>JAWZSL010000081.1:600000-978260 GCA_034769285.1 Lutjanus argentimaculatus
CACAGAGGCTGAAACAACACTCGACTGTTTTTCACTCTCCAGGTAAACATCTTCTTCCAGTTAACAAGCGGGGATGAGGTTTTGCAAAGAAGCACCTGGAACTCTCTTGAAACTCAATCACAAACTGCCTCATTAACATTAAGCTGGCTGCAGGTTCTCTAGAAACTGTTCAATCACTTCTACACATGCCAAAGTGCTCCACCTGTAGAGAGGAAAAACCTAATGGTGGCAGGAGTTTGGCAATTTTGCACCACCTGGAGGCACAGAATGTTACAGCTGCAGGTTTTTTTTTGAGTTTGTTTTCTTTGCATTTGCATGTTTTGTTTGTTTCCCATTAAACATTTGTACAACCTGTGTAATACATTAATAGATGAAAATGGAACATTACTGTCACACTTGACTGCAGCTTATATTAAATAATCAACCACAAATACAGTTCAGTTTGTGGCTGTAAAACACCCTGTGGTTTTGTAAATGAACTGCAATTTCCCTTCCCAAACATTTATGTATCTTAACATTGAGTTTTTCAGGAACTCGGCCACCAATGAAGTCAGCCCAAGTGTTAAGTAGTAAAGATAACACTTCTGCAATTATATTACAGTCAGATATGTAAATAGTTTTAATAAGACTCAAATTAGGGCTGCAACTAAGGGATTATTTTCATTACCGTTAAATCTGCTAACTATTTTCTAAACCAATCATTTGTGTACAAAAACAGCTGCAAAATGTCAGGAATAATTTCCCACAGCCCAAGATGATGCCTTCAAATGTGTGAGGGGTTCATTTGCAAAAACAGATATCTCCGTTTGTATTTAATTTCCTAAATCATATTTTTTTTTTGCACACTCCAGAGTGCACAAGTCAATCAAACTGGATGTTTTCATAAGATGGTGCTTATCTGTTTTTGCAAATGAACTTTTCCATTTTCTCTTCTGCTCTTCTGCTAGTTAGGTTTAAAGTGTGCTTTTTACTTTTTAGACTATTATTATTATTATTATTATTATTATTATTTTCAGCATACTCAATAATTTGACTCAGGTTTAAGTTGCCATACAATGCTAGTTTTTATTTACACTCTTCATCATCTCTTTTTTTTTTAAATGTAGATAACACCTGCTTCAAAGAAACCTGGAAGACAGAGGACACGCAAAGACTCTTCAGGCAGTCTGAACTACTCTTCTTAGAACTCAGTAGAAAATTAGCTTGTGTTGTAAAAAAATGTAACATTTTTCACGTTAAAACATCAAATACCTGTATATACACACACACACCTACACACAGGGCAGACAGGTATTAAAAAGACAACAAAACACTCTACAGTGTGGCTCTCGTTGCCTGCAGTGGCACAATAAAGAAGCTATTACCGCCCCTGTCTTTTTCCTTGTCAGTTCTGACCTGCTGCCACTGTCATCGCTGCGAGACTCCACAGGTTGGACCAGAGCTGCAGGTCAGAAACTGCTGCCACTGCAGTTCGATGATATTGGATTGGCCTATAGGTTCAACTTCTTCGTATCTGTGACGCTGTGTGTCCTTGGTCATGACCAAAATTAGACCTGGTTTTAAACCGACACTGGACAATGATGGATGGATAAGGTGCTTTAATAAATGCAGCTCCACAGGCCCGGACCAAAGGCCAGTGCACAGCATGGAACCCTAAAATCAGATGACTAGTCAATCAATGATTTTAGCAGAAGCCCAAATGTGTTTTCTAACTCTCCTGTTGAAGATATACAGCATGAGAGATCACAGTTTTGCAACTTCATGCCTTACAGTAGAGGCCAGAAAACTTAAAAACTTTAAAAAGCCAATTTGTTACATTAAGAGCAATGTAGCATTTATGAAGAGCTCAATAATTTCCAGACCTGAGAGCATCTCACAGGCAACTGAGGTCGTAAAGTCTACCTGTCAAGGTCTATTTTCTGACTAGATGGAATATGAAATCCCCTGTGCTGCCTCCTCAACATTGATAGCAAAACGGTGTGGTTGAAAGTCTGCACAGGTATCTCTTAAGCTAATGTCACCTATCAGATTAATTGCTGTTGAAATATGCTATGGAGCCTCAGCAACCTAAGCAGTCTACCTCCTCAATTACCTTCACATCACCCCACTTTGTTTCCCTGACCATGCTTCGCCCCTGCCTGCTCTCCTGTCACATATCAAAAACCCAGTCGACAGCCGCAGACACAAACAAGAGCTGCAGTCGTCAAAGTGAAGGAAGATTCATGAAGGTACGTGGGCAAGTCATGGTCACAGGTTATAAAGTGAATAAAACTGCAAACATATTATACTTTGAATACAATTCTCAACTAGATAAATCAGAAAATATTCAAAGGTGTAGATATTATTGTGCTTCATTGAACAAATTAAAAACATGGGGCTTTATATGCAGAAGCGTAGCTGCTGGTTTATAAGTTACATTTTGTTTAAAATAAATGTGTTGCTGCATTTAAATTCTCTCCTAATAACTGTCAGTCAAAACAGTTATTGTATAAATATATCCCAACTCAGCGCTGGCTCAGATTACTTTACAAATTACACAGCATTTTTTTTAACTGGTAATGAAATCCATTTGGTTTCAAAAAATATTGTCTACCTGGTTGCTTAATCTTGGATGACTTTTGGATTGTTCAAAATCAAACAAATCAAAATGGATGCAGCCAAAAAAATTTCAGTTTCACATTTTTTTTCTCTTTAAATATCACAAAACATTTTCAATGCAAATAAAAATCATTTTGCATGTTCAACATTTACAGTTGGTCAAATCAAATTACCCTTACAAAAACAGCAGAAGAAGCACTTACTCAAAATGTTCATCTTCCATTTCCAATGTAAATAAAAAGGGAATAAAAAGTCCATTATCCATAAATCATAGATTTAAAAAAATGAGAGGAGTATCTTGATATACAGTAGAACATATTTGGCATATATATCATATTTGTAATCAAAATGGACTTAAGTAAACCTTGACGATGCACCTATAATCTAATTACACTTTTTTTTTTTTCAAATGTAATTTGGGCTGATTATACACTATAAAACATCATACAGAAATTTAGTGGAATTAATCTTTTCTCGTTAACCTAACATTAACTTGAGTTCACTCAACTGATCAAATTAAATTTAAAAAGAACATTTGATAACTTTGCACTAATTATTTAACCTTCAGTCAACTCATATTTTATGGCAGCAGGGTTTTTAAGTTGAACCAGCTTAAAATGATTTAGAGTAATCACTTATTTTTTGTAATCTGATTATGCAATCCTGATTACATGCACAGTAATCAGTTACTAACTAGCATTATCCCAACCACAATGTGACCGTGAATTTCTTACCTGTCAGCTTTTCTAGATTTTAACTGCTTCATGTCTGAGGCTACAGTAAATGAATATTGGATACAGTTTTTTTTATTTTTTTTTTTTTTATCAGCGAATATGCCTCCAGACAGTTTACAGAGTTTAATCCCCTCTGAAAATGGCACCTGGGGTGCAGAAGACAGTCCACCGTGGATCTGCAGCCTTGACTCTGGAAGCAGCCTCTCCTCAAACTATTACATTTAATCTCAACAAACGGTGAGGTATTTCTCTTCCTGAAGACAAGATATTGCCAATCTCTCTCCCCCAAGAGTGCTGCTTATATTAAAACTGATACCTGAGAAGAACTGACTTAATCAGAACCAGCACGCTATATCCAACTTTCGCAGGGACCTGTCAGCAACGTCTTAGAGCATGAGCCAGGCCTAAATCCATGGGCGAGAGGCCAGTGGGTGAGCTAAGTAGCACTATAGTACACCACTAAGGCTATCCAGTGAGATGTCAGCACTAAAAGAGGCATCAGGAAGAACGTGTTACTATTCCAAGTTTCTGTATCCTGGAAAATTATATAGTGTTCCTTCCTGTTCCAGTTGAACCCAGGTGATTCTTCTGGAGACGGTCCACTTTTTTCTCGCTCTACTTCTTCTACTGTTGTGGAGATCAAGAACCTGTGGGGCAGTGGGATAATGCCCCAAATTCCCTGTAGATAGTGTATAATTACACAGACAAATTGTAATCCTGATTAGCCCCAGCAGCCTTTCCAGCCTGTTTACATAATCACATTGAGAGAAAGTCTTCATCAAGGGCTCAGTGGCCAGATTACTGTCTGTGCAGAACCCACCTGATTACCAGCAATTAGTGACTGCCTGCTATAGAGTTAAAAAACAACTACATTTCAACAAAAATATGGAGGCTGGCGGGAAATTTGAGGGTCGTGGCATAATCACAAGAAACAGAAGTGGCGGGACACAACAGATGGACAATTTCCAACAATCTGTTCACTGTCATTAATTGTTCACTGTCATTTTACGTGCTAATGTCAGCACAGAAAACAGGCCAGTGCCTGCATTGTTTTGATTGTCCTCTCCTTTGGTGTCCCTTCAGCTTCCCATGACAATCATGTCTCACATCTCCTCCTGCTTTTCCCTCTCAAGCCACAAAAACGACAATCCAGTATAACAGTATATAGAATCAAAAACATGCGAGCTAGGTCCGTTCTCCAGTTCAAGGCGCTGGCTAAAACTGGAGCTGGAGTGGTCCCTGAGTGCTGCACAGCAGGCTGACCATACTAGGAGTTGTACAGACAGAGACTCACTGCATGTTGTACTCTGTAATTGTTTGTGTGATAATAAAGTGGCAAAAGACAGAAAATTAATACTTGAGTGTTACTTGATCTGCAAAGCACCCTTTGAAATGGATGTAAAGGTAAATTTTTTTTAAAAATGAAAAAAAAAGTATTTTATTAAATAATAAATCTGATATGTACAACATGTTTTATTTGTATAAAATGTTTTTTTTTTAACTTCAAGTGCATCTGCCTTCATTCCTTAATAAAATGAAATACCCAGCAATGAACTAAGCATGTGCAAAAACATGGCATGAACTGCGTTTGGCCCTATGAACATTCGAATTATGTAACTACAATTGCAAAACAAAAAAACAATCCAGCAGTCAGTAACAGTCTTTTCATAAAATAAAATAAACAATAATAACACAATTAACCACCTAATATCCTGGTATATATTGTCACAGACCGGTACGGTATTGAGACATTTTTTTATTGCAATATTGCAATATTCAATGTATTGTTACATCCCTGGTAAAGAAACACAACATTCATCAGTTTCAAGGAAAAATATTCTAATAAACAGTATAAATGTCAGTTCCAAGCTGTGGCCATAACTCCAATCTTTCATGATATCATCCACTGCTTACACAAGCATGTATCATAAGAATGGGGATGCTTTCAGCTTTGTGACTGTTTCATTATTGTGAACTTGATTGATCGTTGTCCAGGCGGTGAATGCATTGTGACTGTCATGAGCAAAAAGGGCCAACGCAGCTGTTATCCTCAGGAGAAGATACAACAAAGTGCCCGCTATCAGTGTAAAGGAATTCAATTTGTATTTGACCCAGGTCTTTTGCTCTGTTTTCTTTTGAAAAAAAAATCCAGTCCCTGCAATTTAGCCTCCTAAATTTGTGTCTGTGACAAGCTGTTTTATAAGTTCCCAAAGGATTAGATGACACAGTTGCACAGTGGATGGCCGCGGATGTTTGGGAAGTGGACTGCTGCAATGAGAATATATCATTTGTGATTCAGTTTTAGTCATTCCAGAAACTAAGTTGCTACATTTCACTAAATGGTGTAGAGTGCCAAGAATCAGACAGGTGTCTCAGATAACTTTGTAAACTGAGAATCAGAGCAGTGTGTGCACCACCCCCGCACAGCATCCTGGCTCAGAAATAATCTAATATGAAAAAGCTCCTCAAGCAAAGTGCTGTTGTACAAACTTTGCTAGATAGAAGCTTTTTTTCAGCATCATTATCTTAGCAGGAGAAGTGAGTCACAGCCCAAATCTAGTAGATCTTTTTACCTCTGCAAACATTGTGTCAGTTGTCAGAGCAGAGGAACAACAGCTGTTCCACGGTTCTTCCTCCACGCCATGCTCGATGTCACTATTTCCTTTGCACTCCTCCAAAAGAATACTGAGGCCTCCTCCTCCTCCTCCTCCTCCCCTTCCCCAATTCCTGGCTGGCTGGCTCCCTAATAAGTAACAGAACTAGCAGGATTGGCAGTGGCCTCGAGGTTTGACATTGCCACAATGTGGGTGGTGATGAAACAGCACTGCGCCCGACTCTGCTCAACTCGACTTGGCTCATTCTTGGTGGGCGCTGCTACTCTGCATGCTGCACATTTCATCCACCCCCAACAGACAGACATGAGAATTACTCACAGGGTGAACAATATGCATGTAAATTGATATCTGTGAGTGCCCGTTCTCAGACCTCAGACACACATACATACATTCAACACATAGATAGCCATGCAAACAAACAAAATGTCCCTGAACACACACACACACACACACACACACACACACACGCACACACAAACACACTGAGAATAAAAACATTATGAGGGTTGGAATTGGATTTACCTTTTTTGTTTGGCTTTAATTTGAGTTGGAAATGAGAATTTCAAACTCTAACATTAAATATATGATTCTCAAACACACACACACACACACCACACACACACACATTTATGCTTAATCAACATGTAACTGACTTTGAAAGGAAGCAAGAAATTAATTTTTAGTTGTTTTCTGTGACTGTTAGAATTAGAACTGCAATGATCTGGGGATTCATCAATTAATTGTTGACTATTAAATTACTCACTAACTATTTTGATAATCAATTAATCACTTTGAGTCATTTTCCAGAAAAAAAAAAAATCTAATTCTCTGATTCCAGCTTCTTAAATGTGAACATCTGGTTTCTTCAGTCCTCTATGGCAGTAAACTGAATATCTTTGGGTTGTGGACAAAATAAGACATTTAAGGATGTCAACTTGGCTTTGGGAAACACTGCTCAACGTTTTTTTCACCAATTTCTGAAATTTTATGGACCAAACAACTAATTGATTGGTCAAGAAAAAGCTCAACAGATTAATTGATAATGCCAATAATAGTTAGCTGCCCTTTGAGTAATTTTTTAGGAAAAATGTTGAAATTCTCTGATTTCAGCTTCTTAAATGTATATTTTCTGGTTTCTTTATTTTTCTATGACAGTCAACTGAATATCTTTTGAAGACGTCATCTTAGGCTTTGGGAACCATTTTTTGACATTTAATGGATCAAACGACTAATCGATTAATCGAGAAAATGGTTGACAGACTAATCGATTATGAAAATAATGGTTAGTTGCAGCCCTTGATTCAATATTTGTGTACAATGGATGAGCACATGGTTCTTGTAGAGTGGAAAGGAGCAACAATTGCTTTGACTGTTTTTTAAGGAAGCTGTAGTATGTAAATGGCATGAATCAAACGTGGTAAACAAGGGGAAGAAAAACATGTGATCAGACAGTTAAGAAGAATTTTGTCGCTTCATGTGCTCAAAATCGAAAAAAAGGGGACCTTTTAGAAATTATATCAGAAAAGTTGCAATTCAGTAGAGCTGAATTTGTGACTTGTGTGAGTGAAATTAGCTGATGCATATAGGGAGGAAAAATGGAAGCAGCAGTTACCTCACCAGCTAGAGCGAGTATTCAAAGGAAGGACAGACCCTGAGAAAGGAAAGAGCCACTAGAATACTAACAAGCCCACCTTACACCTGCCTGCACTGGCAAGTCCGATAAACACCAGTCGACAAATTGGTTCCACACTACTAATTGCCTGGGCCCCCTGAATGGTTCCAGTAACAATTCTGGCCTGACGCAAATCCAACATAAATACTTGAAAACTCGACCCAGAAAAGGAGACAACGCGGGCGGCTCTGTAGCCTAAATAAATGAGAATCTATAGGAAATCTGCAGTGCATGCACTTGCGCCTCAACAATTCACTAGTTACCCTACTAAGCAAAGCAGCTCACGTAGGCTATTAGAAGGAGCGTAGGCTACCGCAAGAATATCTATTGAGCGCCTCAAAGCCTGCATTGAGCGCTAAACCGGTGAAATGCGTCCCTTAAAACTCCATCCAGTAAACCGTGGTAGCCTATTTGGCGCACGTCTGTAACGTTAAAGCTTTTGATTTATCTCACGCACGCACGCACACACACACACACACACACACACAGACACACATGCGGGCACACCAAGCGCATGAGAAAATAGAGAGAATTGCTGCAGTGGCTCGTACCTTTCACACAAGTGAACATCAGAGAAAAGATGAGATTCCAAAAAACAATTCCCGTCCTAATCCTCATCGTTTTGGCTTGAACAAAGTCCCCTCGGCCACATTTAACGCATCTCCTGTTGAAAACGTCCCGTAGTTCAATAGATCCGTCGTAGTATCCGTCTCTGTAGATCCCCTTCATGTTCACAACTAATACATGTAAACCTATAGCAGCCTGATTTTTTGCTCTCTTTCTGTTTGAAGTAGGTTCCCTCTCCTCTTCTCTTCTCAGAGGAGAAACAGGCAGAGAGAGCCGCCCGCCGCCGCGCTATGTCAGCTGATAGGAGAGAAGAAGAAGAAGTGAGCAAGACTGAATTTTAGGATAGGACCACAGCAACCTGGACGAGGGCTCAACCATCTCTGCTGAGAGGGGCATCAAGTGTGAGGATCTCTGCTGCTGCTGCGCTGCTGCTCAACATCTTTTCCTGTTTAATCCCTGTGAGGACGGAGAGGAGTCGAGCCCACTATCTGAATGCTATCGATCTGCAATTGGAGCACGCAGAGAGTGAGAGAGAAGAGAGGAAAGGTGGTGGTGGTGGTGGTGGTGGGGAGGAGGGTGGCGGGCGTAGTGAGAGAGAGAGAGAGCGTCCTGTGTAAGTATGATGTGGCTGATGTGTGGGTCACAAATCATGGAGCGGGGACACAGTGGTGGTGGAGGTGTGGGTGGCACATGAAGAGGAGGAGGCACGTCTTTATGGGGAAGAATGTAAATCCTGAGGAAGAAATGAACTCTGTTAATGACAGCATGTGCTTTATGTGTGTGAGTGAGGTTGAGGTGGAGGGGAGGGGAGGGGAGGGGAGGAGAGGGGCGGGAGAGGAGGGTGGGAACAGGGGGTGGGGGTGTTAGGTGAGACTCAGACAGGCAGCACCCCGTCCCGAAAGCTGATGAAAGAAATTCGCCTGGTAGGCAATCCCACCATAACTCTGATTTTCATTTTGGAGATCGAGCGCAGCCGTTATTGGGAGTGATGGGACTGGGCAATTTGCAATGCAAAGATGGGATGATGACGGCGCAAAGCGCAGCTCAGCTGCAGCGGTGCTCTTCTGCCATCTAGCTTTGGAAAAGTCACCGACCTGTGTGCTTTGAAACGGAGAGGGAAAAGGGGGAGCAGTGAAGTGGGAGGCAGTGATTGCACATAGAGTGAGCAAGCATCATCCGGTCTATAACACATTCAGAATGAGTTTCTCCAGGAGCTGCGTGTTGATTCTAACGCTTTGCTTCCATTTCCCATCAACATCATCTCTGGATTCTTGCAGCCTTGAACAGGCCACACATTCAAGACATAATATGCAACATTTTCCTAAAAAAAAAAACAATGTATAGACTCATAAATATAAGCCCTTTCAATCATATGACCGATTAGAAGTGTCTGGTGGTGGCTGTATCTGCCTGTGTATTTTCTCATTATTTTGCTGTGCTTGTGACGCCTTACCAACGCAAAACATCAGTAACTGACATCCTGGGAATGAGACTCAACAATCAGGTATCTACTATCACCTTTAAAGTTTCCGAGAGCAGCAGCTTTGAAAAGAGCTTCTATTTCAGGTGAGGGTTAAATCAACTATATGCAGGGATGTAAATATGCACAGTGCAGGCTGTGCATTTGCACGGGGGCCCATGAGGTGGGGGGCCCACAGAAAGAGTGGGCCCTACAGTGTGTTGGGTAGAGAATGGGAGTGAAGAAGAACAGTGCCATTTGCTATATATGACCTCAAAAGGATAAACCCAACTCCACAATGTTTTTCTTTTTTGTAAAATAGTAGCAATAACAAAATTATATTCTTATTATATAAAAAAAAACTATAAATAAACTATTAAAACTATTCAATTAAATGAAAAATATCTTTCTGTTTTTGGTATTTTTGTTGCATACAGATATGCAAGGATTACTGAGTAATATGTATATTAAAGGAGCAATGTGTAGCAATTGGGCATTCAAATATGAGAACTGTGGTCCAAATAGTGAGTTGGAACCATAGATGCTGTTCTAAGTAAGTTGAAGTACTTTGTAATATTCAGTCTATGGTTGAAGTGATTGTATTACCCCCTGCACCGTCATTCCCAGACCTGAGGGGTGAAGCAAAACGCTGCAGGAACAGTGAAGAAGTGCAAGACAAGACCTTCATTGTAATTTGACAACAACAAGTGATGACAAGTCCTATTCTCTAAGTTGATCAAGTGTTTATAAGTGTCAGTTGTCAGTCAATGTAAAGCTAAGTCCGTTATCCTGGAAGCAAAAACCCACTGCTGTTAAAATGCACTGGAGTTTGAGTGTAGTGGCTGCCTGTCTTACTGCCAGACAGACACCATTAACATATTGCTCAATTTAACATTTATAAACATCTACTCCTTCTAAAACATTATTAATGATTTCTTACGACTCGTAAACAGACACTAACTCATTTGGCGAACACTCAGAATTAATCTGAGCACCAATTAACGTAAAACAGTTATTCTGGCCCGGAATGGAAATTTTAAAGGACACAGCAGCTATAGAGTTGTTGTCAGAGAATCGAGTATTTCAAATTAGCATGTTTCCTTAATGCCTGATGCCATATCATGGTCCCTTAATGATAAATTACAGCAAATATATTAGCGTTCTCCTTTAATGTTCTCCAATATCAAGTCTCTGTTTGATTATGTGGCAATTTTGTCCAAGTGCTGTCCATGGTTCTGACAGCTTTCTCTTTGACCTCTCCGCTTTACCAACACAATAGCTTCAGCAACTCATTCGACTGTAAAATCCAACACATTGTTGATAAAATATACAGCATATACACCTACTGGTGTGTATATCTGTGTGTGTACTTCATAACAAGTATCTAGTGTGCCCTGGGGCCCGTCATGACTACCTTATGCAACTAAGTGTATGCATAGCTTCAGGTTTGATTATTGCCCACTTATAATCGTAACAGCAGTGACCTCCATAGAAATCAATATCTGTGCCGTATTTTGGCAAGATTTATTAGCATGAAGTCAGCAGGTTAAGTTCATAAGGAGACCTAATAAATTAACCCAAGGCTCTCTCTGTATAGAGGAGAAGCCAGAATGGGTGCTTTTCAGTAATTTACAGTAAGAGAGCTGTCCATGGTGCTGAAACTTTCAACCAGAGTGTCTGCCTGTAAATGTGGCCACTGTAAGAAGGAAACTGACTTGTGCTTTCATCACTCTCCAACACCAGAATGATTTACTGTTATTGTATGTATTTAAAGTGAATAAAGTGAATTGGTAAGACTTTATGGTGGTAATGGTACATTAATAATCATGAATTTATGCATGACTTAATTCATGAAAAATTATGAATTAATTCCTGCAATACTTCATGAACTAGTAGGAATGTACAAGAATTAACAGAATCCTGTGCAGTATGTTGGTGCAGTGGTTAGCATCTTTGCCTCACAGCAAGAATATTGTGGGTTCAAATCCTGGTTTGCACATGGCTTTTCTGTGTTGAGTTTGCATGTTCTCCCAGTGCCTCCATGGGTTTCCGTGGCTGTTTGACTGTATAATTGTACCTTGTATGGTTTTATATGTCACAATAAAGTTGGCTTTTACCTTAACGCAATAACAATATGCTGGTTAATTAATGCAACAACTAAGGTATTTCAATCATCATGATTTCTGGGTGATTAATGTCATTCATGGCTTCCTCATAGATAAGTCTGCGATTAAAGGGACAGGACAAAAAACAAACAAACAAACAAACAAACAAAAAAAGTCACAGCAGAGCACATGTATTCTATTTTATTCTAAGTGTTGTAATCATGATTAACCAAGCATTGCTTCTTCATGACTTCAAAGAAAGTCGGGACATAGGGAAGTTTGGATGAATACAAAATGATACAAATACAAAAATAATCGATGGTGGCATAATGTAGGAATCACATGCATTAATCATTTGTTGCTTCTGCATATATTTTCCTTTCCTACATAAATAATTAATACTTTAAATTGAGTCCAAAATTGTGACCTAATATCCATTTGTATTTCTTCCAAATACGTAATGGCCTAAATATACAGAAGGGAAATACTTTAGTTGTTGCATTAATCAACATATTTTTCTCCATCATTAAGTCATGCATGAGATACTGTTAATTCTTTTGCATGAATGCTTTGTCAAGCATGAAGTCATGTATGAATTATTATAAAGTGTTACCAGTTAATTAACTTGTTGGATTAAAAAAAACAGATCAGAAAAAAAGATTTTCTCTTTACCTAAACTTCCACTCTTAAATCCAAATCCACTTTCCAGATTATCATCTTTTTGCATGTTTCTGTTCTGTGTCCAAGGTTAGTTTGCTAGACAGGGTAAACCTCCCACCCCTTCCGCTGCTCTCCCTTGGGAGAATAAATGGGAGAAAACAGCTTGATCCTGCTCTAATCTCGTCTAATTATAAGGCAGCAGAGGGCAATGGGATTGTTGTCCTTTGGCCAAAATATTCAGAAAACATAATTCAACTCTGGAGGCCAAATGGTGATAAATATCACATTTATAATTGTAATGCCGTGGGATTTATTTGGGATTTTGCTGCTGTAAATAGCCATGGCACTTTATGGGCTTTGTATTTTGTGAGTTACGTTTTATTTTGAATTTATTGTGTCTTTGCCGGCTGGATGAAATGTATTGTGGCTCTTTGGGAGAATCTCATTTTACATGTTTCTGTGGACAGCTTGATATTAATCTATCTAGTTCTCTACCCTTACAAACTGAATCGCTACCACATGAGCGATAGATTTGTATCCTGGTTCTATTTCTCTGTAGAGTTGTTTATCTCAATGGTTTATGCAGCAGAGGCAACCGTTGCGTATCTGCCGCCGTGAAGTGGAAGGTCCCTTATTCCCTCTTGGCATCAGAATTCTTCAGGTGTCTGCAGGCCTGGTGGAGGCTGCTGGGAATGGATTGAGGCACCTGGTAGCTTGTCTTTACCACTGTAATCGACAGGTGGGCCCAGGAGAGTGGGCTTCAGTCGTATTGATGCCTCTCGCCAGCTCTTGCTTGCTGCTTGATGAGCAATCAGACTGCCTCTTGCCTGATCCTCCTGTTGTTTTTGTGTGCATCCGTGTGTGTGAGTGTGTGTGTCCACGTCTATGTATTGACAGTCCATGCGCGACAAATATACTCCTACACGTGTATACATGTGTTCAAGCATGGTTGAGCATTCTCGAGGCATGTTTGTTCAAACATTTGCACACTTTACGTCATACTGAGAGGGAATTCATGTGTTGAATGTACTTTTATGTGTTAGCCACTGTATCAGGAACAACAGAACCAGTCAGCTAACCAGCCAGATAATCAGACAGCTACAGTGACTGCACTGACTCCGGTTTCCCCTTGGGGACTCAGGCTGTTGTACTTGTGAATCTGGGCAGCATGTTCTGATTAGCAGTGGCCATGTATGATGACTGACGCCTGGAAAGGTTTTCTTGTCACACAGGAGCTGCACACAAGGGCCAAAGGTCTCCTGTCTTGCCAGAGGGGGCCTTGTGGGGCTCTAGACAGGTGTCTGTGAATGTTTGCATGCATAGTGTATAAGGTACACCACAGTGCTTGCACATGTGTGAATAAAAGTGTCAGACCCTTCTGTGTGTGTATGTAACATGCATGCCCTGTAGGGATATATTCTAAATGCGTGTGTATGCCTGTTTGCATGTACACGTGCAGCGATGCAGTATGCCTTGGCATGCATCTAAGCTGAAATCTTCACGCCTGGGTTATATTTTGTTTGTCTGTGTGTGTGTGTATGTTTGTGTGCAGGGGCAAAGTGCAGCTGGTAGGGGGTTGATAGAGTAAGCACTGGGGTCGGATTAACTGGCTTGACTTCCCCAGAGGAATGTGTCTGAATCTGGTCTCTCTCACACACTGCCTCTAATCCACTGCTGGGTTCTGCTGCTCCATTGCTCTGGGTCTGCTACCTACAGCACCCAAGGGGCACTGGGAAGGTGTGTGCAGGTGAAAGGGGGAGAGGAGAGATGTGTGTATACGTGAGTAAGATGGTATAGAGGGGGAAGGGGGTGGACTAATGTGTGATGAAGGGCATTTACGGCATAAAAATACATGTTTCAAAGAAACCTTCAAGCTTATAGAGAACAAATGTCCATTTACTATTGGTATGGATTTCTTGGTAACACTTTACAATAAGACTACCCATGTAAATGATTATAATTAGGTTATTAATTAGGTTGTAACCACATTTTACATCATTAATAAACAATTATAAACAGGTTCTAACAGTTTTCACACATCGATGTGGCAAGATCCAGTTACTGCTTACTACTAATTATTAATGAGTTACTAACATTTATAAAGTGCAAAAGGGAGCCTTATTGTAAAGTGTAAAACAGTGCATGCTGAAAATGTCAAGGTAAACAACAGCACCAAACCTTAAATGAATCTGGCAATTTGATATGCCAAATGAAACTTTTTGATTATTACAGATGAAAATTAGCCTTTCTAGCTAACGCTGACATATTTTTAGAAATGATACTAACTATCCCTGTCAAATAACAATTATTGATAAGTATTACTAAAAATAATAGTAATATTAATGTGACAGTGTTATTGTAGAGAAAGAAACACCTTTTACTATAAGAATTTCATAGGTGTTCATATATCACTATTTAAACAGTTTAAAAAGACTCTGTACCCCTTGCTCACCTGGCTACATATCCATGTATTAGTCATTCTAATTTGCCCATACTTTACTACTCAGTCCAACTTTATTCATGTACTCACAGCACGGGCTGAGACATTCATGGAACTCACCCATAAGTTTGCCAAAGTGTGCTCTGCTATGTCCTGCAAAACCACAACCATCTGGGTGAAATACCAAGTTTTTATTTAATGTTACCCTGTAATTAACATGATTTCTGCCTGAAACGTATCAGGTAGATCTTCATCAGCTATAGGGGTTGAAGAAAACAACTCCCATGATCCCACACATCATCATGTCATTTCATGACATCATTAAACGACATCTTCTGTTATTGTTTAAATGTGAGAGACTCCTAGTGGCAGAGCTTACATACTGTGCGTTTAATAACCTAATCTTGAACCATTTATAAATCATTTACAAGGGTAGTCTCACTTTAAAATGATACCTTCTTCTTCATGTTCTTCACATGAGAACTATTGACTGCACTATTTTATGTTGTAATAAATTCAGCCACCACAGTGTGGATAATGTTTGGTCCATTCCAGTGCTTGTTGATGATGGCCCCTCAGTGAATAATGACTGAAAGAGGGGGAAAGGTTGAGATGTGGGTTTGAAATAGAGTTCGGCTTTTCCTTTTATCCAAAATCAATTGTGTGGTGTAATAAAACATGGATCTTACAATTACGACAAAAAGCACACCATCACACCTTATTCTGCAGCAGGTTACATGGTGGCGTACTGACAAAAATATGCATTGACATTTTCACTGGCATGCCTGGCAAGATCATCGTCAGCCCGATGCTAGCACTTTAGCTCAGGGCAACACTCTGAGCCATGAGTCACAGCAAATGGTTCAGTCGGAGTAAATATGGATAAAAAGTGACATCAAAACCATTTCTGATCCATCTATCTGTGCACCTAGTTATTTCTTCAGTCTAAGAAAAGCCTCATAAAATATGAGTACACTATTTTTTTTCCTTCCCCAACATGATCTTTTTCTCACATGTGGATATATAGACTTTCTCCGTTTCATCTCACTCTCCTCTTTCCTGAGTCTCACCGCCTTTACCTTATTATTACGTGTGAGTTCACCACACTGTGCTATCTTTTGCTCATTAGGTTCTATATATGTTTCAATCAGATCCCTGCTGCCCGAGCCTGCTCATGTGCTTTGTTCACACATCTGACATTAAATATTCTTAAACCTTTTATCTTCCAAGAAAAAAAAAGACTGAAATAGAGACAGACTGAGAAGGAGGGAAAGGGGGAGGGATAACAAGGAGTTGAAGAAAACAAGGGTTAAAGGTATTGATTGAGCGATGGTGGCAAACATAAAGGCGAGAGATAGAAACATGTGAGTTGAAGGGAATGAGGGAAAGACAGGAGAGGACGAACAGGCGAAAAGAGGGCAGAGAGAGGATGAATCGAGGTTATTGGCACCGGGAAAAAAGAGGAAGAGAGACAGAGGAGAGGAGCAAGGGTAATAAGTGGGTGAAAAAACAGATTTGTGTAGCACAGAAGCCAAAACAACAAGGAAAATATAATGAACAGTGAATCTAACTGGATACCAAATATATGTGTTAATGAAAGATATGGCACAATATATTATAATATAATGTAATATAATATATCTTAATTATGTATAACATAATTATGTATATATTATATTCTAGGTGACACAAGCCATAGCCAATGTATGGGCAGGGTTGCTTGGAAGCTTTCCAGTATTTTTCTCATTTAAAGGAGCAATATGAGCAATTCTGCATCTAGAAACAAGTACTGCAGTCCAAATGGCGAGTTGGAGTCACAGACTGTATATTAAAAAGGTTGAATCCCTATTTAATATATGGTCTATGGTTGAAGTGAGTTGTTTCCCACTGCCCCCTCCTCCCCAGACAAAGAAGAAACTCTGGCAGGCTGCAGGAGCACAAGACAAGTGCAACATAGTAAATTGACAATAACAAGCGACAACGAGTCCTAAACTATAAGTTGATCTGCTGTTTGTAACCGTCATTGTCTGTCAATGTTTACATTATCCCAAATGCCCATTATATGCCCATTATCCCAAAAATAAAAGCCTACTGCTCTGAAAACACGTGCTCTGGAGTTGGAGTTCAGTGACTGGCTGCCTTCTGCCTGCCAGACTATTAGATTTACCATATTGCTCAATTTAACTGTTATGCACATCTGCTCCTTTTAAAAGATTATTAATGATTTTGTACGACTCGTAAACAGATGCTTACTCATTCAGTGAACATTTGGCAATAATTTAAACTCTAATTAATGTGAAACAGGCAAACTAAAAAAGTTATTCCAGCCTGGAAAAGAAATTTCAAATGAGGACACCGCACCTGTAGTGTTGTTGTCAAGGTAGCAGGTATTTCAATTTAGCATGTCTTTAATCTTTGATGGCTTATCATCATCATTTTATGATAAATTACAGTGAACATATTGCAGATTTTTCCCATAAAACAGAAAATATTTCAGTGAATTCTCCACAAACAACACCGGCAACTGTTCATGTGTGGTCACACTTAAGGTTAAATAATTTAAATGGGATAATTAACCAGATGGAAAGTGTTTCCATTCCAACAATAATTGGTGAAACTACTACGGAGAGAAAAAAAAAAAAGAAGTTGTTTGGCAAAGTGACTCTACTGCAGCATACCCCACTTCAAAGATGGTCTCATCATATATTGAAATGTAGAATGAACAGTGTGATGATACACAGACTTAATCATATGAATAAAAGATCAAAGGGAAAAATTGCTGATTGAGAGAGAGGAGGAGAGAATAAGCAAACGCTAGCTTTTTGATTCCCTCCACATAGGGAGGGAGAAAAAAAACGAGTTAAACACCTTTTTTCGAGAGGAAAAATGTTGTGTTTGATTGTAAGTGTGGAGGGGAGACTTGTAAATGTGCTGCTGGTATTAAAAATGTGGTGGGGTTATTGAGTGAGAGGTTTTCTGACAGTCCACAACATAATCTGGTATTCATGACAGCTAAGGCTAATCACACTGTGAAATACCAAGACTTACCTACACTGACTAAAGTGTTGCTATGCTTAAATAGCACATTTAACGCACTGCTACACACACAACCTTTCGAGGCAGTGAAGATGGGCAATTTATGACTCAACTGTAAGCAACACTGTAACTGTTTTTTTTAATGCCTTCTTTCCTTGTTACCCATATTACCAAATTCTCCCCCAAGCCGAGGAGAAAATCACCCATTTGAATTCTGTTAAAACAGCATCTGTGTTTCTTCAGCACAACAACTGCATTCTGTTGCTTCTTTCAACGTGACTGAAATAGCAACGTTATTTTTTTTTTACAAGTTGTCAGTATCTCACTGACAAGCAACAAAAATCAAGTATGTAGAACATGATGTTCTTGAGCACACCAGATTCATGTGTGAAAATAGGCAGATTATTGGTTTTATTTTTTATTTTTTTTAGAGCTAACATTACTTTTTGCAGAGTATGGTGCAAGGCTGAGGCAAATCAAGTATCCTGCTAAGCAGCTTAGCATATCCTATGTATGACACTTTGCATTGCTCCCAAGGTGAGATGCATGTCTGTCAGAGCAGCTCGATCCATTCCCTGCAGGTCAATAACTTACCTGAGGCTCCGGCTCCAAGCCCTTCCTGTCTTGAGTGATGGTTCAAGGGTATCCTGATGGCAGCGTAGCTTTGCATACCATCTACTCACTGTATTGCTCTTGAGCTAATTCCATTCCTCACCTATAATTGCTTTATCTTTAGAATACCACTTTACATAAAGACTACCCTCATAAACAGGCTTGGAACAGTTACTTTAAAAATGTTTTCTGATACGGTTACTAATTTCCTGTTTAAAAAGTGTTGTCAGTAATCTAATCCAAGTATCACAATATCAAAATAATGTACCCTGATTATTTTTGCATTACTTTTGGATTATCTCAATACCAAATATGGTAAAATTGTTTAGTCTGATATGTTTTATGTTGGGTTTATTAATTGTTTGTCCATCTATTCTTTCCTTTTTTTTTATTCACAAATGCATGTTTAGATTAATAGTGGTAGTCATGCACATTTAAATGTCCTTTGTTAAATATGCTGTTCACACTTAACACTCAAACATCAAGTAAACTGATACTGACTGACAGGCTCATGTTTTTACTCACACACCATCCTGGTCAACAGCATCACCACCTACAGTCCCCAAATATTTTTTCTGTAGTAATAGTATTGAACAGTACACTACTGACAGGTAGCTAGCTAACTGGATTTCTATGTAGCTAATGACTGGTCCTCCCTGTAACATTAGGGGCCCTATCTTACGCCGGCGCAAGGAGGAAAGGAAAAACACAAGTGCAATCCTCCAGGCGCCTCCAGGCAACCCACCCAGCTTGTCCAGGTGGGAACCCCTGACTCAAATGATCAGGTTGTTATCAGGCTTCTGCAGAGGCTTGGTGACGAGCTGATCATTTGAATCAGGTGTGTTGGAGCAGGGAAACATCTAAAACATGCAGGGCAGGGGTCCCTGAGGACCAGGGTTGGGAAACACTGATCTAGGTGAACGTAATGACTTTCAGAAATTGAAGGGAAAGTTTACATATTACCCTTTTCACACTTTTTAGTCGACTAAATCTACTGCAGTTTTCGTCGACTATAATCTTATGATATTTCGTCAACTAAAACTAGACTAAAACTAAAACAATTTAGATGACTAAATTATGACTAAAACTAAATTACATTTTAGTCAAAAGACTATGACTAAAACTAAATCAAATTTTGCTGTCAAAATTAACACTGGCTACCACACGCTCGTCAGGGAGGATGGACTCCGGGGCAGGACTGGACTCAGGGTCAGAATACTGACGGGAGAGAGCATCAGGTTTAGTATTCTTAGAGCCAGGATGATACGTAATGGTAAAGTTGAACCAACTGAAGTAGAGTGCCCATCTAGCCTGCCTGGAATTTAATCTCTTAGCAGACTTAATGTACGCCAAGTACTTATGATCAGTCCAAACGACAAATGGCTGCTCCGCCCCCTCCAACCAGTGCCTCCACTCCTCCAAAGCCAACTTGACAGCCAGCAACTCACGGTTGCCCACATCATAGTTACGCTCCGGCGGAGAGAGACGCCTGGAGAAGAAGGCGCAGGGATGTAGCCGATTGTCAGGACCGCAGCGTTGGCTTAATATAGCCCCCACCCCAGTGTCAGAAGCATCGACTTCAACGATGAACTGTTTACTGGTGTTGGGCTGAGAGAGAACAGGCGCAGAGGTGAACAGACTTTTCAAATGGACGAAGGCCTTCTCAGCGTCAGGGGACCAACTGAAAGAAAGCTTGGAAGAGGTGAGGCGGGTGAGGGGTGCAGCTACCTTACTGTAGTTCAGAATAAACTTCCGGTAGAAATTAGCAAACCCCAGGAACCGCTGAAGCTCCTTTCGGTTCTGTGGCGTTGGCCACTCCTCCACTGCTCTGATCTTCTTGGGGTCAGCTTTGACACTCCCCTCCTGCACAACATAGCCAAGGAATGACACAGATTTTGCATGGAACTCACACTTTTCTGCTTTCACAAATAACTTATTCTCCAATAGACGGGACAGGACCAGGCGTACATGGGAGACATGCTCCTCCAGGCTGCGGGAGAAAATCAGGATGTCGTCCAAGTAGACACAAACGAACCTGTTCAGAAAATCTCTCAGAACATCATTGATCAAGGCCTGAAAAACAGCTGGGGCGTTAGTTAGTCCAAAAGGCATAACCAAGTATTCGAAATGTCCCAAAGGTGTGTTGAAGGTGGTTTCCATTCGTCCCCCTCCCTAATGCGCACCAGATGGTAAGCGTTCCTAAGGTCCAACTTAGAAAAAATGGTGGCACCCTGGAGAGGTTTAAAAGCAGAGCTGATCAGTGGAAGGGGGTATTTATTTTTGATAGTAATGCTATTCAAACTCGATGCATGGTCTCAACTCTTGTCCTTTTTGTCAACAAAGAAGAATCCGGTTCCCAGAGGTGAGGAGGAGGGACGAATAATGCCTGCAGCCAAAGACTCTGTGATGTAGCTTTCCATAGCCTCACGTTCAGGACGGGAAAGGTTGTAAAGCCTGCTGGTGGGAAGTGGGGCTCCAGGCAGCAGATCTATGGCACAGTCATAAGGACGGGGGGCAGAGGAGGTCCAGAGGGGGGAAGACGAAGCTTGGCAGAGGCAGGGTGAGATATCCAGGATTGGATGTCGGAGTTGGAGCGGGGCAGACAACTGAGGAGTTTGCAGGTTGAGGCTGGAGTGCAGCAGGTGAAGGCAGTGGCAGGCGAGGCAGGTCAGCGGCAGAGTAATGAAAGCACGAAGGGTTTGCAATGAACTGGCGACAACTGAAGGGAAGAGCCGATCTATATACTCCAGGGTGATTGCTGACTGCCTGCAGGTGAGTAGATGAAGCCACGCCTTGCCTGCTCCTACTGACAGAAAGGGGGGGGGGGGGGGCGACACAAGCGCAATCCTAACACAATGTCAGCTGGGATAGGCTCCAGCCCCCTGCAACCCTTCAAGGGTAAGCAGTTACAGAGAATGAACAAATGAATCAACCAGTTACAACTGGTAGTAATTCATTAGTAAGACTGATTAGTAGAAAACTGGATTAGTAGTAAGATGGATCTTGCTAAATAGTGAGCCCACATCAATAAATGATAATGTTGTAACTTTTGTTTAGTAATGATTTATACATGTTATGTATATATGTTGCTTATTTGGTAAGCAATGGGTCAGTGTTGCTGTTTTTATCTCATGTGTAACAGCTTATTAATGATTTATAAAGTCTTTACAACCTAATTCATAATCTATTTAAAATGATTTCTAAATCATTTGTAAGGGTAGTCTTATTGTAAAGTGGTACTGTCTTGCCCATCTTGACTGTGACTTTGCTACTCTGCATTCTTGAGCAGGAATGAAAATAATCAATAGCTCAGTTAAATCACACCATAAAAATGTGTTTCTCTGCCTTCAGCAAGAAACATGGTGTGTTATTGCATCAGATTATTTCGAACATTAATAACTCTGTTTACCAGATTTGTTCATTAGATGAAATTAAAAGTGTACATATCCATGGGTAACAAATTTATGCACCGTGAAATGAAGGTGAGGTAGTCAAAAGGCAGGTTAATACGGTAGTCAGGCAAGTTGGCATTTTTATGATAAAGGTCTAAAGAACAAGAAATCAATGATTTCACAGTCTGTGCAAGAGGATATTGTGCAAGGGTCTTTTTTCTATAAGCATAATGACTTTGAACTCTCTTACTTTAGGGCTATTGGACACAACACATCTTTGACAGAGCAAAATGGGCAACTTACAATTTATATTTGATTTTCATGTTTGAAAGGGTAGGTATAAATAAAAAATACTAAAATAATTTTAAAAATCAGATAGTGGTTTATGGGAAAAAGGAACAAATCGATTTTTCTACTGAAAATGAAACCCATTTAATCCAGGAGCTGGTGTAAGAGCTGAACAAGGCTGGAAATGGGTAGGTTGAGGTGGGTTAGATGACTCACCACTTAAATCTACACAAAGACATTAATGTGATCACAAATGTAATTCGTTTCCTCTCACTGATAGATGAGAGCGCATGGAAAATGAGGTAAAAGAGTCAGGTTACTGTAGGTCAGATCGTTTTATTTTTGTCAGATCAGATGTTGGGTAATAATATCACCATTATACATCGAAATGGAATCAGATACATGTGAGACCTTAGTGTTACATACAGTATGAATTCATTAACTAATTCAGGAGTTCACTTGCTGTATGGAGCAGTTTCTAATTTTATGTAAAAATATTTAAATTGTAATGAAATTAACTTAAAATAAACGTTTGCTCAAGTGGGGTTTTCAGATGATGCAGAGCAGATGTACAATAATTTGATCAGACGGATCAGTCTGAGTGATCTAACATCAGATACACACACACACACACACACACACACACTATATAATATATATATATATATATATAACACACACATATATATATACATATATATATATATGTATATATATATATACACATACTGTACACAACACAAACCTGTTGTGTCAAGCTGTGTTCTTGTTTTCCACAAGATTATGTTGGTGTAGGTTAGGTACATTGAACCTAAAACTGGGACATTTCTCAAATATACAAATCAGCCATGCCTGAAATCTAACAGGTGGCAGCTGAACATGTTGTGGTGAATCGGCCAAATGAGACAAGAAAAAGGTTTGACGCTCTGCAACCTGAATCTGTTTTTTTTCCTGTCGTATGGGAGAGTCTTACATCTTACCTCTGCAGGATTTATGTTGCCTCATACTTACCCCTGGGGCAAGTTGTGCCAAAAAATGAGTCACACTTCTAAAACTGCTTTAAATTCATGTTTTTTTGTTTTTTTTCCATGGATGCCCAGCAACCTTAATTATACACAGCAATTACTGTCTGAGGTGAATGTGCATTTATTCTGCTGTACTAGCATAAAATGTGAAACGCAGATCCATTTACCCTGTTCTCCCCATATGGCTTTGAACATAAACACCTGCTTGTGTACTGTATATCTGTTTATTGCATGGGAAATTACAATTCAAGACATTATTTGGGGGGAAAAGCCTTACATTTGCATCTTACATGTTAGTATTTAGATTATATTTTTACCAAGGGTGACTTTCACTCAATTCCCAGACCCTCATAAGAGCAAACAACCAAATTTAACGAGTGCAAAGGTTGGACCCTTTTGGTTCTTACAATACCCGCGGGACCATAAAATGATCCTGTTGGCTTGAAATGGTAGGAAAAGAAATAGAATAAGTGCCGGACAGAGAGACAGGGGGGATATTTTGAGAGAGCAATTAGAGTCAGTAGAGGAGAGAGGATGATTCAAGAAGGAAGGTGATGTGCAGACAAGTTTTCAGCCTGCAGTAGAGGACATACTCATCACTCTTCCACCCCTGTAGGAAACCTGTAAAATTACCCTTTGTTTAAGGACATTATTATGGCCCTCCTGAATTTAAGATGAAGCTCACTGCAAAGAATCATAATCACAGTCAATCAAAGGTATAAGAGGTATACAGCTGGCATTGTTTTTGGTTGTGTTGAAGTAGTGTGAACATTGATTGTGGAGCATGATTTTTAATTTCCATTTCAATGCAACTTAATACTCTTAAATGTGTGCATTCTCTTGACTCTTTGACACAGACAAAGATGAAATCCAAAACAAATATGTCAGGCAGTTCCACACAAGTATTTATTCATCAAACAGCAGGTAATTGGTCTTTTAAAGGGCAGTCACAGTGGGAGCACAGGCATCAGGTCCTGATTGCTGCAATTTGGTATTTAGGCAGAGGCAACTTCCCAGCACCACCACTGGAGAGAAGGGAAAGTTCCTGGTGTTAGCATCAGTCCAATTCTTTCTTCCTCCATAGGCTACCAAGAAAAAGCAGATGGTCAACTGCTTTACTTGCAGGAGCAAATCAGGAAAGACTTGAAAACTAACATTAAAAGACCAGTGTGTAGGATTTAGTGGCATCTAGCTGTGAGTTTGGAGGTTGCAAACAATTCGCTTCACCCTCCCCTTCCAAGTGTGAAGGAGAACCTGCTGTGGCTGTGAAACTTGCAGAAAACGTGAAAATATGTAGAGTCAGTGTTTGGTTTGTCAGTATTTTGTTTCTCGATTACTGTAGAAACATGGCAGTGCAACATGGCGGACTCCATGGAAGAGGACCTGTGCCCTTTGTAGATATAAGGGGCTCATTCGAAGACATGGGTGGACTTTCAATTAAAATAAAAGGTTGGCAATTGCTTTAGGCCCCAAGTTACCAAGGCCCCATAAAATGTCTCATAAACTTATGATTAAGATTTTTTTTCAAATAACTATTTGCTAATTCAGGAAAAATCCTACACTAAAATGACATCAGAATGTTTAATTTTATGAGTGTCTCAGGCCCCCTCCCCGTCCTCACTACACTGCTTGATCTTCCTGTACATCTGCAAAGATGATTTGCAGAGACAGTAGCCGACGCTTGTAAACAAATGGCTCAGCGTGGTGTAAAAGACTGTTGAAAAATTAAGCGTAATTGCCCCAGTGATGCTGAAAAAGTTGGAGGATATTTAAAAACAATACCCACCCCCAGCCTGTTCACCCTGCTACCATCTAGCAAGAGATATGGAAGTTTCCACTGCTGTACCACCAGACTACAAAGTAGCTTCTTGCCTCAGGCTGTGCGACCCCTGAACTCATCCTCTGGACTTAAAAAAAGTAAATTTTCATGACCTACTATTTACTCATCTATTTATGCAATTCCAAATGTCTGTACATCATCGCTGCATGAAGACTGGTGAAGAGAAGTTACAAATAAGT
The DNA here is from genome assembly GCA_034769285.1 of Lutjanus argentimaculatus. Lineage (NCBI taxonomy): Eukaryota > Metazoa > Chordata > Actinopteri > Lutjaniformes > Lutjanidae > Lutjanus > Lutjanus argentimaculatus. Next base: position 625,223 of record JAWZSL010000081.1, read on the forward strand.
CTTTCTTTGTTAAATAGTGATTTAAAAGGGGGGAGAAAAAGGCAAGTGGAGAGTGTTTGCCTTAGACCCCACAATAACTAAATCTGCCTGTGTTTTAAGGTAACAAACATAACAACTATTCTTATTTTCAGGTGATTATACACTAATTAAAACATACTTATGCATATTATATTCCATTTCTGTCATATCCCACCAATATATCCCTCTAAATCTTACACACCGGACATTTAATGCAGTAAAGGAAGTAAAATGTCAGCTTTATGGAAGCACACATACAACTGTAGTATGAGATTGATTTGACACTTACAGTAAATAGAGAAATACAGTAATTGAAAACAAGGGTCATGGAAAACCTGCCCAGTTTCTCTGAAAAGAAACTCCGGAGAGCATTTACCAATGTGAGTTCGAGAGAAAGTGAGATTGTGAACCAATTATTTGTGCCTGATTGGGTAAGTGAAAGGCATGACGCAGCATACACAGAATTGGTTTCACAGATGAATTTGCTGAATTTGACAGTTTCAGGCTTGTATGCCGGCCTGTGGTGCCCAGTGACTGAAATGAGCAAAAAAACTTTACTAAGCCAGAAAAATCTATCCCTATAGCAGCTGTAGGAAAATTCCCACTCTCATCATCTCTATGGATGTCTTTTCATTGCTGTCCTAATTGGGCTTATCTTCCGTTTATGATCACTGTAGACTGCTTTGTTTTTGCGGTTTTACCTTCTCCCAAGATTCCCTCAAATCAGACAGAAAAAGTAAGCGGTAGTGTCTGTTATGTTCCTTTCAATTTCTTTTGTCTTCCTGTATTTTTTGTGTTTTGCTGACTGCTGTTGTTATTTTGCATCATGTCTCTATCTAGTTTTGCACCTTACTGTTGAGCGTCTGTGTCCGCCTGAATATCAATACCCCATATCCTCTTACTTCCTTTTGAATTTCCTCCTAGTTTTGCCGTTGCTATGAAAAAACATTGTTTAACAAAGAAAATGAAACACCCCCGTCATTCCCTCAAAAAGGCATTGCAGAAATGTCACCAACTGAAAAAATAAACCATGACTGAGTCAAATGATAGCAGGAAACTATTTTACACAAAAGTAAGATAACACATTAAAGAAAAGTATTAAAATGCATATCTTCTCTTTGTTTGTATTTGCCACATCATAGCATAGCTCATCACAGACGTTTATAATTTTGTCACGAAGTTGGAAGTCCACACAATGCAGTGTATTCTGTTGTAATGTGTACACTGTGCATCAAGAGTCAACAACAGCTTGAAGGAGTGTTTGACTTACACAGTGACAACTTCCAAGGGTGGATATTGAGTATTTCAGGTAAACAGTGGAACAAAGATAGAGGTTTTTGTAAGTAAACTGCACAATACATACACTGTGTTTTGTCACAATCTTTATTGTCTCTGGGCTGAGTCAGATGTAAATAAATAGATGACTATGCACATGACTTTCTAGCTTTGCACAGCTAGACAGACGTCCCACACAATTGTCTCATAACACCTCTGTGGATGTTATGAAATTGTGAATTCCATTTTTCATTTTTATTCTTCAGCTTCTCAACCATTAAATCCTGTCCTTTATGACTGTATTTTAGTTGTAAAATCCCTTTGCATTTTTACAATAAAATCTGTGTCTATGCCAAAACATCTGGGTATGTTTACAAAGGAATTTCTACTGTATGTTCACATGGAACAACAAACCTGAAGTGAGAAAAAGACTCTCGTGGACACGCAACTCAGTATTTACATTCACAGCTGCAGCCTGTTAAATCCTACACTACATCTAAAAAGACATTCACACACCTGCTACAATTATGGCAGTAAAAACATATCCATGAATACACATTGCTACAAATAATACTTATGTATCAGTACATGTTGGAGAGAAGTGAACCCCATTTCAGCACACATTGACAGGAGAATACTATGCTCTGTAATGAAATGAAAAAAGACTTGAAGCTGAGCTGGTTGCCATTAGTCAGTCATGAAAAAGCTTCATTCAAAATCATTTCGGTGCTGCTGTGAACTGATAGCCGCTAAAATGTTTTATCAAGTTCATTTTTGGACAGCTGCGACTGGCGCAGTGCACTCTAACATTTTGGTGGGAAGCAGGAGGTTGGGGTTGGGTCTGTGTGGTTTGAGCAAGAGCCTTGATCGAGGTTAGATTTCCCCAGGATTGAACTCCGAGCTGCTATTTTAAAGGCAGCGGGCACCTCTCCTGTCTGCAAAGATTTGTAGATGCATGCGGAGATGAACTGAGACAAGATGAGGGGACAGGATTTAAAGAGAGGTGTAGGTAGTGGGCCGAGGGAACAAATGGTGCAGTTAGAGTTACGTATGATGGCCTGCAGAGCCGAGCTGTGACCTCAGTGAAGAGTTGAAGTGGTGGATCCAGCAGCTGGGGCTGCCATTTATAGCTGATTACTTAAATGTTACTATACATAATGCAGGACGGGCAGTCTGGAATCTTAAATCTGCAGGGTTAACCAGGGTCTAGTTCTTACTGAGAGGAAGGGAATTGTGGAATAGTGTCAAAACCACTGGTGGGAACATGTATTGCATTACTTCACAATGCCTTACTCTTCCACGCAGTGAGATTTTCTAGAGACAGCCTTTTTCACAGCAGACGTTTTGACTAGTGACAGTAGGAAAACACAGGTGTTGCTAATAACATTAACTACTGATGGCTCTGTTCTTCAAATGCCACAGTCAGTCATGACAGCATGACAGTGAGCCAGCGTGCACAATAGCGGGACCTTGAAACTGAAGCAGTTCAGTGGAATCCAGCCATCATTAAAGGGAAAGTTCTGCACTTTTACATGTGGATGTCCAGTCACTGATGATGGTGAATGTAAATTTTAAATGTAAAATTCCTCAGTGCATGCTATATTGACAGAGAAAATTGAATTCTTCTACTGCTTCTTCCTGCATGTCACAGTGATTTGGATGTATTTCAGTTCAATACAAAGTATTTGTATAGCACTATATCATACAAAAGCGGTTTAGAATGCTTCACATAAACCAACATAGAACGGCTAAAGGTGCAAACAAGCAATGGCATCCATGCACACATACACATACAAATACAGGCAAGCAAACTGCAAGTGCAGAGTGCTCATTTAAGAAAATGCTCTGGCAAAAAATACAGTCTCTAGTTTGGTTTTAAAAGAAACCAGTGTTGGAGCAAGACTGACATCAGCAGGTAACCTGTTCCATTCTTTAGGTGCATAAATACTGACAGGCATTTCACCAGACTTTGAGAATGCTCTAGGTACCTGGAGGATATTTCTGACCTGTCACTAGAGAGATCTACTGGATGTATAAACTGACAACATGTCTGAGATGTATTGTGGGGCTTGACCAGTGAGTGCCTTGTAGACCAGGAGTAAGTTTTTAAATCTAATTCTGAAAACAACAAAACCTGAGCAGCTGCATTCTGAATGAGTTGTAACCTATGATTTTTTTGTTTGGAAGACCTGTAAACAAAGAGTTGCAATAGTGCACCCTGCTCATAACAAACACACGCATGAGTTTCTCTGAGTCAGACTGGGAGAGAAAGCCTCTGATCCTAGATGCTGTTGATATGATATCATTGAAACTGAGCATACTGTCTATAGTCACTGCTGGGTTTTTAATCTAATCTCGACTCCAGGCACTTGCAGACCAGCTGTCTCGGGGCATGAGCACCCACAACCAAAATCTCATTTTTTCCCTGTTCAGCTGGAGGAAATTTGCTGCCACTCAGCCATTTATTTCCTCCAGGCAACTGACCAGGGAATTTATTGGTTGGAAATGTCGGTGGAAAGAGAGATGAGAAGCTAAGTGTCATCAGCATAGTTATGGTGACTGGTGTTATGTTTGCTGATAATGTAACCGACAGGAAGCATATACAGGTTAAATAAAAGAGGACCCAAAATGGAGCCTTGTGGGACCCCACGCAGTGATTCATCACTGTCAAGAGTGGAAGTCCCCAAGTGTGATAATGAAATTTCTGTTTTGGAGATAGGATTGAAACCACTGAAGGACCATGCCTGATGGACCCACTGAGCTTCTTAGCCTTATCCCATGATCCACTGTGCTGAAGGTGGAGCCAAAGTCTAAGAGTATTAAAACAGATTTTTTTTCATTGTGACTGTTAATCCTTATGTCATTAACAACTTTTAAAAGTGAATTTATCATAAATGCTATTATCGGTAAGATAACAGTTCAGTTGCTGATGCACAGTTTTCTCAATGATCTTACTCAGGAAGGTGAGGTTGGAGATTGGCCTATAGTTGATCAGTGTGTTTGGGTCCAGATTGATCTTTCCTTAGAAGTGGTCTTATAGCAGCAGTTTTCATGCAGTCGGGAAAGATACTAGTCTGAAGGGAACAGTTTACCACTGACAAGATGTCATCTGACAGACAATTAGGAGCAGATTTTAAAAAAAGATGCTGTATGTGTATCAAGGGGGCTGGTGGATGATTTATAGCAACAGTGAGATCTGTGGATTTACAGTGGTGAAATGCTTGAGACTACTGGCGCGTAGTGGTGGAGGTATGTCATAATTAAAAGTTAAACTTGAAATTGGGATATTACGCCTGATATTAAGAATTTTATCATTGAAATATGATGAAACTCATTGCATTTGGAGGGTGAAAAGGTAACAACACAAACAGCAGAGGGGGATTAATGAGTTTGTCAATTATTAAGAAAAGATATTTTGGGAAATTTTTGTGGGTATTGAAAAGAGTTGAGAAGAATTCTTTTCTTGCCTGCTTTAAGCTATTCCTGAGCGTGTTTTTGAATATATCTCGGTTGACGTTGAGCTTTGTTCTTCTCCACCTTCTCTCAGCTTTATGGCAATCCCTTTTGTACTGCTTAATGATCTCAACATTTCTCCACGGTGCTTTACATTTGCTGGAGATTTTTTGGGATCTCAGTGGTGCAGCAACATTAATACTTTCCAACAAAAGACAAGTGAAGTGATCAACCAGTTCATCACAACTCTTGTCTCACTATACTCTTGTATAAAGACAAGGTGGAGGACTTTGCACTAAGAAAGTGAGTTTGAAATGACTGCAATGATGTTTCACAGAAATACCATTTCTTGACATGTCTACTGGTGATAGCTCCATTGGCAGCTAAGAGGACATTAAATATGGCTGATAGTGATAGGGATGAGGTTATTAAAATTAATGTTTGAAGTCAGAATCCATAACAGGAATAGCAGATGGGGGTATAGATTCAGACCTACGGGGATTTATTTGAAAAATGGGTCTGGCTGTTACAATAAGTGGCCAATGCTCGTGAGTTGTTTTGCCGGTGTCATTTAGTGTCAGCTGAGGACACAGGTGTGGTGAAGACTCTAGGCCATGTTGTTGGTTGGTGTACATGACCTTCATGCACTGAGGCACACGCTGTCCTTTGCAAAGAGTTCAACATGATTCCAGAAGAGATTAAAGTTGTCAATATAGCCCCCATTGTATTTGGCACAGGTTGAGGACAGCCACGTGTGAATATTCAGCAGCCTGCTGAAGTGCTCAATGCCACAGCATGACACTGGAGTGGGCCAAGAGATGAAGACGTGACCAGCGTGGGATTTGCGAATAGCATTAAAAAGGCTAACAAAGTCGGCCTTCAGGAGTTCGATTTGCTGCCGGGGCACAGTATTGTTTATTTCTGCATGAATGATGAGTCGCTTCACAGTAGGATGATTTTAAGGACAGATGACATCTTTTCTGTTATATCCAGGACTGTGACACCTGGATGAGAGTATGTTTCAACCAGCCTAGAACTGATGTGCCTGATGATGGAGTCACCAGTGACCACGATTTGTGGAGCTACTGTGGATGGTGTTGCAGGGCTTATTCAGCTAATTGGAGGCAGAGAAGAGCGCAGATTTCCAGGCTGCAGGTGACCAGTGGAAAAAGAGGGAGCCAATCTATCTGTGGTTGAACTGGCCCACTGCCCCACTGTAGTGGAGTGCCGGGAGAGATCAGCATTACAGCTGCCAGGACCACAGCTAGAGTAAGAGGAACCGACACCACTGGACGCTGAGCAGGATCAGGAGACACTCCAGTTGGGACAGGGTCTGAATCCGGGCAGGTTTCAACAGCATCACCTGGGTGGTCCACGGCTTCATCTAGCAGCACTGGGAAGCGATTTGACAGGTAAAGTGGTGGGGGGGGAACGGCTGGTTTCCTCCCTCCTGCTTCCACCCTTGACGACCACCTCAGACGAGGTTTCATGTGGTTTTAGGGTCGAGCAAAAGGATGTCCGAGGACACGTTGAATCCCACAGTATAGGGTCTGTGATGGTGGAGTTCATAGCTGAGATCTTCCTGGTCAGAGTAGCTGCTTGCTCTCTCAGCTCTGCAGAGAGCCTACGGATATCTTCCTTCAAGTTAGTAACCTCTGCTGATGTGTGTGAGCATTCACAGGGCTTGTCAATAGCTTGGAAGAGCAGAGATGTTGGCTCAGAATGCTAAAAAACCAGCCAATGCTAGGAGTAAGCCTACATCCCAATTGTGGCAGGCTGTCTCAATTGGGAGGCTTAGAACTTACCATCTGAATGACTGCTGGCTAAAAAACTTGTATCATGTTAAAAACATATGGTAAAACGACCTGGATCTGTAAGTGTAGCATAAAAAGTGGTGTAAAAATGCTTAAAAATGACGATTCGTGAGGGAGCTTCTTGCAGACAAACAAAAAAGTAAACTCATGAGCAAATCGCGGTAACTTGTCTGTAATCTTTCAGGTCAACACCTGTAAGGAAAAATACTTATTATTACAATAATATTATAATATAATTATTTCAGCTTGGATTTCTAGTCTCACCTCTGGGTAGCTAGGGGTGAACTAGATGAGTATTTTTGTCTGGTTTTGGCCAACAAAAAGTAATCTGTAGGCTGGGGTGGTGAATTAAATTAACATGCATTGGTTTTGGACTACATGTTTTTTGGATTACTTTGATTTAAAATTTCAAATCATTCTGTATAAATATTTCAATTCTACTATTAAGTTTTAATGTGTGTTGGGGTTTTTGAACATTGTGAGTCGCATCAAACACATTTTTTCAAGGAACTGACGATTAAGTTTTTTTTTCCAAATCTGAATATTTTACTCTGAGTTAGACTTCACCCGTAAAGGAAATGCAGGTGAAAACAACAGTGCAGGTGATCAAAAGGTTTGGTCCACCCACACAGGTGTTTTCACTTGTGCTTGATTGGACCTCTTCTGAGGACTGTGTTGGTGTATAAAGATTTAAACCTCCTAAATGTTTATCTAAACTTTGTGGATGTCTATGAATGGCTTATCCTGCTAGCCTCCCGCAGATTACCCACATAATTTTTTCTCCTCTTTGCCTTTCTCCACACCATCTTTGCCTTTGGTCGCACCATACAAGAATATTTTGCATGGCTAATTTCAGTCTGACTGCACCTGCACTTAGAATAGGAGGGTTACAATTTTAGGCGTAATTTTGATTGGTACTTAAGTGACCTCTATCCAACATCAGCCTGAGCTGTCTGATGAAAATGTAAAAACACCTGTATGGGTGTGCAGACCATTAAAAGTTTTATTTAGAACTACAGTGTACCAAAGAAATAATTCCACTAATACTGAATAATGTTGACAGCATGGTTTGTGGATTATTCAGCATAACCAGAACATTAGCTGTTTCACAATTCTAAATGGCATTTTAATTGTGTATACTATATACTCAGTGGTGGGTAGTAACTAGTTCATTTACTCAGTTCTGTACTTAAGTGCATTTTTGAGGTACTTGACCTCGCCTCTACTAGATTTCAGTATGAAATATTATACTTCTTACTCCACTAAATTTGTCAGCTGAACAATGATAATTATTATCATAATACTTTTTCATTTAAACATGTACTGTAAAGATTAAAGCTGAAAGATGGAACCAGTAGTTTCCAATCTTCTGGCTTGTGACCCTTATGTAAAAGCTATGTCTAGTTGGGTTCTTGTAATTTTCAGGTGTTTTTGAGTTGTTAGTAGTTCCACCAAAGACAAAAATGTCGAAAAAAGTTACACAAATATTAAGTAGGATTTGAATGCAGGACTTTTACTATTTTTATTAATATATCTCTGGTATTTGTACCCTTTAGTAAAAGATCTGAGTCCTTCTTCCACTGCTGCGTATACCAGTCTTTGCAGTATACTGTTTTTGCAGTTAGTATACAACAAATCGACATACTTATTCATTCACAATTCAATCAAACAGACTTTAAAATGCTGCTACCAAGGTTACAGCAGCCATGGTGATATGAAATACACTGCCTGGCCAAAAAAAAAGTCACCACCAAATAAAAAGGTCATACACTCTAATATTTCGTTGGACCACCTTTAGCTATGATTACGGCACGCATTCGCTATGGCATTGTTTCGATAAGCTTCTGCAATGTCATAAGATTTATTTCCATCCAGTGTTGCATTAATTTTTCACCAAGATCTTGCATTGATGATGGTAGAGTCTGACCGCTGCGCAAAGCCTTCTCCAGCACATCCCAAAGATTCTCAATGGGGTTAAGGTCTGGACTCTGTGGTGGCCAGTCCATGTGTGAAAATGATGTCTCATGCTCCCTGAACCAGTCTTTCACAATTTGAGCCCGATGAATCCTGGCATTGTCATCTTGGAATATGCCCGTGCCATCAGGGAAGAAAAAATCCATTGATGGAATAACCTGGTCATTCAGTATATTCAGGTAGTCAGCTGACCTCATTCTTTGAGCACATACTGTTGCTGAACCTAGACCTGACCAACTGCAGCAACCCCAGATCATAGCACTGCCCCCACAGGCTTGTACAGTAGGCACTAGGCATGATGGGTGCATCACTTCATCTGCCTCTCTTCTTACCCTGATGCGCCCATCACTCTGGAACAGGGTAAATCTGGACTCATCAGACCACATGACCTTCTTCCATTGTTCCAGAGTCCAATCTTTATGCTCCCTAGCAAATTGAAGCCTTTTTTTCCGGTTAGCCTCACTGATTAGTGGTTTTCTTAAGGCTACACAGCTGTTCAGTCCCAATCCCTTGAGTTCCCTTCGCATTGTGCGTGTGGAAATGCTCTTACTTTCACTATTAAACATAGCCCTGAGTTCTACTGTTGTTTTTCTTCGATTTGATCTCACCAAACATTTAAGTGATCGCCGATCACGATCATTCAAGATTTTTTTCCGGCCACATTTCTTCCTCGAAGACGATGGGTCCCCACTATCCTTCCAGTTTTTAATAATGCGTTGGACAGTTCTTAACCCAATTTTAGTAGTTTCTGCAATCTCCTTAGATGTTTTCTCTGCTTGATGCATGCAAATGATTTGACCCTTCTCAAACAGACTAACATCTTTTCCACGACCACGGGATGTGTCTTTCGACATGGTTGTTTAGGAAATGAGAAGCAACTCATTGCACCAGTTGGGGTTAAATAACTTGTTGCCAGCTGAAAGATGATCGCCCATGCAGTAATTATCCAATAGGAGGCTCGTACCTATTTGCTTAGTTAAATCCAGGTGGCGACTTTTTTTTTGCCTGGGCAGTGTAGTAGGTAAACACAGGTGTTACTAATGATACTAATTAAGGTTCAGTTACATTCAGGTCACACAGAGTCAGACTGCTGCTATTGTCCATTTTGGTATATTGAAAGGCTCTTCTATGCTAAATCAAATGGGGCCTTAATTAGTGTAACTGGTAACACCTGTGTTTACCCTACTATTTCATATCAATGGCTGCTGTGAAAAAGGTCTGTTTAACTAATATTTTGTTTTCTATATATACTCCCGGAGCTCTTTCCTTACCCACCATCCATGATTAGTTTCTTTTTTTCAGCTGAGAGGACCCTCTATTTCCTTTGTTTCTTTCTTTTAGTATGTACGTATATTGATTTTGTGGAGCGTACTTCATTTTTTGCCACTTTTCCGGTGTGAACACAATGTTCTTAGACTCTTAAGTAGAGTCTTCTGTGGATTTATTCTAGTTTCTAGAAAATCAAGTTGTTTTTGAGTTTTTCCAAACATATTTCTTTAATGTTTTCAGCACCACAATGAAGTTAAATTGACCCTTATTGTATTGGGGTGGAGGCAGGTGGATATCTCAAAACCCTGGCACATAAAACCAAAACTATCTGCATGAGAAGCTGAGAAAATATGACGAACCAGTCCATTAATTATTGCAGAACAACCCTTTAAAGAGCTGTTTCATGGCGATGATATTTATAATGTTATATTGCTCTTGTGACATTATTATTTAAGAATCATTACTATGCAGGGACAAAAATAAAACAACAAAAAACCTTTCAAACTTGTGACAAGCTGACATAAATATCTATCACTGACATGCCTTTATCTCTTGACTGTCACTGGACATTCTTCTATCCAAAAATAAACCAGAGTTGTTTATTAATTGATTATGCACAAACACAAGAAACATTTGGCTTGAATAACAGAACATCATCGGCATATAAGGCTTTTTTTCTGCGTATGACTGTCGAGATCTGTGTGTTAATCTTTCTTTGATCATAATTAGTCATGCAGTGGAATCACTAGAGTAGGCGGACTGATGCTCTTCATGGAATTATGGCATGGATACACATGCTCCCTACACACATACACAAACACACTTGTGCCATTTTGCTCTCTCCTCTTTCTTTTCTTATCCCTTCTCCTCCCTCCTTGTCTCCTCCGGAGCTCGACAACAGAAGGCGGCTTGCTGAACAGAGCTCTGAGGCGGGAACGCATTCCATCATTTCAAAAATGAAACAGGTCTCATTTTTCTCTTTCCTCTCTCTTGTCGCCTCTCTTTCTCTCTTTTTCAGTCTACATCCTACTCCAGTTCTTGAGTCTTTTTCTCTCTATTCCTTCCTTTCTTTTATCTCGCCCACATTTATATCATATTCCCCTCTTTCTTCTCTCTCTTTCTTCTTGCCTCCTCCTGTCTCCTCTGTCTGTGGACCAGGTAATTCCCTCTGCATCCTCCTCTAGGCAAACAAGATGACCCACTGCTTCCTAATTACCTCTGCACTCTCCTATTCTCCCGCCATTATTCTATTAGTATCTACTACATAATAATCATCAGGGTGGAAATTGGATGTAATAGCTTCGAGCAGAATGTGGTATGAACAAGGAAGCCGGAGACAATAAAATGGCTTTGGTTTCCCAAAGTAATTCACTTGAGTTGGTGTTAAATAGATGGGCTCAAATGGAAGAATTATTAATGTTAGTCACAACAAGTGCAGGCAAGTTTCTGTTCTGTAGTTCTGAATCATTTCCTGCTTTGTGTGGATATACACTGTAAAAGCGTATCTCGGTGGTAGTTGAAGTAAGGTAATGTTTTGAATGAGTCTAATTCAGCTCTCTGCTTCTATGACTGTAGTATACTTTTGTGGATTATAACAACCTGAAATTACTCCCTGTTCCTTTTCCCCGCAATTCTTATTTGTGTGTCAATTAGGTTTCTCTTAGTATTGTGCATCTGCAGTTGAGCCACTATTTTCTCTTGGTGACTCAGAAAGAAGTTAAGTCTGGTAAAGTTTACAGAATCCTGCAGAAATCATCATCATTCAGTAAACACTTTGCTGTAATCTAGAATGCAGCTGTGGAACCAAGATTTAAGGAGAAAAGATATTAATTTAACATGGAGTGGTTGTTGGAATTTAACAAGCAGTGTAACAATCAATAAATATTTATCAGAGAACTGTTTCAAACGTGGAATGACTGATTAATTAATCAACATATTTTGGGACTGTATAGCAAAATTGAGATGATCTGGTTTGACATTGGTTATCAGAGATATTAGGTGTAGAATTTAATTCAATCCCTTAATTTCTATATTTCAAGATATGTTACAGGATACAGTGAGATACCCACAAAGTTGGATTACTCTTTTTTTCTTCGATTGTTTTGAAGAAACGTATACTTAAACATTGGGAATCCACATACACTCCTAAACTACTATTTGGAGATGGAAAAGATAACAGCCATGGAAAAGAACTAATTAATTCAATTTGAAATCATATAAGGAGACATATTACAAGCAAGAAAAGAAGAAAAAATAGTGGTCTATGTACTTGAACCTGTTTTTTTAGGTTTAATTTTTAATTTTATTTATTTATTTATTTATTATTCACTCATTTATTGATGCTCTTGGTCACAGTTCAAAAGATTGTTTCATTGTAGAAAATTCGAGTTGATGAAGTTAGTGAGTTGATACGATACATAAAGATAAAAATATACAGATGTTGAGTTTGTGCATTCATGTGGGAGTAGAAATGTGTTGGTGTTGTCATAAGTCTTGTTTTGTTTTGTCTTGTGGTCTGGTTTTGACTTATATTTTGTTTTGTTTTGTTGTGTAGATTGTGGGTAAAATCATATACATATATAAAAAATTATATTTTGCGATCAAATAATATATTATATTAGATATATGGTCCACCTGAATTGGGTAAATTGTGTTTTCGTAAACTCACTGAACCAAACTGGAAGGGGGTATTCCATCAGGGCTGATAAATAAGTCAGGAGCAGCAGCCCCGAACAGCTGATTGTGGAAAAGATGATAATGTGTCAAGAAAAGAAAACAAGAGTGGTTCTGTGGAACAAACACTGCAGACCAAATTATATTAAGAATATATAGGGGTCATTAGAAAAAAGGCCAGTACTGCTGCAATTAATAAAGCAAAGGAGATGTCTTTGCAAAACGCAGACAAAGTAACTGTGAATATAAAATGATCCTGCATTGCAGTCTCCTGTCCCAGTAGCTCACTTGGAGTGTTTGCCTCACGTACTGAGGCCTCAACAGCAGCATGGATTTGATACCAACCTGGAGACCGACCTACACGTCGTCCTCTCTCTCTTTCATTCCTCCTCTTCTTGTCTATCTTCAGCTGTACTGTGTAGCAAAACGCCACAAAACATTTTTGAAACAATATACAAGCCTACTTATTGTTTTATTTGTTAATAAATGTCTAACCTTGCTGCAGGACATGAGTCAGTGACTGTTCATATTGATATTATCAACAACATCAGCTTCCTCTCTCACAGGATGTCTGTTTGATTTTCTGCTTATTGGCTTTGAAAGTCAGAAACTAGACATGGAGTGGAAAAATCTAAAAATTAAGAAGATGAAGTTGCAGATATAGACGCAGCAGAAATATAAATTTAAAGACAAAGAAAGTCCTGTTTTGGACTTCATTTAATGTTTTTTGTATTCACAGCTTGAAGCTTTTGGAACGAAAGTAAACAGGTAATGCTTGGTCACATAGAAAAAGGTATGAACTTGTGTTTTTGCATGGACATAAGTGACAGGAGCACAAAAAGACATGTGATGGAACTGTCTTTTGTCATTCTGTTTCTGCCTGTCAGGAATTCTCTGACACGTGGCTAAATTAAGCTGGTAAATTAAATAAGTTACCATTGTTACTGAGCAGGAATTCCTCTAAAACACAGTCATGTAACTGATCTCTCACTTAAATTAGCCAGACTTTTAAAAATAAACCAGGCTTTTCTTTAATCCACGTTGATGGAATATCCCTCAGCTACCACTAAGTCTGGCTAACATTAAGTCAAGCTAGCAATTATATTAAATATATTTAACAAACTAAAGTAACACACTAAGGTTACTATAAAAATACTTTTCCTTAAACGACACTATTAAGCTACTAAAAGAAACTTTCAAATTTTGTTGATTTTGAAGAACCCTGTGGACAAAAGCAGTAGTGTTTCCACCACTATAACCACAAAATATTGCGTCAAAAGTGAAAATATCTTGGGAAAACCTTCTCTCTATTCCCTTTAGCAGGATAACATACTACTCACTGTAACTTTATCCCCGGAAAATGTAAAACAGTCTCGTTTCATGTGATTTCAAGAAGAATCTGACCCAACGGCATGCATTAAGAGCAACTACAGCAAATCTTCTCTCTGATGGTCTTATTTGCATATGTAGGTCATACAGAGGCATCAGTTTTAAACTGAGACTGTTGCATATCCAGTTAAAACTCCTTGTAGTAGCTTTAATGAGCAGTATTTTACTTTTGGGAAAAGCAAATAAGTGAGTTGGAAAATTGGAAACTTTTAAGTTGACGTGCCTTAAATTTAAGTTGCATTAATGTAGTGTTGATTTGAAAGCAATCAGATTATTAAGTACATCTGACTTAAAGCGTTTCATCATCTTTCTTCATCTAACTTCTTAACTTCATCTGAAAAAATAGAATTCATTTTTTAAAATTGGTCCAACAATTCTCTTTTGCCAGTGTAGTGACAGAGGGTGTCCCATAACAAAGGGAAGAAGGAAAAGTTATCCTTTTCTTCACCACCATTGTACTTTGTTGAATGTGACAGACGCAAACAATCCCCTTTATCTGTACTACGTATGCAGGTTTTAATAGTGTTCGCAGAATTACATTCTGATTTCATACTGCAGGTTATTTGAAACATTCACGTCTGAGTCACCAGTTCATTCAAGAAAGCACATAGACTTCAAAGTAAAACAAACTGAAGCCAGCAAGCAATTATACATAACAAAAGGCAATATTTACACTAGCAAGTTTAATTGTCAGTGACTCATTACCAGTGAGGTTAAATGATGAGTTTTGGAGTGAAATTTATTTGAACTGTTGGCTGGCAAAGAATTTTAAGGAGTTATGAATTATGCTACTTGACCATTTTGTGTTTTTTTAAAGGAGAAATTGTAATATGTTTACTGTATTAAATCATAAGATAAGATAAGATAAGATAAGATAAGATAAGATAAGATAAACTTTATTGATCCCACACTGGGGAGATTCACAAGTTACAGCAGCTCAGAACAGATAGAAAAAAGTTGTCAGCGACAACAGAAAAGATAACAATAGAAAAAAAAATAGAATAAAATATAAACTAAAATACTGTACTAAATTTGTCAAAGTTACACACTATATTCATTATATACACCTTTTTTTAAAATATAATTCAAGTTTTTTTTTTTTTTTTTTTTTTTTTTTTTTTGGTTTGAAAGGCTCCGTATGTGGCATATATTAATTTCCAGGCATACAAGAACACAAGGCAAGTATTTTTTATAAAATGGAGGTGGACTCCAGTACATAAAGAAAAATTAACAAATAAGTCTGGAAGAGCAGAAAACAAACTAATAAACAAAAACACATATGTCTTCATACATCACTCTACAGGGTCACATAATCAGTGATTAACCGGTCCATAACTGGTCCCAAGGAGATGTGGACTCATTATATACACCTTTCACTGATACAGATACGTGGAGATATAGACAGATATATGGGTAAATGTGGATAACTGTACAGGATAATTGCACTCATATTGTAGTACACACATGGTGTGTAACATTATAATAATGAAAAATAAAATGATCATGATATGTCATCAAAGGTTGAGGAAACATGTTAAGTTGAAATACTCACTTCTTTGAAAACAACGCTACAGACTTTGAAATTTCTATTCTGGTCCTTCACTTGTGCTACTATTTGCTTATTTCACAATAATTAGAGTTCAAATTAATGCTGAATGTTTGCCAAATGAGTCTGTTTATGAGTCATGAAAAATCATTAGTAGAGGTGTATAAGAGTTAAACTGAGCAAAATGTTCATGGGGTCTGGCAGGCAGTACGGCAGGCAGCTGAGCTCCAGCTCCAGAGTGTGTGTTTTCAGAGCAGTGGGCTTTTGTTTTCAGGATAACACGCTTAGCTTTACATTGACAGACAACTGACAGTTATAAACAGCAAGGACTTGTCGTCACTTGTTATTGTCAAATTACAATGTTGCACGTGTCCTGCATTCCTGCACAGCTCCTGTGGCCTGCCTGAGCTTCTACAAGTCTGAGTAGGAGGGAACAAGGGGAAACAATTCACTTCAACATTAGACTGTGCATTAAATAGGTTGAAATCCTACTTAATATACAGTCTGTGGCTCTAACTCATTATTTGGACTGTAGTACGCAATTTTGGATGCGCAATTGTGACACATTCCTCATTTAAGCTGTTAAAGTTAATTTCTATGTCTTTTGTCAGAATTATTATAGCTTTTCAATCTATTTTATTGTATTTGCAGTCATTTTTTCATCTTTTTAATCTAGTTTGTATTTCACTAAATTGTACTACTATTACTGTTATTACAGCTTTCAAATCTATTTTATTATATTTTTAGAATTTTATTTTCTGTTCTCTTCTTATTATTATCGGCTTGTCAGCCATCTGTGAAGCGCTTTGAACTCCACTAACCTGCATGACAGGTGCTATACAAATGAGGATATATTGATGGTCACTGCGAAAAAATTATACCCTACTGAGTGAGTGCAACTACATGATCTAAAAATATAGATGCAAAGCAAAGTCTGCCATGCTACTGCCCCCCACAACCTACAGGGGCAAATGCTTTCAGACCTTGATGAATCAGTCTAGTGTGTTTTGACAAAAAAAAAGCACAAGATCCACTAATTGAAATATTTCTGGAGCTTTCAGCTGCATATCAGGACCTTTACATAAAGATGTCATTAAGTTTGTTCAGCTGTTGTTGTGAGGGGTTTTATCTTGATGTTCACAGACAGCTGACAATGTTTGTGTCTGGTGTTTATTCTGTCTCTTATCCAAGTAAATTTCCAGAAAATGTGATCTAGTTATAATATTTTTTTGTCAGACTACAATTTCCAAGATCAATTATGAACTCTTAGCTCAAATCATTTGTTTGTTTTTTTTTATAATTTTATATTTTACCTTCATTGGATAGCAGAGGCAGGGCATGGCATGCAGCAATGGTCACTGGCTGCAACCATTCATAAAATTTAACTGATATCATGTATTCTGGCCATATAATCTAATCTTACAGGTGTGTTGGAGGTTTCTGTGGTGTCTCTGTGGTTCGACATCCTTCTGCTCTGGGGCCTCCAGCGAAGGTTTCTGGTCAGCACATTACCCAGTGACTTCCTGAACTTCTCCCCCATAAACGCATAGATGACTGGATTTACACAGCAGTGAGACACTGCAATGACCTCAGCAAAGCTCATGGCAGAGTTAATGTTCTTTGAAATCTCACAGGTGTTCACTAGGTCTAACAGTTGCAGCGTCTGAAGGAAAACTGTGACATTGTAGGGTACCCAACACACCACAAACACACACACAATGGTGAATATCAGCTTTACAGCTCTGCCCTTTTTGGAGTTCCTGCACCTGGATAGCACAATCAGGATCTTCACATAGCAGAAGATCATGATGGGGAGGCACACAAAAAGGCCGAATGTATTCTCACTGAAGTTTCGCAGCATCTTCCAAAACTGCTGGCTCTCCTCTGGGTACAGCGGCTGGCAGTGGGAGCTGTTGTCATCTGGATCCATCTCCAAGGAGGCAAATACCACCTGAGGGATGGCCATACAGACAGATACAACCCAGATAGTGATGCTGGCTATGATTCCATAGAGAAGTGTTCGGGCTTTCATGGTTGCAACAGCGTGGACGATGGCCAGGTAGCGGTCCACACTCATTAGGGTGACAAACAAAGTCCCACTGTAGAAACCCAACTGTTCAGAGAAGCAGAAGTGAGCAAAGTCAGAACAGGATGTGGTGCAAGGTGATGTTTGTTGGGCTCTACTGGCCTTAATGAGGTTCTTCATACAGTTGAAATTACACAGCAGCTGTTTCACATGTCACCTGATAACACCTGAGCTCATCTAGGTTATAGGTAGAATATCTTCCGCATCATAAAAAATAAACATCACTTGTCTTAACAGTGGAACATAGAAAAAGTTGCACTGCACACTGTTATACTGTAGTCACAGTAACATTTATTCAAGTTTGCACTGTGCAAGAAATACCGATACCGATACCGATTATTGACAAAACCTACGTTTCAGTGTTTTATTTGGGAGTGAACGAACCATCCTAATAATGACTTCTCACACCCAAATAACAATACCTCAGATGTAAATGTCAGGGGAAATGTTTTTAATAGCTAATTGGAAATCTGCAGATCTCTATGAATTCTGCTCTCTAAATAATGGGTACCGTTCAATTTTGAGTTTTTCATCTCAAAATATGAGTGATTTGTCAGTGTTTCATGTTCATAATAGTAGAAATCATTTAAAAATATATTTAAAGCCCCACCTGGTACACTCCTGTCATCAGTTTGCATAACATAGGGTTCTGGGAATTGTAGGTCCAGAGGGGCAGAGATGCAGCCAGTATGAGGTCAGATAGGGCCAGGTTGAGGAGGCAAACGTCCGTCATAGTCTTCAGCTTCATGTACTGGAGGAGAACCCAGAGAAGTATGATGTTGCCTGTGAAATCAATTATTTGTCATTATTTATTCTAGGTTAGTTACTATTAACAAAATAGACAAACTGTAGAACTAGACTGTGGCACATATCTTGAATGTTGCATGCATCAGTTTCTGCTAAAACCAATAAAATGTGCAAAAAGAGTGATTTTATGCCTTTTGGAACTTACCTATCAGTCCCAGACAAAACAATACGTAGTAAAGAACTGTCAAGACCACGGAGCCATTGGTCAACTCTGGGCTGGGATCACAGTTAAATTCATATTCATATATCCCCGTGTATATGTATGAATCATTCTCTGATATGTTCATACTGCTGTGTGAGGAGAAACAGAACAATTAGGTATTACTTTGGTTTAACATAGTTGTGTTGACCTTATAAAAAGGTAAATATTAAATCAGACACCACACAAAACAACACAACATGCAAAATAACTAGAATGACATAATAAAGTCAAAAACCACTGTGGTCCTTGATGTAAATAGAGAACAGATGCAGGAGTCTGGGCAACATCATTCAACCAAACAATTCAGTAATCATCAGATTTTTCTTTAGATCATTTTATTTTTGACTTTATATGTTGTGGTTATGTGATGGAAACACTAACGCTTTTGTCCACAGGGGGCTCCAAGATCTATACAAAATAAAAGTTCCTTGTAGTCACTTTAAGTAAATGAAGCAGTACCACAGTGCAGAAATACTATTTTACAAATAAAAGTCCTGAAATCAAAATATGACTTTAATAAAAGTACAAAAGTGTACATATACACATACTGAAAGTACAAAAATTAAAGTACTCATTATGCAGAATAGCCTGTTTCAGAATATATATGTATGTATATATATGTATATATTTTTTTCTAGAAAGTTACAGTTTTGGACATACATGTCTGACAGAATCTGCAAAGCAACTAGTAACCAAATGTAAGTAATTAATGTAGTGAAGTAAAAAGTACAATATTTCCCTCAAAAATGAAGTGGAAGAAGCATAAAATGGGGAAAAACTCAAGCAAAGTACACATACTTCAAATATGTGTACAGTACTTCAATGGCCTTAGTTACTTCCCACCACTGCATGTAAATGTGACTATATTCAGAAACATTACTGGACTTTCCTGCCCTTTCTGTTGAACTTCTCAGATATAATCACCATTAATCTGCCACCCCCACTCTCCATATCCCACTAGCACAGTGCAGTTGTAGTCTATTCTATACTATATTGTAGCATATATGTTCTGTAACAGTGGAGTCATGGTTTGGGTTTTGCATACTCACTTCCTGTTTTATTTTGGTATGTCTTCCCTTGTGTGTCTTTTTTTACTTTTACTTCCTGTCTTTGTCTGTTTTCCCACCCTTTTTGATCACTGATTATTTTCACCTGTGTTATCTTGTTATCTTCCCCCTGTCTAGTGTATTAATAGCTTTTCCTTGTTGGTTTGTCATTATCCTAGTGTGTGAATTTTGTTACTTTGTGTTTTTATCCCTGCATGGATTTGTTTGGATTATTACTTTCCCTGGACCTGGATTTTTGTGTCTCCTCTGTTGGATTTTTTGGTTGCCTTTGATTCACCTTTGCCATCACTGTAAGTTTTTTTTGTGTTTGGTTTTCTATTAAAATTTTGAAGTCAACAACTCCTGCTGCTGTCTGGATTTGGGTCCTTTCTCCTGGTCTGGACCCCCAAGAGGGTCGTGACACAGTTTCACAGGGGTCAACAGATGGTTGTGGAAAGTAAAATAAATTGTGGCAAGCAGCTCACAACAGTGTCAGCCCCTTAATGACATTCAACACAAGCACTCAAAAATACGCAAAATGCTGGCCCCAAAAAATGCAACGGCCTCTTCACTGATGTTCTTCACTATAGTTAGCAAACTATAGTTAACAAAAAGTAACATCTGCTTTTGCTTTGTACATTACTTTTTCAGTACTTTGTGCCCCAAGCTTCCGAATTATCACCTTGACTGCAATCAAGAAGTTTGCGGACACCGACCTCTTTACTCTGGAGGGTCGCGACTTGAAAAGGTTGAGAACCATTGCTCTATAGAATAATATCACCTTCATGATTAAAGTGACATGTAGCAACATGTAGTTTTGGAATAGTGAAAGGATCATAGAGACACACTGCTGCCTGTAGCATTAATATAATGTTTGTATGTCCATTCACTAGTGTCTGTACTGCTGACCCCCCACAACCCTCACTTGTTAAAAATGAACAAATCACTGCCTGGGTTTAGAAGAGGTATGTCTAGTTATTAGTGGCCAAACATTTTTAAAATGTTGTTAATGTGCTTACAGCATTGTTCACCAAAAGCAGTGTTCCTCAATTTCTTCTGAACTTCTGTTCTGAATTTCTTGTCACAATATGCCTCTTTGTCCTTTCTTCCAGCCACATTCCCACTTCCTCAAACACATTCATTGTCATTCTTGTCCTGTCCACCACATGCCCTATGACTTTTTCTCCTGTCCCAATCATCTCACTCCCACATCCAGCCACTCCCTCCTGCCCTGCAATAACCCCTCTCCCTCCAGTCGCAGTCACCTGACCTTCCCTACCCTCCTGCTCATCTGTTTCCTTTCTCCCTTGTCACCCCTGCAGTACTTAACCAGCAGAAATATTTTCTGATTTGGACAGTGAGATGCTCATTTGTGCACAGAGGCTGCAAAGGTTAAACTGACAACTTAGTTATATAACGTACTTCCCCTTTTAGGTTGTGGTTTTCTTGAGGTTGAGGTTAGGTGGAAATCTGCTGCTACAGAAGCTATGAAATTTGCAATACTAAATAACCTTTTGCTGCACGACAGTTCCTCCATGCAAAACTGACACAGTTATGAGAGAGGTCATCACGTGCAAATAAAACTTTATTTTTGTTTCATGATCAGTATCTCAGGTAGGCTTGTTGTAGTTCAACTATTGTGTCTTTTGGCAGCTAACGATTAATGAGGCTTCTGAGGTTTCTACCACTGACATTGTTGACAGCTGTTGTGGTTTACATTGTTTTGCAGATAGACATATTATACATAGACGGGGCATTGTTGGCTTCAGCCCACGGCTATGATGCCACAACACAACGTTTTTACATTTGGTCCCATTCAGACTGGGCAGTGAACAAATATACATGTTACACACACACACACACACACACACACACACACACACACACACCGCACACTCATACATTTCCACGTATTTGTGCAGGCCAGTCTTTGACGGGACCAATATGGCAGTCACGTTAATGTACAATCCAAAGGCCAACGCAGCACCCTACATATATGTGTATGGTGTCTCACTGAGCTTCAGCTGGTAGCTCAAGAATAATAAGGGAAAACAAAACTGAATTCAAAAAAATGTCTGACTTAAAGTTTCAGGTACAAATACAGTCTAAAAATAAAGTATAAAAATATATAAATATACGGTTAAGAAAAAGGTACACATAATCTAACTCTAGTCCAACATCATGAGATCATAAGATCAGGCTCATGTCCCTCAATCTGATATACAGTCACATGTATTTTTCTATATTGTTTAAGATACATCAGTCCTAAAATAATACATCAGTCCTAAAATAGCCCATAAGAATTACCCAGAATTACCTCATTTCAACTTCTCAAGAAATGTCCTCAGTGTGGAGATGACACGTAACCAAAACTACGCTACCCACTTTACCCGGCAATGCTCCTCTCATCCAGGCTGGTGGTCTGAGTGTAGACTGACCCGGTGATTCTGTCTAACACATCGGTTATTCAAAGCTTTTCCTTTTAATTGTCACCCGTGTGTATATTACTCTGTCTTTAAAAGTCGTTAGTAGGATAAAATGTAAAGCACTCTGTCAAGCGGACTTGAATTTTATGGCGTTTTAAACCTCATAACAACAGC
This sequence comes from Lutjanus argentimaculatus, assembly GCA_034769285.1. Lineage (NCBI taxonomy): Eukaryota > Metazoa > Chordata > Actinopteri > Lutjaniformes > Lutjanidae > Lutjanus > Lutjanus argentimaculatus. Next base: position 647,375 of record JAWZSL010000081.1, read on the forward strand.
TGAGTCCTCTTGTAATACTTGAGATCATCATACAATAACAATTTTACTAATTTTACTGTACACCTAATAAGAATAACTATACTGTGTATCTGCATGATGCCTTTGTCTCTGACTCTTACTCAGTAGCATTGTGTATTGTTACAGCTGCATATTAATCAGAAATAGACATGATGGATCTATATATCAATCAATCTATCTATCAATCCTCTCTCTTTCTCTCTCACTCTGACTCTCTCTGTATATATATGTATAGCATGTACATGTAAAAGTAGAAAAAGACAAAAAAAAAAAACTTTACCTGCCAGTGCTGATTAGCGCTGTCCACCCTGACTCACAAGACACAGAAGTGGACAACTAAATCAAAAAAATGATCAGCTGTGCATCCAGTTTGATTACTCTGTAGAAGCCAAAGTGGAGAAGATGTGAGAAGTCTGCAGACCTTGTTAAAAACATTCCCACCCTCTAACCAGACTTCAGGTGGGCTTGTGGGGTTGCATATGAGACACATGTGGTTTGTTACTTCCTGAGAATGCTTTCAAAACGTTCATAAGAGCTCATAGCGTCCACATATGCAAACTTTAAAAGATGCTACGTGACTCTGACCAGACCAGCAGGCACACTGATTTATGACTCCTGAGCTTTCCTGCTTTGAGATACACTATAAAGCTTCAGCAAGTACTTTTTCTTATTTTTATTTTATTCATTTTCTAATTTAATTTATTGCAGCTCTCTGTCTTACAAGAAAACACAAAGGCACCTGAGATCACATTTACCAGTCTGGATTCCTGATCAGCATGTACATTAATAAATACACCCTTAATTATGACTAATCTATCAGAATTCTGTTTGTTGGTTTCAGCTCCACATTGAACACAAAATTTTCCATGAAGCTGATGATTAATACTCTGGGCTTGAATACCACACTCTGCAACTGGATATTGGATGTCCTCACAAACAGGTTCCAAACATTTTGGTTTGGCTGTCTGACCTCCTGCTCACACCGGAGCCCCTCAGGGCTGTGTGGTCATCCCCCTTGCCCTGTTCATGTTGTAAACCCATGACTGCAACCCAGAAAATGGGGTACAGTTTTAGATTTCTGGGAATCAACATCACAGAGAACCTGTCATGGACATCACACAAAAAAACAAAACAAACAAAAAAAGGCTCAGAAACGACTGTATTTTTTAAGGAAACTTAAGAAGGCGAAATTCCCCTGACAAGTATTTGTTAATTTTTACAGAGGAGCAATAGGAAGCATCCTGACTGGAAACATCATAAACTGGCATGGGATGTGCACGGCCCAAGACAGGAAAACTCTACAGCGGATCATTAAACTGGGTCAGAACATCATTGGTACTCATCTACTGAGCATCAGTGAGTGGGGAGAGAAGGTGCTTGCTCAGAGCCCAGAGGATACCAAAAGACAAAACCCACCTCAGCCACAGTCTGTTCACCCTGCTGCCATCTGGAAAGAGATACAGAAGTATCTGCTGCTGTCTCGCCGGACTGAAGAGCAGCTTCTTCCCTCAGGCTGTCAGACTGCTTCATTCATCCTCAGCACTTCCACATGTAAAACAGTTTTTTTTTTTAATATTTTTTACCTCTTCATCCAACCTAATCAATCAATCAAAAAGGGAACTACATCAAAATCTCACTATGCATCCCTGTTGTATAATAATAGATAAATCTCTTGTACCTTGTAATCTGTTAATATTGTTTTCTGAGATGGCAAGCTGGATGAAATTTTTACCCATCCCTCACTCCTCTCGTCAAGCTAATTAGCTTTGTTGTGTTCAACATGGTCACCTGCAATATTGACCTTGACCCAGCAGTGACCAACCTGGGTTTAGTGGAAGTTTGGTTTTTTTTGTTCTTCAAACTTCAAAAAAATGTAATCTACACCTATTCTCTGCACACCTGTTCTCCCTGAAAAAGGACTGCCTCTTTCTTTGACTCTTTTATTTTTCTTCCTGATGAGGTTTTTCCTTGTTTTCATTGAGGGCTGTGAGTGCAATTTGCATACTCACCTTATGTTTTCATTTATTGTTTTGTAATGAAAGTGTTTGTACTTTTAAGGGGGGAAACTATATGAATAAACTTCACTGGACAAAAAATTATAAGAACGAGTTTGGTGGCACACCTCCCACTTGGATCCCCGTGGATCACGACATTCACTCTTTGAAGGAGTATTTTCTCCAAAGTACCTTGCAGTATGTCAGGTGTATGAATATTTAATAATTGCACTTGAACCCATAACACTTTCTGTGGCTACAGTTACATGCATCAAGCAACACAGTTATGCTCTGGTTAACATCTTATTCAGGTTAAGCTGTGCACCTGCACCGGATAAACTGTCACTTTTGTCATGAATAAACCTATTTAGAGAATATGAGTGTTCATGTGTGGTGACTGTCACACGGAGAAATGGTTTGTCGAGTGAAAAACAGCAGAGCTTTTTCATTATTTCGCTCACATTAATTCTAGTACAGGTAAAAGAAATGATATCCAGAGAACAAAAAAGCTTTGTTTTTTTTTGTTGATATAAAAAAGTAAACAGAACCCTGTCAGAGTCAGAGAGTTTGCACAGATGGCAAAATCCAAAAACACAAGATTTACATTTAGTATCGCTCTGTGCCAGGCATCTTAACTGTGCTTTTCAGAATCAAAGTCTGAGCTTTGATAGTTTAATCTGGTGTTAAACCAACTGCCGTCAGTTCTGTGTGCATGTGAATATAGTCATTGATGTTACCATACTGCTTTTAGTTACTCTCCCATTATTCTTCAAACTTTAGCAATGGCATTTATCATTTGTTTGTTGCTATATACTCTAATATTAAATATACAGAATATACAAAGACAAAATATCCACATAGCCAGATATCTGGCGTGGGAAGGCGAATGCTGATGGCTGGCAGTGAGGTCCTCATGTAGCCTTGACCATACTGTCTAGTGTTGTGCACAATCTGTATTTTCTTCACACATAGTCTCTGTGCGGCCACGAGAGCCCATCATGATTCTCATTACCATTACAAAGGCATACATGCACAGAGGCCTCCTCCTGTCGAGCCCCTCATGTAATTCATTGCACAGTCTGCATGGCACGGTTATTAAGTGGGTGGTAGCGTGATGTGATGCAATACAACTTCAAAACTTAGAAGATAGCATGTAGGGTAGGAATGTAGGGCAATGTTTTAACATGGAAAATCATGAAAATGTCACTCTGTGGATTTTCAACCTGAAATCTTGTGAAAATCAATTCAAAAAAATTCTCCAAGGCACCTTTGAACACAACTTTTGCTGCCAGGTGGGAAGCCAGTGAGGGATCACATTTTGTTGCTACTACACTGTTTTGGTTCGGGGTGAGACCTGTGGGGATGATATTAATCTCCACTCTTGTGACACCCATGGATGATGAATGGAAGACATGGAAGATGAATCCACATGCGGTGGCTCCATTTATTCCAATTAAAGCTGCTCACCCAGCACATACACTGGAAAAGTTTCCCAATTTAGCACCTATAATGCATGTGCATTCACTTTCTCTGTGCTGACGATCTGCCTGCAGGCATGAAAATAATATCTTGATACAGCTTTTTCACAGCTTTTAAATATATATTGGATTGCACAATACAACTTTGATTGTATTTCATTTAAATAATTTTAACTAAATGCTATTATAGTCAGTTTCCTTAATAGTAACATTTGTAACACTTTTTAAAAATACAAATTACATTTTACTCTTGTTGGTTCACAGGTTTCTCAATGAAAATTGGATATTGTACTGTTGGAGAGTTGAAATAACCTGATTCGCAGAATAATGACATTCACTCAGCCAGTGCTGTGCATTTCTGATAACAATGATCACAGTAACAGCGGTGAAATTATACTCTGATATATAACATACTTTAAAAAGCGATTACACAGTACATTTCAATACCTTTAGATAAGTATATAAAGGCCTGTTAGAGGTATCAGAAAAATCTTCATGGCACAATAATCTGTTTTTCTTCACTATAGCCATTAGAAATTGATATTGACTCCCCGTAATCCTTTGTCACGGTTCTCATCGATGGTAGCCACGCTGCACGATGCTGGTAAAATAAGTTTGATGGAGACCTCCAAGCTGCAATTTGTTCAGTCCAAGCTGTGCATGCACACAGCGATACACACTGTATACGGGAGGAATTTGTCCAGCAGCAGCACTTTTCCTGTCTCGCTGAATGTGCTACCGGGAGAGAGGCTCTGGACAGATACCATAAACACCAAGCCTGTTTGCAAGCAAATAGACACTCACCATGACTCCCACACACACAACCACAAGCAAACACGCCCACAGTATGTGTCATTCACACAGAATATTTTATTTTACAGTGTGATCTCTTTGTGTTACTAATTTTTTGTGTCTTCCTTCCTTTCCTGTTTTAGTTATTATTGCTTTATATTTAATTAAAATGTTATTTGCAGCCTCCTGATTCAAAATGTTGAATCATAAAATTAATTTAGATTGACATTACATGCCTAGAGAATTCTTGGAATGACTAGGATTTACTGGGACCATCAAAAAGATAAATAAAAGTGATGTAAAACATAAACAACTGCTACAATACAGTGTGATATTGGAAGCTGATGTGGAAGATTGATAAGATTTTAAAGATTTTACCAAGAAGATTTACTCCTTGTCTTTTCCCTTGGCTCTTTCTTGAAAATAAGATTATACATCTCAAAGGATTTATCCTGATATAATAAATGTAACACATATGAAACAGGGCCATAGCATCCACTGAGGTTACTCAAGTCATGTTATTAATATTTAATTTTATAAAGTCACAGAGGGGATAATTTTACAGAAAATATAATTAACAGTTCATTTTTATAAGTGCAATATATTCAAATTATATCATTTTTCTGGGGGTGGGGTTCTATTGAGGGAATCTGGACTTGTGACTATTTCTAAAATGATGGCTTGTAACCCCGATACCAAGATGTTTAAATGCTTTTATTTTCTGATGTGAACAAGGGAAAACAGCCTTCCTGAATATAATTAGAGACAATTAGTAAAGCTTCCTTATAAACAATGGATGAGAGTCACATCTTTGAATTTGAATCCAAGAGTAGTGGGTCATATGTTGTACCCTATTGTGTTGTTTTATGGCATTCACATCAACCCCCTGTGAACAATCATACAGGAATTTAGTGGAAACAACTTATCTTTTCTCATTGTCATTATGTCTTGTATTTAGTTTTAAGAACATCTAAGAACTTTTAAACACAAGTTTAATTTAAAGCCTTTTGCCTTGAATGATGAGTTGAATGAATGAACTGTACAGAGTTCAATCAACTCATTTAATCATTCTTCTAAAGAAACATGATCAGAATATTAGCAGACCAGCCTGAGCTTCCCAGCCTGTATTTTTTGAGAGTTAAAACTATCCTGAGACCCTTCTTTTTTACAGTTCGAAGAGAAAACACACACGATGAAAACTTACACTTCAAGATAAGTCATGGTTGCTTGTTTTCACAGTAATGAAAACAGTACTGCGAACCATGATGAAGGTTAGTATTGAATTCAGTCTCTACCCCCTTACACTTGAAATTTAATAAATTCACTGGGAGCAGTTTCACATATTGTTTTTGTGCCAATGCTGGAACAAAGTAGCTCCAACAGGAGCAGCTGCAAGTTATTTTTGTGAAATGAAGAAATGACTTTTCAAACTGAGAAAATGTAAAAGGAAATCAAGTTTGTTTGTAAAGTTTTGAGTGTGACTGAACAATTGTTGGTTAAACTTAATATTTTAGCTTACTCAACATGTTTTCTTGAGTACAACTGTACAATATCAAGTTTATTTGACTAGAAGCTTGTACAAAAAATTACCTCAACATGTCTTTTCAAATTCAGTCAACTGAAATTCTAAGGCACCTGGACACTAACTTTTTTAAACTTAAATGCACGATATGTAAGCCTCTAGGGGTCTCTCTCACATTAAAACAAATGGGCAAGATTATTTTAAAGTTTTATTCATGTCATGTTTAGTCACATGCACAAACTTCCTTTCTCACTCTCTGACGTATCCCACTTATTCTGTTTTCCTGAAAGTTATAGCAACTAACTAGCTAGCAAGAAATGCACCGTTACAAACATTACAAACATTATACATGTCTCCTGTTTTTTTTTTTAAATGCAGAAATGTTACATATTTTAGCTTAAAAACAAATAGTCAAAACACTAGTTTATTTTCAGTGTGTATGCAAGAGACTGCATTATGAATTGGTTTTACATGAGCCGTGTATATACTGCACTGACTCCTACACCTTTACAAAGAGAGCTGAGGAGAGCGCGGGGGAAAAAAAGTTGAAAGAGGCGTTAAAAAGAAATGGGAGTGAGAGACAGACGGGCGGAGAGAAACAGGAAACGAGAGAAAGACAGGCAAAGACAGAGCGATAGAAAGTGAGGAAGTGAGAGTAGGCCTGTGGGAGAAGAAACACCCACAGAATATCAAGTTGTTGCTTATGGCCTTGCTCTCACACCTTGACCTCTACTGTTCCTGCCTGGGAATATCTCAAGGCCTGTCAGACGCTGCTCAGGGCTGTTGTAATTCACTTTTGAGCTCGGAGATAAAAAGCAAAAGACAAATTCAATGGAAAATTCCACTCATTGCTCTTTTATTTCATTTGCAGCAGTGGAGCAAATGAAAACACAGTTGTGTCCACTGTTAATAGATAATAGACAAAAGTTTCCTCCTGTGGTATTTTTACTGCGGCACTGACTAGAATGTAGGAGGGATATGCTCATAAATGGAATTTTCCTCCCACTTCGTCTCATTGAAAGGAGCATTACACACATCTACCAGCATACAGAGGACACTCAGCGGACTATTAATAGTTTTTTCTTCCTCTTTGTGTTTGAGAGGAGCTTGCACATATTCAGTGAACCGCTGTCTGAAACAGCCCTTCTCTACCTGAGCTGGCAGGAGCAGATGCTTCATTGTACACAGAGAATCAGTGAAATAAATCTCCTCTGTAAATAGCTCCCAGACTCTGAGAGACAGATTATTGCTCAGATCAAAAGAGGACGGTCTTCCGCGTGAAACAACAGCACCTCAAATATGCTCGTTAGTCTCAGGCAGTTGAGCCGAACATACCTTTTGCTCGCTATAGTTTAACGCAACAGATAAAAGCTTTACATAGGCGCGGAGCAAACACAGAACATGGCCGCATTTTGATAAAGAAACGAGCTGTGTTTGATGTAAATTTAAGCAATGTCAACTGTTGTTTGTCTGGTGAGGCTTGTAAGTCTCACCACAGTCTCCGATGGACTGACAAACATGTTACTACAACTGTTTAATAAATAAGAGCCAGTTTCAACACCTGCCGTAGTTTACTATGGATCACTTTGATTTGAGAACAAATGAAGTCTTTTCTGAAATAACTACTGCAGTCATTTCGAGAGAGATCATTATGAGAGGGAACATGCTTCTGGCAATCCTTTATTACAATCTCCCTGCCAGTGCTCTCCATAGCAAGCTAGCTGGTATAACAAAACACATCGTGCCTGCAATTTTTGTCACCTGAATGGCAGTAGCTGTGGGACTTTGATGTTTAAACTGTTGAGACAACACAGACACACACTAATAAGCTAATAAACTGAACCAATCCACCATTACTGAGTCACATCTACTAACGATATTCTGATGAGGCCCTCTCTCATTGCACCTATTTTTGTCCTAATACAAATATGCTGAATTTCTGAATTAATGAAGCTCTGTGCTGTCTGCAACCCCAGAGAAAAGGTAAACAATAGTGTTTTCACTGACTTGATTATATAGGCTACAGTTTATATGCAAAAACAAATCATTTGCAATTTTTGAAAATACATTACGGGACTCATCTGACAGTCTAATTAGAATAATGCAGCCAAATGTCTTTTCATTGCTTTAATGGCTCTCATTTACATTGTAGCGAGATTCTGGATTCCAGTACTGTCTGCCTCTGCAGCATCAGCCCAACTGTAGAAGCCAAACACCGGATGATTTTGGCAGTTAACCACCCTTCTTTCTCAGCTGTATGTGCCGCTCCAGGGTATAGAGGAGTGAGATTTAACAGCACAGTTGTAATAGTTGCAGATTTACAGATGCAAACACAATAACACTGTGGAAGAAAGGAGCTTGGATTCATCAGTGAAGTGTCATTAATGACATCTAATCAGGCTCAGCATATGTACATGTGAAGAAAAAAAGGAAACACCAAGTTGCGGGGGGGTGGGGGGGTGGGGGGTGGGGGGTGCACTTGTTAAGAATAATTGGAGTGAAGTGGACAGAGAACCTGGGTTCCATCTAATGAATCATCTCGGCTACATGAGAGGCTGCAGAGGTAGCTGCTCACGCACAAGTCGCTGATGTGAGTTTGTGCTGGATTCTTACACATGTGAAGTGTGTATGACATGTTGTCAGAGCAAATTGTTTTCAGGCCATAGGATTAACAGTCCTCATTATTAACTTGCTGTAATTAAAGGTGTTTCATTGAATGTCACAAGGGTAGCTGATATGATGTAACAATCAGTGTGATGCCAGGATGTAAAAATATAAAGTTTTTCGAAAGGTGAATCAGACCTTGTCTTCTCATTATTAACTAAATAAAATTAAGGTTTTGGAATTATGACCCCTTTGAAAAATTCTCCTGTGCTGTCCAACCTTTGACACCCAGCTGATGCTATTACAGTATTTACCACCACGTGAAAGCAGCGGTTGATTGCAATTATAATTATTAGTGTTTATACTCCTGCCATCCTTTGTCTGGGTCCAGACTTCAAATCCGCCCACTACACTGAGCTGACTGATTCTCTGGTCTGGCATTGTGACATGCAACAGCAGTCTTTCAACCGAAGAACAAACAACCAATCAGCACTATGGGGCGGGATTAACACCATTGTCAAGCTATTGTCAAGCTATGCACTGGTACCAATGATGAGTAATAAGAACAATGGTGAGTGCTATGGACAAGATAGATGCTGCTATCAAGACTAAAGAAGAGAAGTGTGAAGATCAGCTCATGCTGCAGAATAATAGCTACTGAGAGGTTTTGTTTTCTGCTTTAACATGTTGACGTTTCAGTCTGTTATCAGTTGTATTGTATCTTTATAAGATATTTGATTATGTAGTTACAACTCACAGCATTATTCTTTTTTCCCAAACTGTTCCGCCGATTCCTGCCCTTCTGTGCTGTCTTTACTATCACCTAAAAAATATAGCTAGACTCAAAAAACTCATGTCTCAGCAAGACGTAGAAGAACTTCATGCCTTTGTTTTTAGACTTGATTACTGTAAAAATATCTTTACAGGTCTCTGTACTAAATCAATCAGCAACTGCAGCTTATTCAAAACTCTGCTGCTCAAGTCCAAGAAAGACGAGCTCATCACCCCAGTTTTTAAAGTTTTGCACCGGCCTCCTATAAATCCAAAAATCAATTTCAAAATATTAATATTGACCTACAAAGCACTGAATGGTCTGGGGCCCACTACCCAGGGCGTAAGATCACCTGGGACAGGTTGGCTCACCGTCCTCCGGGTCAGAACCAGAGGCAGCTTTCAGTTTCTACGCACCACAGATCTAGAATAAACTCATAGAAAACTTCTTCTGTTTACCACTGCATTTCCCTGTGTCACTTGAAGGTGTAACATTTTAATACTTCTGCATTCTAAAATCTTTTAAATCTTTTCAATTTGTGCAATTTGTTTTCTGTGGGTTTTTTTTTTGTGCATGTGCTTGTTTGTTTTTTCCCTTTAAATCTTTCTTTCATAAATATTATCTGTATTTGTTGTGTATGTTTATGTTAAGCACTTTGGATTAACTTTGTGTCTGAAATGTGCTGTATAAATAAACTTGCCTCACCCTGCTGGTGATTGGCTTGTACTCGTGCACGGACGTGATGATCCTGAACGTTGACTTTTTAAGACTTAGTTTTGAAAAGTTATTTTCTTCGGTTAGAAAACAATTTGGCGGTTCAGGAGCAAATACTACTTGGGCGGTTTAGGAAAACATCATCACAAGGATATGTGTTGAGGCAATGAGTACTAGCTAACTGCTAACATGCTGGCTAGCCAGGAATATGCTAGCACTGGTCAATCACATAGCTCTCCTCATTTTCTCTGCATTGTGCCTTTTACTCTCCTCTGCTATTTTGTTCTCAGGATTGCACTCAATTTTAGTCAATAAAAAGTTTTATTTAAGGGAAATATCTTTCCAAGCTAACAAGCTTGCTAATTGCTTGCTAACTGTCAGTTCGCTGTCTGTTAGCAAGCTCGTTAGCTCAGCTGCTAATGGGACAGTTCACACAGTTTATTAAAAAGATGTATTTATACCACCTGTCTCATCTTTTGTGCAGCAGTTTTTCTCTGACAGAGGGTAAAATATGGATGGTGAAACACAACTAATGAGCTACAATAGTTTCCTCCATTTTGGACTCTCTGGCTCTCCGTTTCCTCAAAGGTCAACACTGTCAAAAAAAGAGAAAATATTTGCCATTTTCAGTGCTGACCAGGCTTTTACAGCTGGAGAATATCTACAGTGTTTCAACACAGTAAAGAGATTTCCTTAGCATACAGATACCATTTTTAAGGAAGGTACCTTATAAAGTTTTAACATTTTCTCAATAGCTAATAACTAATTTACTAATGATTTATATCATTATAAACCATCAATGAGAAAAAAAATCACTGCCAGGTTGTGAAAATCCTATCCTTTCTACTTGGTAAAATGTTGCTATAAATGCTCATGTAGGGGAGCCTAGGGACGGTTGCGACACTTTTTGCATTCCACTCATTTACTCAAAGACTGTTTGGACTAAACCAACTAAATCTTTATATATTAAACTTACATCTGTATGCTTACTACCCATTCCATTTAAACATGATTATATGTGACTGACCCATTGTCCCAATATTTATTGGAAAGGAAGAAGTCAGATGTGACCCCAACACTGGGGACAGTTGTAAGATGATCAGAGAATGGTTGCAACATTTAGTTGTTGTACAATAATATTATAGTAGTCATTTATACAGTAATGTTATAGTACTATTTATTTACAGTTATTGAGTTTTTTTTAATGTGTAGAAAGGCCTACCTTAAGTCAATATACACATATTATTTCTATTCAATCCCGTCTACATTTCAGTGTGAGACAAGAGGAATGCAACAATTTGCAAACAAACTTTTATTAAACATGCATTCTTATCACACTCCATTGTGTGAACTATGCTCGGCACAACTTAATTTACCACACAATGACTTGTGTATGTTGAAAAATACTGTTGTGTAGTCTGTTTTGATACGACTGCTTAGCCTGGGTATGGTTGCAACTATCAGCCATGAGAGAACATCATGTGCTTGCTAGACACATTGGCTGAGACACATGCTAAACATTTCACTTAGAAGTCCACGAAACAAGGATTCAAGCCGAGCAAGTTTTTATTAATTCATACAAAATGTCAGGACAGTTTGACAAACATACAGCTCCTGAAAAAGATACTATCATACCTCAAAAACAAGTTGTTGGGTTTTATTTTTTTTGTTGTTGTTGTTTTTTGTTTTTTACAATAAATGCAGCAGCAGAAGCTGAATGTGTTGTCTGTCCTCCTGGTGGGGAGAGAATCTCACTGAGCAGTATGAGTGTCATTATTCTAACATGTTTCTGACTGAAGGAATAAGACTTGTTGCCACCGTGCCCAGTCTACCCTGGTCTAAAAGTCTAATTAATTCATTGGGAAATGCTTAAGTTGCTAATCAGTGAATTTTGGTACAGATCCAACCCAAATGTTGTTCTTAGCAACTGTTAACAAAGCTATAAGTTACGATTTACAAACCCTTCATAAAGATTTCTTTTTTAAAGGTGGAACTATAAGATTCTTAATTCATATCAGTCTTTATCAGTTAAGTCACTGCCATCTCCATTAAAGACACTGCTCAGTCGGTGCACTGCCTCTGACTGTTGCCTGTTTATGATGGCCCTTATAGCCCACATCCAAGCCACCAAGACAAGCCCTGCTGGCAGGGTGTCAGGGCCTGACCTGAGCAAACATGTGACTACTGGTGCATATCTCCATCTGTGTGACAGCACCATTCATGACAACCCGACTCCATCTTCCAATAAGGAGCAATCAGCCCCTATCTCAATCCTGCCCGACTGTCTGTGCAGTCTCATCATTGTGTCAATGGACTGTGCTGCTCCCACATGATTACAGGTGTGACCTTAGCCATCTCTGCCCAAGTATGAGGCAGTTATCGACATTCCTCATCCAGACAATAATTGCATGATTCAGCAATGTCCTCCAGTGCAAACGCAGCGGGCTGTGCACCAATGAATATTTTTGTGGTCTCCTCGTGTGAGCATGATGGGCTCACAGCAGGGGGAGTGTCACTGCTGAACTAAACCATTTGATTAAAGCCAGAAGACGTCCAATTTGCTATTGACTCCTCTCACTTAAAGCACTTGAAATATTGACTTGCAAACAACATCGAGGCATCTGAGCGTTAAATTATTCTGGCTGAGTGGCAGAGATGAAAACATTGTGAAATATAATATTGTGACACAAAAGCATAAGTTGTGAGGATGTGATGAAACCCAGTGAAATGTATCACTTTATCACAGGCCAGAGTGTTGAAGCACATGTATGAAAATGCCATCAGGTCAATATCCTTCAAGTGCTAGAGGCGACATCTCATGACTGATGTTGTTGACATTTGGTCACATTTTCTCTTGCAGTGGGACTCATTAATAATTCGATTCAAGAAACTCTCAACTGCTGCGTGCTGCACCCACAACTTCAAATTTTTCAGAACTCACAAATGTCTCCAACACACTAACAAGAGCAGACCTGATATAAATGAAGCCTGAGGAATATTAAGTTAATGCCTGGTCATTGCGTGCCGGCCTAACACCTCTCCACTCAAAACAAAGCCTATCAAACTTGACATTGCTAAAGGCAGTGCATTCGGAGGAAGATTTTATGCTGCAAAATTCATGTATTTATAAGTATTGGTATGGATTTTTTTCCACATATACAGTATGTGAATTATTGACAATCACATATCCTGCCAAGGTCTGTGCCCCCATCATGGATATCAAGTTTGTGGGTATGCATTTAAAAAAGAGCTTGAAGTGTGAAAGAGTACATGTAACGGGATTATGTAATTAGAATACAAAAAAAAAAATCATCTAACAATAAACAATTTTCATATTTGGTAGTCATTGTAACCCAAAAGTAAGGGAAAGTAATCAAGTTACATTACATTAATATTACAGTACTTGTATAAGGTTTGTCCTGCAATTTTTCACAGGTAATTAGTGATTGTATCAGATTACATTCTTTAAAGTAACCCTCCCAACCCTGCCATGTGCACCATAACCTTTCACATGTAAATTTTAGCCCAGATATATGTGGCTGCAAGAAGTCTTATAAAAAGTGACAAAAGGTGCACCAAATGGCACAAGGTCTTAATTATTCACTAAGCTCCTGCATGCTGTGTTATAACACGACAATACACAGGTGACAGTAAGCTGCTACAGTATTAAGAGCAACAACGCCAGCTGACAAATCTTTCACCCAACACTCAATATTTCCACACAGCCACAGAAAAAAACAAACTTGTTTAAAGACATTGTTAACCTAGAGCCATGAGATTACAGGCGACAGCTCTTTTACAGCACAATATGCTAATATATTCCTGTGGCATAGGGTGAGAGAAAGGTAGGGAACAAGCCCAGTGCTGCTGGTGTCTTGCGGTGATCAAAGCATTACACAGACAGGGAGCAGCACTCCCCTGTGGGCCAAGTAAATTCACCATTACTGGTCGTGCATATGCAATCAGTCCAAGCCAGTCTCACTTAGAGCCTTTTATCAAGCATTCATGGGACAAATGTCTGTGCACCCAGGCCCGGGCTGATTCTGATGAATGTCCTGTACAGTATGGGAAAGCACTTTAATGATAAAGCAATAAGAGCTATTGCTCCACATTAATGAAAAGCAATTAGCTGGTGCTCTGAAAACATGTTAGTCATTTCATTTGAGATTTGAGCAAGCTAGTCACAGGCTGTAGTGGGACCAGACTCAAATAACAGCGTCACTAAGAATGACACTACAGTATTTTTTGGATAGAACCTGAGGTGGCCACTAAGATTTGGGTAGCCATTGTTGCTACTGACAACCAAACAACTGAGGATTAGCTTTGGGGGATAAGAGCAGTGGACAGACTGGGTTGAATTTTTATTAACTGAATTTAAAAAGACAATTAAATGTGACAATGTTGATGAACAACTGAAAATTCACAGTCAATAAATGTGAGTGTAAATAAGTGGCATAAAACAAGCTTGAAGCACAGAAATTCATATGAACTATAATTAAGGCAAATTTTCTGGAGAAACTGCTGCAGGCGGCAGAATGTGTGTGACAGCAGCTGAGGCTTTTATTTAGATGAATTTGAACATTTCTAAAGATTTTTGTTACTCACCCTTGTCAGACTGAAATGGAAGAGAGAAAAGTCTGGTATTTGTTTCTATGTGTTGTAAGAGCAGGGGTTTTGCAGAGTTTTGTAGAGTAGTTTCTTAAAGAAAAGAAAGTCAAAGGGAGTCTTTGTGTAAATGACTAAAAGCCAATGAGGAGTAGTCTATAGCACAAAGAGTGCTACTTCATAATGAGCAACAGGTGGAGTTATCTGTCATCTGTGAAGTGATAACAGGGTGGTAAAGGACATTTTATCTCTCCAAGGCAGTGTGTGTGCTTTTTCACACAGGAAATCACCATTATACAGCCATGCCACGAATCTAACCGACCTTCTTCATCATTATAAGTGCGTGACCCCCATCATATCCTTCATCCATCCTCTTGCCAATCCAAATAAACTACTGAATAAAATGAACTAACTTTTATACCGTGCAAATGGTGTGGTCTTTGTTAGTGAAACAGCATGTAGAACATGATTCTTCATGAAGTGAAAGGACTGACTGAGAATACAGTGTGACTATTTCCAGCTTGAGAGCTTTCCAGCTCTCAACAGAGACTGCAGTCTTCTCAGTTATGGTTGTGTTTGTTCATGGAAATTATACTTGTGACTCAGAGTTACAATTGTAATGTTTTATTGAGTTTTACAGTATGAAACAATAAAAACCTGTGCTCACCAGTGGTTGAATCTAAGTATATTAACTCAAGTACTGTACTTAAGTGCAAATTTGAGGTACTTGTACTTTACTTGAGTGGTTTTCTTTTCATGCCACTTCCTACTTCTACTCTACTATATTTCAGGAGCAAAACTGTTTTTACCTCACTGTGTTTATTTCACAGTTTAAGTACTCTTTGTAGTGGCTGTGGCTCGGGTCGTCTACTGATCACAGGGTTGGTGGTTCAATCTTACCTTCTGTCTGGCCACATGTCAAAATGTCTTTGGGCAAGACACTGAACCCTGGTTTGTTCTCCAACCACTGGGGATGCACAAGCCAGTGCATTCCCAAATTGCTGGTCCCAAGCATGGATAAATCGAAAGAGCTGCGTCAGGAGGGACATCCGGTGTAAAAAGCCTATATGCCAGATCAAATGTACTGATCCATTCTGGGTTGGGCCGATCTGCCAGCAAGCAGATGATGACCTGTGAAAGAAGAAGAAGAAGAAGAAGAAGAAGAAGAAGAAGAAGAAGAAGAAGAAGAAAGAAGATATTTGCACACAAAACATATGAAGGGGTTGTAATGTAAAATGCTTAGTCATAAATTAAACTGCCCAACAGTATATTCATGAACAGCTGACATGGTTAGTTGATTAATTATGATTAGTTGGCAACTACTTTGATCATAAGTCAGATATTTCCTGTGCCAGATTCTATAGGAAGTTAATGATTAATCATTAATCGATTCATTTCCAATAAGAATTTAACTAATTAAACATGTATTCATTGCTAATTTATCAATAGTCTAGAAATGGCATTAATTGTGCCTCATTTATTTATTTATTTTTTGCCCCAGCCACTAAGACAGCCTGAATCCGCCACTGATGAAGACACATGGGGAATACCTTAAAAAATAAAACAGGAAATGACTGAACCAAACCATGGCACTTTACACTTTACCTCATTATACTTACATACTTTTACTTGTATACATATTTATATTTAAGTATACATAGTGAATAATTTAATGAATACTTCCTCCACTTCTGGTACTCACCATGAAGGATGCAAAATGAAGTAGAGATTTCTAAAAATAAAAGGACCATGGAGGTGTCAGGGTTATTGATTTGGAGGGAAAAGGAGACAGCAACACATAATTACAAGTCATGGAGGACACTTCCATACCTTGGCCTTTATGTTGCTGCTTACTTGTCTTGAAATTGTGTTCAGCCCTGAGTTCATGCTCTTATTTGCCGGCCCCAGCTTGTATTGCAGTGGTGGCGCAGTACTACACAGTGCCAAAGACAATCTGAAATGAAAAGAAAGGAGAGTAACCAAACAGAGGCATGCTTCACCTGAGTTACCCTTTTTTTCTGTACAAGTGCAAGCTAAGTGACTTGTTCAGGAGGAGACGGGTGTTATATTTGAGGAACAATGTCAGCCCAGTTTTGTCATGATTCATTCATAGCATTTGTTTGTCATTGCCATGGCGGTGATTTAGGACATTTAACAGTGACACTGTATGCCAGGGGAATAATTGAAGATACAAAATGCCCGATAGAGAGCAAGACAGAGTGCTGACATTACCTCCACAGTGAGCAGCCTGAGTATGCAGGTTGGGAGCACAGTAACCTAGATTTGTTGTTATTTGGAGTGTTGTTTGGAGCACACACACACAAACACACACAAATTCGTTCACACATGCACACACAGACATACACAGCACTTTCATGTAAGTGTCATCACTAGTTAGACCTGGATTCTAACCTTTTATATTATGCAGAAATTGAATGAAATATTTAAAAAAGAAAGCGGAGGTTAATGTGCTCCACTCTGAGTGTTTATCCACCAGGGCAGAGAAGCACAACTTCTGCTCTTTTTGCTTGGCCTCTCTTCTGTCGAGGGAGGCTTTCCAATTTGGGCAGATGTTAAGGTGGCAAAGCAGAGAACATAAAAATCTCACAGCACGCCCTCATGAGATCATGACGGTTGGGCGGATACACAAAACCATTCATGAAGAATGGCACACAAAGTACGTCCCATGATGCCACTTGTTGCTTCTGCTGCAAGGCTCTGAAAGGCTACGTCTTTAAAAGCATCATCCAAAGCAAAAAAGATCCAAAAAAGGTGCAGAGATACAGTAGGAGAAGCTGTAAAAAAAGATGGAGGAAAGGAGTTCTTCGTTAGAAAGTCAGAAGGTAAAGCGCTGCATTGCAAAATCAGACAAAGATGCAAAAAATAACACAACAATTCTCCAGAGATGATGGGGGGAGACAGGAAGACGCAAGCTGAGGGAGCACGGAGAGATGCTCTAAATTTAACAGTCAAATAACGTCACAAGTCTGAGTTTAAACCTGCTATGAGACAGACAGAGAGATAGATAGATAGATAGATAGATAGATAGATAGATAGATAGATAGATAGATAGATCTTTTCAGTTGCACCACATTGTATCCCCACATGAATTAAATGAAATACCTAATGTATTACTTATAAAAGTGTGTAAGACTGCAGCTGTGACATCAAACAAATGCAAAATAATACCACCTCTTCCTAATAACTTGCCCTTTCAAAGGTCAAAGTCAGTGTGCAACAATGATCTTTTGTGGTACAAACGCAGAACAAATTATCTTAGTGCCAAAATTTAAATTGGTTGGTGGCATACTGAAGCTTCAGGGTGCTCGCACAGCCTCTGACTACACAAAGTAAAAGGTGTGGGCAGAAGGGATAATCACTCCTGCCCACAGCTAACATTTGGGGAAAAAAAGACGTCCAAAACAAAACACGGACAAGGACAGGGCCTAATAAAAAAAAAAAAAAAAAAAGAAAGAAAGAAAAACAAGACACAAAAGAACCACTGCTGTGCTTTAATTTCCCACTAATGCTCAGACCTGTAATGGCCCACCGCTGCTTAAAGATGTGACCACAATGAAAATGATGGTAATCAATCTGTAATCAGATTACCTGTGATTTGTGTGTTTTGTTTGTAATTGAAGGGAAACCTCAAATTGTGATAACAGCCTTCTCACTGATTGATCATTTTCCATACCGTGCTGTCCTCCTTTGCACCCCTGGAAATGGAAATCATTATTCTGACTGGATATTACCTTGGGTGTGTGGTTGCCCTTTAGAAAAGCATTACATGCAGGGTGTGAGTGATGATTTTCTAACGTTTCTATTTGATGTTATTCAGCAGACACATTTGTTTCAGGAGTCAAAAACATGACCACAAGGGCCTCACCTGTCTCAAGAACTCTTGTGGTGCATTTAAGCTGTAATAAATGTAATGATAATCAGTTTTCCTCAGTCAAAAGTCACCTGAAACAAGTGCTTTAAATTTCTCTTTTAAAATTGAAATCTCTCCCAGGGGCATGTTGCTGTCCGAGCCCTTTGGCATTTAGCGGGATACGCTTTGGTCCTGGGTTTTTACTCGCATCCCTGAAAGTCTCTGCACAAAACTGTTGGTAAGAGTTTGACTTTGCTGAATGAACCTTGTTCTCCATGAAAGATTCATGAAGAGAAAGAACAAAAAAGACCACAGAATTTGGGACTGAAAAAGAAGAGAAAAAAAACACTTACACACACACACTGTCAAAACCACTCTGAAGTTTCATCATCTGTCTTAGAGTTCTTTTTTTTCACTTTTTTCCTTAAGACTTAAATGAACAGAGTGATGAGTAATGCTCAGAACCAAAAATCAAAAGCGGTAGGGAGTGATAACTGTTGATATACCGCAGTCATTAGTGTGACTTGTAATGCAAAGCAGGGCTTTTTCCCCAGCCAAAAACCTCTGCTCTGTCCAATATACCTGGACTGATAGGAACACTGGATCTCTATTATCCTGAGTATCTATTTCCCTGAGGAGCTATTACAGTCGTTAGCCTTATCTTATCTTTAAACAAGGGGAACTAAACGGCGCTCCCTCCAGCCCTATTCAACCCGAGAGGAAGAAACTTCAGCTCTGTGCTGAGGCGACTTCACTCACCAGAGACAGGGCTGGTGTCAGTAAGCCTCGGGCACCTGGCTCGTCAGGCCCGCTGTGGCTCGAGAAAAGTGATGACTCTCAGTTTAGTGGATCGGGGCTGAGTCATAATGGGCAGCGCAGTGGAGGGATTACAGGGGAACACAAGGCTTAGCCAAGTCTTTCTCTAGGCATAATGAAATGTATCCACCTACCAGCCTAATTAGCACGGACTACAGCTGTCACGCTTCCTATAGCCATCCACTTCATTGTGAATCATGTTCCAATTCTGTCACAAAATATGTATATGTCATTTTATAACAGTTCACTATATGTTCTTTCAGCTTTGATTCTAATTGCATGTATGCTTCTAGCAATTAGTTTCAGTAAAGTTGGGTGACATACAAGAGACAGCTTCTTTTTTTTAAAAGAATGGACAAAATTGATTCAGCAAGGGTTGAGATATTCTGATTTTTAGTCCCTGTGTGCCTCCCAAACTGAAACTGAATAGCATCTTCCATTAGACCTTCTGTGAGCGGCTCAAAACAAACAAACAAACAAACTCAAACACAATTTGTAAACCAAGATTTCCATTTAAAAAAAAAAAATCTTTATTCTCCAAGCACATGCTGAAATTACTCAAGTGATGTCTCTTGGAGTAATTTTCTCAGATTGGACAAAACTCCGCTGCCACAGAAAACACTATAAAACTATTTTCACAGGCTGTTTAGTACTCCCCATGTCTAGTAAATTGACTTTGATGTGTAAAATCACAGCATTAATCTATCTGTTTGGCCACATGGGGCCAGCAAAACAAGCTGTAAGGAAAACTTCAACATAATTAATGTTGTTTTAGTGAACGTGTAAGCGGATAGTTGCCTACTTAAATTCACATCTAGCTGATGTAGAGCAACATTAGCATTTATATGGAGTAGTGTTTCTGGACACTTGGCAAATGAAAGTCCAATATTTTCTCTCCTTTTAGCTCTGTTTTGGTCTCCACCGTAGACCGTATATTAAATTGTGGGTGGAGCTTCAAGGTCTGAAAAGTGAAGCCAGTGCAGAAGTGCATAAATCTGCATTCTTTCTAATGACCCCCTGCTGGCCAGATGATAAAGCAGGGTGTGCTTCTGTTACTATATTGCTTAATTCTGCCCTTAGATATTTTCCAAGAAAGATTGCAACCAGGTTGCAAAAAAACAAAAACAAAATGGCAACCCCCATAATGCCAAACTTGAGGCTTCAAAGCACTGGTCCACAAACCAATTGGACCAAAAATCAAAAGAGATTCACACTTGGTCTCTACAAACCCCCGGTCTGTAGTCTACTCTACTATGTTCACTGGCTAACTGTATCTGTCTGCCCATTGTGTCCAATTCAAAAATTCACAAGGTTGATCAGTGGCTTTGATTTAATGTGTTTTTCCACTTTTCCTCTGTATTCAACAAAATCTCTCTTAAATCTTATCCTGATAAAGCACACCCACTTTTTCTGCACTTTGGCAGAAAGAATTGTTAAGCACAGTGAAAGCAACCTTTCAACTGTTCTAATGACTCTGCCATTAAATGCACACAGAAAAAAAGAAATCAAAGGGAATATAAAAAAACACACTTACTCCAAACAAGAAGCTCGAGGTCAAGCTGATATCAGGGTTGAAGCAGTTGCAGCCAGTTAAACTCTCTTGTTTGCTCCTCGTCTCCATCCCTCAGTACCTTGGCAGAGTGAGATAGCATATTGCCACAGGGTACGAATAAACCCTTAGGCCATCATCTGTAGCCCCCTCAGTGCTGTCAGAGATGGCACTTGTGACTAGTTAATCCAAAGTAATGAGACGTCAGAGGCCTGAAATTTGGAGGAAAATGGAGGTGTTTTGAAGGAGTTATGGAGTGATGTCTGCAGTTTACGAGCAGAAAAAGTCAGAGACGATTGTTACACCAATGTGAAAAGCAAAATACAAGCAGTAATCACGGCTTTGGTGGCTCGCCAGCGAATTATATTCTCCTTTCAGCATGTGCAGCAAGTGGGAAGTTCATTTGAATAATCTCAAATCAATACTGTTAAAATCTCTCCAAAAAAGTCCTCATTTTGTACTGCCTCTGACTCATCACCTCGACCAGTGAATGCATTTTGTGTTGGTGTAGAAATGGCACACAGCTATACATTTGGCAACACACTCATCTCGCTAGGCTGTTTGTACGCCACCGTCTTCATGTTTGCTTTGAGCCAAGCATTAGCAACACCTTTAACTGCTAAATGAATTCAGTTATCACAGCGGTATGCGTAGCTCAATCGCATCGGCACAATTAACTCTTGCACTCTGACATGCACTCAATGTATTCGCCCACATTCCAACACACTAAAGTGGGAGCGGCTGATGTGATGGACAAACATCAAAGAAGCAACGAGGAAATGGAAATGGCTGGGCAGCAGCAGCAGCTCGAGCTGAGCCACAAGGTGAGGGACAGAGTGAGACTAATGAAATGGGACGTGCTAAATGTGAGCTAAAGCACCAGCAGGATGTGGAGCAAGAGGGCTTCAAAGCGGGGGTGGGGGGTGTTGAGCAGAGGAAGCTCTAATCCAGACTGACATTGTGTGAACTATAGTAACTACACCACACATTAATATGGAGCCCATTGACTCACTTCAGAAGATGATCTTATCTCTTAAGACAGGCTGACATACACAGAGACTGATGAGACCTGATATGTTAATATCTTAACCATTTAACCCTGTAAAACCTGACTCATTAAATACGTGCCAGAAAATTCTCATTTCTTGAAATCAGACCTTTTGACCCCCTCCCAGAAAAAAAAAAAAAATATATATATATAATATAATATATATATATATATAATATAATATACATGTATGATATTTTGTATCATATTTGATACTTAGGACATTTATAAAAATTCACTGATCACAATCATTTTTATTTTAGATACTATAACAAGTATTGTTCATTGGCTTTGAAATTTTGGCACATTTCAATTGGTTTGGTTCTTTTTTTTTCTAACAGGAACTTTTTTATTTTGCATTTTGGTCAGTAAAACAGCTTGGTCAATGTAAACTTAGTTGCTCAATATACTACAGAATTATGGTAGCCAAGGAATTATTCAGTGAAAATAAATCAAAGTGCTCACTTGCTCATGACTGTTTGCAACATACAAGTGATAATAATGGGTGCAGATTGCATCAGTAAAAAATGACGTTAACATATGATCATATAAATATCTAAATTCCCACTCTAAATTCATCTTAAGATGAAATTTCAATCTTAAATTGTTTTTTAAGAGTCTATTTATGATTGTGGTAGGAATAATACAGATTGCATCATGAAATTCAATAGAATGCATACCGGCGTAGCACATTATCTTGGATACTCAAACCAGAACGCTCACCACACATCAGGTTGAGTTGGATGGAGAGGGAAAAATTGAGCCAATTACACTGGGGCATGATCAGGAGGTGAGATGAAGAGAGCCAGGTTGGTTTTATGCAAGAAAATGAAAATATTGCTACATGTATGCAGTCTCAGAATAAACTGGCATATAACCACTCAACTGGAGCAATGCATAACCACATTCAGTGCAGACATGTAGACGTTAACCTGCAAGGAGAGCAGGCTGCTGGTGCTAGCATTGCTAATATTAGCCAGTGTGTGGCAGCTAATGTTAGCTGCAGATGCTATGATCCTGCTCGTTCTGAAAACATGATGCAGTTGTTGTCATGTTTGTAGATGTAGATTAATATGTGTAAAATGCCTCACATTTCATCTTCACATTTAATATACGTTTTGGTTATTGAAGTATGATTAACGGCTTCAAATGGTTCTTCATACATGCAATATTTTTTTTGGCCAATGTTTGACTTTATCAATAAATAAATTGTGCCTAAATGGGCCTGAGCACCAACCACTGTGAGGTGTGCAGGGATGGGAGGGCCCAATCATTGCTGCTTACATCTTTAATTTTAACTGTTTTTCAAACTTTTAGACTAGTCGACTAGTTTAAATAAAATTTCCATATAGTCAACAAAAGTACAAAAAATAGGTCCGCACACCAGAAACTGCTTCTTTGAGGATTTTTTTTAATGGTATCATCACGTGTCGTCATTTCGGGCACCAGCCCCTCATCAGACAGAATTTTTTGTACCTCTGTATCTGTACTTCTGTCCAGCACACCCAGTATTCATCATTTTTGGATGTGCATGCTGTTTTTTGAATCATATAGTCAACAAAGAAATTAGTCACCATAAACATCCCTAGTCAGAGCAAACTGCATGTATTTTAGGAGGACTATTTTCAGCCGTGGCTAAATGCACTTTTGGTATGATTATTTAAGCCACCAGAAGGGTTTATGGGTAATTTACTTGAAACTAATTGCAGTGCCCATGTTCATCATAATGAACGTGTCACCCAGTGCCACAATGTGGCTCTTTGATGGGATTTCTGTTATTTTGACAAGAATGGAGCTCTATGGCACAGAGAAATAAGCTATATCAGGCTTTGGCTTCACAGGTAATTCTTGATAGTAGGATCTCTTCATTGTTGGTTTTAGTCTTTTCATGGGATTTGTTGGAAAATATATATAATACCCTCAGCTTTATTCTTTAAAAACTAAAATGGTGAGGCTATAGATGTTGAGCACAACAGGCAAGCTTGGCTCTTGCTCAGTCTGGTCTTATTCAGGCCAGTGCTAACCTGATGTGTGGGAACACCCAAGGACCCAACCTGTTCACACACAATCTGCAGTGGCACAATCCCATTACTCAGCCTGTTATTGGCCCCTTTCACACAGTGCAGCACAGCACTGGATCAGTCAGCCACAGCCAGCCTTGCTGCCTCTCTGGGGAATAGACTGGCTGCTTGATTTTCTAAGGTGCTCGTCTCACACTCCCTCCCTCCCTTACCCTCCATTGTACTCACTCCCCCGTGCTCGCCGTCTATCTTCCCTCCGTCTCTCTTCCTCCCTACCTCCCTGTCTCTCTATCTTCCTCTCTAATTCGGGATCCCTTGTCCCGTCTCCCTCTCTCTGTCTCCCTCCCTTCTCTTGCCATGGTCACAGCTTTTTCTCTGGACAACAGAAAACCTTATTTAGCAGTCTGCTCAGCACACCCATGGCAAAGCTGCCAATTCACCTGCTTAGATTGCCGTATTCTCTACCCTGTCTCCAAAACCCATTGCAATTACAATCCCTGCATAAGTAAATGCAGCTGGTACACAGCCTGTCTGATCAGCACCCTGTATCATATACACACCTTTCCCAAATGCTTTAGTCTACATGGTTTCACGGCCAACAAACACTGCTTTTTAAACGTAAAAGCAGCCATTACCTGCCATTAGTTAGTGAATCTCTGTGTGAAAGAAAAGTGTGCATTAGAAGGAAGTGGACTATTCTGAGTTCGTGGTCAACATTTGAGTGTCGGGGTGTTGTTGGATTTTGCACCCCATACAAAGCTGTGCTGTGCTTCGCTTTGAAACTATTCAGGGCAGATATGGAGCCTATTCTTCATCCTGAATTGTAATGCAAGCAGGGGTCACTTAATGTCACACATGTTTGCTTTCCTATATTTTGAAAAACAGGCTAACAGTGTGCAAAGTTTAGACTAAAGTTTTCAGTTTGTTTTGAGTTTGAGTCTGAATTGACCAGTGTTTAAAGGAGAAATATGTAATATTACTGGACTAAATCATAAAATTACATGTATGTATGTATGTCATCACAGATTAAAGAAATGTGTTACAGTGAAATACTGGCTTTGTTCTGCTATTCCATTGTTAATTTGTTTCTCCTCACTAGAAACAAGTAGCCAGCTGTATTGGAGAGTGGCTGCATAAACCATTGCCAGAATCTCCCCGGCTGTGCTTATCAGGAGACGGGTCACTCTACCACCAGGTACATCCATCATCAACAAAAAAATTTGGACTTGTGCTTGTCAGTATTTATTGGTGCTTCAAGGATTGTTTTTCACCATTGGAAGAGTCAGACAAAGCCTGTTTTTGATGAATATATAAGGTAATAAAGGACGCTGTCTCTTTTGAATTGTTAATAGCAAGGACTCATAATTACCAAGGGGAGATTTGTTATTGTACACAAAGAAAGAGACACAGGAATGAAAATAATCCTAACTTTTTATTTGTAAAAGTGCTTTGTACCATCTTTTCTCTCCTATTTATTTATTTATTTATTCATTTCTTATAGATTGTCTAGTGCCAAAATCTGTTTTGCTTTATTATTTTTGCTTTGTCAGTTGTTTTCCTGTGACTCAACTGTAATGTGGTGTATTCTGCTGCATTACATTGTCTATAAAATTGTTTTCTTTCCGGCCCGTGTGATTCTGCACACTGCTCTTTCAATGTTTATGCACTTTACATGAAGCTATATGCCACTATAGCGGGCATGGGGAAACAACTTGAGTCTATGGTGGCTTTAAAACCTTCTTTCAAACTTTCAAATATAACTTTGTTCTAAGAGATTATATATAATTCATGTGTTGACGTATAGTTACAGTGAGAAAATCACAGAGCTGGTTGCGTCTGCAATGAAGATCATGTCCATTCCACTGACTTCAACTGCAGCTTCTAACATATGATTCATACTGTATTTCCTTTATTCTTGGCTCTGTGCAGTGTGAGTCTCTAGATTTATTTCTGTGCTTTAAGATGTGCTCTTAGCTTCTATTTCTGTAAAACGCCATTCAAGGTTTGTGAGGGATTGTGTCTCAGCCATTAAATTTAAGACAATTAAGTTATAAAGACCATTTCAAACAGAAAAATAGGTAAGAATATTTTCAGAGGTGTGATAAATCTCACACAATGTTCAAAACAGTCCTTTTGTCACACTCACTGACTTTCAGGTCCAACCAGATTCAATGAATAATTGAAGGGCTGAGAATAATTCTAATCTCAGTCATTGAAAAGGTGTTTAACATGAAAGCCAGTTGATTGTAGGATTCATCAAAACCTCTCACAGCAAGCCGCTGCTTGTAATGTGCCTACAGGCCCAACAGAATCTGCCCACAGAATGTATAAGAAGCTTGAACACTGCAAGTGATGTGCAGTGACTAGGAGGATGGATTTAGACTGTGGCTTTACTAATTTCGCCAAAAAATTGCTGGTTTTGTGCAAGGACAACTGAAAGAGTGCACCTATAGATCCCTGTCAGCCAAGACATCATGAAGCACTGACCGCAATGCCACCACCACTACCAGATGCAGCTAGATTTACAAACATTAGATTTACAACATAAACATGACCCCAACATACATACATATATTGACAAATGTATCAGGACACCCCTCCAAATCATTGAATTCAAGCGTTCCAATCACTTCCATGGCCACAGTTGTATAAAATCAAGCACCTAGGCATGCAGACTGCTTCTACAAACATTTGTGAAAGAAATGGGTTGCTCTCAGGAGCTCACAAAATTCAAGCGTGGTACTGTGATAGGTTGCCACCTGTGCAATAAGTCCATTTGTGAAATTTCCTCGCTACTAAATATTCCACGGTCAACTGTTAGTGGTATTATGACAAAGTGGAAGCGGTTGGGAACAACAGCAACTCAGCCATGAAGTGGTAGGCCACATAAAATCACAGAGCGGGATCAGCACATGCTGAGGCGCACAGTGCACAGAAGTCGCCAACTTTCTGCAGAGTCAAGAGCTACAGACCTCCAAACTTCATGTGGCCTTCAAATTAGCTCAAGAACAGTGCATAGAGAGCTTCATGGATTGGGTTTCCATAGCCGAGCAGCTGCATCCAAGCCTTACATCACCAAGTACAATGCAAAGCGTTGGCTGCAGTGGTGTAAAGCACACCGCCACTGGACTCTGGAGCAGTGGAGAGGTGTTCTCTGGAGTGACGAATCATGCTTCTCTGTCTGGCAATCTGATGAACAAGTCTGGGTCTGGCGGTTGCCACGAGAACGGTACTTGCCTGACTGCATTGTGCCAAGTGTAAAGTGTGGTGGAGGGGGGATTATGATGTAGGGTTGTTTTTCAGGGGTTGGGCTTGGCCCCTTAGTTCCAGTGAAAGGAACTCTTAATGCTTCAGCATACCAGGACATTTTGGACAATTTCATGCTCCCAACTTTGTGGGAACAGTTTGGGGATGGCCCCTTCCTGTTCCAACATGACAGCGCACCAGTGCACAAAGCAAGGTCCATAAAGACACTGATGAGCGAGTTTGGTGTGGAGGAACTTGACTGGCCTGCACAGAGTCCTGACCTCAACCCGATAGAACACCTTTGGGATGAATTAGAACAGAGACTGCGAGCCAGGCCTTCTCATCCTACATCAGTGCCTGACCTCACAAATGTGCCTCTGGAAGAATGGTCAAAAATTCCCATAAACACACTCCTAAACCTTGTGGAAAGCCTTCTCAGAAGAGTTGAAGCTGTCATAGCTGCAAAGGGTGGGCAAACTCCATGTTAAACCCTACAGATTAAGAATGAGATGTCATTAAAGTTCATGTGCGTGTAAAGGCAGATGTCCTGATACTTTTGGCAATATAGTGTACGCTGTCCCTACCTACGAAGAGTGAGAAGTCAGCTCTGGTCATATAAAACTCTGCTGTCAAAAAATAGAATTACTGCTCATACCAATTAGTCAAGTTGCAGTTTACATCCAAGTCTGTCCAGACTCATATAATGTATGTTCTGAAGACTCTGAAGGAATTTAACATGGAACTTACTGTATATTGACCTGTAACTTTTGTAATTTAGTAAAAGGTATTAAGTGAATCTTTTGGCAAAATGGACGTTATCATTATACATGCGTGATTACAGTGAATAATTTCCAGTAAGAAACATGCTATCTTAATTTAGAGACTATTTTTACAGAGAAGCACTGATAGCAAACTGAAAATTATGTTGTCACAGTGAAGCTGACCTTTGACCTTTTGGATATAAAATGTCATCACTTCAGCATTTTATCCTATTAGATATTTGTATGCAATTTTGTCATAACAAAAATGTGTTCAGAGAGGTCACCACGGCCTTGAACTTTGACTTTTGACCACCAAAATCTATTCAGATCATCCTCTAGTCCAAGTGGACACTCAAACCAAGTGTGAAGGACTTCCCTCCAAGCGTTCATGAGATATCGCATTCATGACAACGGGTTGGACACAAGGTCACAGTGACTTTGACCTTTGACCACCAAAATCTCTGTTTACGCCTGGAGGGGATCACTAACAATCTGTATCAGACTTCTGTCTTAAAACAGTACTGGTAGAACCCTGTTGCTAAGGCACTGCCAAAACATTTCATTTGTATATGGTTTGTAGCAGGATAACTTAACCTTATATATTAAAAGAATTTCTAGATCATAAAGAAGTACAATACTATATTGTTCAGTTCCAAAATATATAAATGTTTTGTGCATTTGTAGATCCACTGTGACCTGTGTATTGTAATGCATATGTAATGGCAGTAGACTGGCTTTATGTGGAAAAACATTGTTGAAATATTTTCTTAGGATTTTTCTTGGACATCTCAAGCTGTTAATCATCTGTTTTGTAAATGGATGGTTCATTAACTGTGAACATTTTCAGAATGTACAGTTGCACTCATACCAGACTAAAAAGGGAAAAAAATTTGAAGATGTTGTTGTTTACAACTTAAAGAATAACTTTGGTATTTTTCAACCTGGGCCCTATTTCCCAATGTGTATGTGTGTATGATTGATAAGTACAACTCGTTTTAAAATTGGTTCAAATTGGTTGGTATTGAGGGAGGCGGATGCAGCCGGCAGCTGCGAAACGAATAATAACGGTAGATATTAGGGCAAATACGTCCTGTAAAAGTTTGTGCATTAAAAGTGCTTTTTTTCGCCACAGTCCGGCTCAGATCACCAGTGTAATCTCTGTCAACAGCATGCAAAGCTCTCTCTTACCGTTCACTCTGTGATGACATCTCGCAAGATCTTTGCTTGTTGAAGAATGTCTCTGTTGCAGTGAGTGGGACAGCGGTTTTCTTGAAGTGTGTTTGGTGAAGTGTTTCAGGATTGGATGTCTTCTCTTCTTGGGCTGGCAGGAGTCATCTTGGGAGAAGTGTGCACTGCAGACCCGATGGTCTGCAAGGCGCAGTGTCTGGAGTGTTAGCGTCCAATTGTAGCACAATTAGCCATAACTTCAGCATGTTGCTGTCCGATAAAGATAGCCTGTGAAAGCTGTATGGGGTGTGGCTGTTCTTGCAATTCAGCTAAGCACAAACACGAACCATTGTTTTCAATAGTTGCAGTAAAACTTTCAGCTGAACTTCGGGACAACTAACTCCACTCTGACCGGCTCTCAGCATGACTCCTCTGATTTCTTCCGGCAACAAACAAAGATGCGGCGAGATGTCGTCACACACAGCAAGCAGTAAGTGAAGCATGCTGTTGACAGAGATTACACTGGCGATCTGTGCTGGACTGTGGTGAAAAAAAGGACTTTTAATGCACAAACTTTTAGGAGACATGTTTGCCCTAATATCTACCGTTACAACTTGTTTCGCGACTGCCGGCTACATCCGCCTCCCTCAATACTGAACCAATTTTAAAACGAGTTGTACCTATCAATCATACACACACATACACATGGGGATATAGGGCCCAGGTTGAAAAATACCGAAGTTATTCTTTAATATACCATGGTCTGGGTGAATACTCTTCTCTGATTGGCCAGCAGCTGTGCGTTAAAACCCTTTAATGCACATGAAGTTTGGTTCAAGTTTAATCGCTGTTCGAAATTCATTTGCTACCCAACCTGTAACCATAGCAGCATTAAAGAGGACAGCTGTCAAAGCTCACACAACTTCCTAACTGGAGTTGATGCGAAGGAGTGAGTGAGTGAACAGTTGATTGGTCCAGTTTTTCTAAATGAGGACGTCCTAACTTGCTTGCATGTGACTTGCTTGAAAAATCGCTCACCCTATTTCAACAAAGTTTCATGCAGCTCCAACCTATTTTTTTCTGGTTAAAATTGATGTGACATCCTTGACGTTTCTGTTTCCGCTCATCAAAGTAGTTGAAAGGGAGGACCACTGATTAATGAGGCTGAGAAGAAGCGACACCTTTTATATGATCCACAGCAGCCTTTTGATAGGAATATCCTCAAAAGGGACATGGTTTGGATGGAAAAAAGGGAACTTTTGGGATTTATGAGTAAGTAAACTTTCCTCCAACTATATAGAAACTATATAGACACCAAATTGACACATCCACAGTGGGAGGAATCTCATGTATGCCACTGTGACATCGCTTGTATATGTTGACAGTTGTGTATGGTTTCTAGGTAGGAAGTGGTGTTTACTCATTATCAACTGCAGCAGGCCAGCTGAAGGTGGTTGTAAAAGGGACTGAATTACTTGTCATGACAGCAGTAAAGTCCTGCTTCATCATTTTCGGTTTTGAGTGCAAAACGTTCACCAAAAATCTGCACAGTATGAAGATCCAAAACAGTTAAAAGGCCCTAAAATGTATTTTCTTGGCATGAAATTTTCGTTTTACTCACAGTGATCATTGATTGATTGATTTTGTTTCACAGAAGTGGTACATCATCTACTAAAATTAGGTTTACAGTAAAACCATGATCTACAGTGAAAATGAAAGTGTAACCCGAGGCCATCTCAACAATGTTACAGCTGTGTTGCCTTTCAAAAATGATCATATATAATCAGCAGTTGTTAGACAGTTAATGTGGTATCTCTTGCAGGAAAAATACAGGTTTACAAGTTAGGTCATACGAGTTTAGGTTAGACAAATAAACTTGTATTACAATATCGGGCTATATGAACAAATACTGCCTCTCTTGACTGTGGAAAAACATGCAGTAATTCAGCAAAGTCGCTGATGAGTGACAGATTGTGTCCTCATAAAAAACAGATTAAAAAAACAGATAAAATAGATTTGGGGTTTAAATTCAATGAAGACCAGAGGACATGGGCTGCATGCAAACGATGTAGATTACACCATGGCTAATTAAACTAGAAAAGTTTCATCATTATGTCTGTGCTAATTTTCCATATGTGACTTTGCCCCCTGTGTTCTTAATTATGTCTTTATGTTCTTAATCTAAATTAGACTGCTTTAATAGAAAAAAAATACCATATGAGATTAGTTCTGACCTGAGCACTTCCAAATCAAATTCCAAGATGTCCTTCTTGATTAAGAAGCCTCTGGCTACATGCTGTATAATGGCTGGTTTTGGATTGTCTTGGTGTCAATCATAATGGAGAAATGTCAGGAAAATGTCAGGAAGTGCCTTCTAAACTATGAACAGAATATACTAAGATTAACAAGCATTAAAAAGTGTTAGCAGCCTTGTTGTGAAGAGCACATTCATTGCACTCTTTCATTTTCAACAACCACAGATGTATCTGTTTAAGCATAAGGATGTGGGGTAGAGTGATCTATCAGACTGTTACATCACTTTGACTGACTCTCCATATTCAGGGAGATAAAAGCCAATTTACAGCATCTCAACAATGCTGCTAACAGCCAACAAGACAACAAATATGCTTCACACTGTTAAGAGCTTGTTACCAACATGTCAGAGAAATGAAAAGGACTTTTAAATACATTCTGATAAAGAAAACACATTTCATTTGCCTGCCAAAAAACCCACTGATGTGCTCCCTGACAATGTAATGAAAGAGGAGCAGTATGGGAAAGATACTGTATTCAATTTTCATGACAGACATCTGTGTCATATATACCTAAATATGTATGTAGGGCATGCAAGCAGCTTTCTTACATCAGATTTGTGTGTGTGTGTGTGGGTGTGTGTGCGTCAACTGTCAATTGTCCGAGCAATTGAGTCTGTCTTTAACGTCTGCTGTGATGCCATGCTGACCTTCACGGGCTTGGTGGGAAACTGTGCAAATAGCTCGGGGCAACAGTCGTTAGGGTGCACACAAATTAGAACGTCTGCAATGCTATTAGACTGTTTGTCTACTGGCCCTAGGAGGACAGCACTCAACCTGAGGAAAGTTAAACAAAAAGCCTCCAAAAAGTTCATTTTAAAATGTCTTGAACTGTCAGAACTTTTGGCTAAGCTCTGTCAGAATTAAAGGCCCTAAAAACTTATTTTCTCAATCAGCTACAATCAGCTGCAGACCCTTTAATAAAGTAAAACTACTACCAAACTAAAAATATGCAAGTGAAAGTATAAGGTCCTGCATTGGAACAAGTAAAAGCATGTAAGTATAATAAGGAGTATACTTTAAGTATTAAAAATAAAAGTACTCAATGCAGAAAAATGGCCATGTGACTGTTATACTAATATATCATTAGATCATTATACCTCCTGCATTACAGGTTCAGTGTGTAAGATTTAGGGGGATTCATTGACAGAATATAAATGGAATATAATATTCATAAGTTTTCATTAGAGTAAATACACCTGAAAATAAGAGTCATTGTGTTTTGCTGACTTAGAATGAGCCATTCATATACAAGGGGTAGATCCTCTTCCATGAAGTCCTCCATGTTGCGCTCTAATGTTTCTACAGCAGCGCAAAAGGGACAAATCAAACACTGGCTCTAAAGAGGGACTTCCTCTCGCATGGAGGGGGAGGGTAAAGTGTGTGGTAGTCAGTTGGTTGCAAGTAGCCTAACCAGAAGATGCCATTAAATCCTCCACACTTGTCCTTTAATATGTGAGTAGCATTTCAGTGTTGTAGTTGGTTCGGAACAAATTTTTATTTATTTTATACATGGCTGCAACTAACTGAGAGCGCTCACAATCACTGTCAGCCCAAAGTGACACCTTCACAATGCTTATTCAATTACATTATTTTTAAAAATGAAGGAAAAAGCAACAAATCCTCCCATTTGAAAAGCTGGAACCAAATGTTTGTCATTTTTGGCTGAAAAATTACTTGTGAGTAATTATTTTTGTCAATCACCTAGTCAATTAATCAGGTAATCATGTCAGTTCTAAGTGTATTCTGCTGGATTGTTTAATTTATGACAAAGCATCCTAGTAACTAGCAACTTAATGAAGCTCAGCAAGTTCAATCAGGAAGACTATCCTTATGCTTCATTCATTCACAGCTCCCTCCCTCTTAGTCTCGCTCTTCCCACTTATTGTCAGTCAGCTGATTGTGGGTATTTACTCTTTCAGTTAACCAACCAGTTTTAGCCATGATCTCCATCAGCTAATCATGTTGTTGCCATCAAACTATGAATCCATTCTCCTCTCTGCTGCTGTCAGCTGTCATTTCAGAGTGGAATCACAGCAAATGCTCATTCATTATCATCATCAATCATCTATGATTGAAAGGCTGCCACGGCTACAACTACTGCTGCTACACCAAGGCCAAACTTCTGCAGCGGGCCCAGTTGCTACCCTCCTCCACTCCATTCACCTCCAGGTCTTCATATTCAGTGCCCATCCTTTTGGGGGTTTCTTGTACTAATCACGGCTTCACTACCCCATTTATACATGATGATGTCACAGTGGGGTGAAGACTTTTCACATTTCTCATTTTGATTGTGCACAGGTCAATTAAATATATTTCATTCTCTCAGAATGAAGTTTTTTCCTGATTGACCTTGTGACTAAGACTGTCAGATAATCTAAAAAATGTATATTCATAATATTTTTCCTTCTAAAATGTAGTGGAGTAGAACTATAAAGTGGTAAAAATACTTGTTAAGTACAAATACCTCAACTTTGTACTTGAGTAAATGTACTTGGTTACATTTCATCACTGCTTGTTTTAGATGGTGGGGCCTTATACTGTATAAACAAGCGATGGCAAGTAGTTATTTCCTGTATTTATGTTTTTGCTTGTGTTCGACTCACTGGTTTGAAGTTTGTGGGTCTGAGTGGCAAAATGGTGATGTCATATAAATCAGGATTTAGCAATATTTGAATAAAAAAGGTGATGACAGTTGTGGAATGGTTTGCTTATGTCATAATTCAGGCCACTGCCAAATCTGATCAAATCCACATAGTCCTGATGAAGCAGACTAACTGTCAAGTGTTAAACACTTAATAAACTAGAAGAGTGCATTCAGCAGTGTAGATCTCTGCCAGGGAACAGATGGTGAAGTACATACTGCAATGCCACCAAGGCTACCAGATGCAACCAGCAGAGATATTTTTCCTTTAAGATACACAGAATAGTGTAATGCTATTATAACCAGTGTTCTGGGTTCACCTAACTCTCTAGACTTAATAAGAAAAACGATAAACAGGGCCACAAGTCTAAACTTCTCAATTTAAACATTGTTACTCAGTGTTTCCCCCAATCAACTGTCTTAGAAGAGTCAAAAGAAGGAGTGGGGGCGTGTATATGATGAGCAGCGTGACCAGAAACTGAAAAATAAACAACAAAATTGCTGCTAATATTAAGCCTTTAAAGAAATCCAGTGTAGCACTTGTATTTACACACTTCTACACTGCACATTAAATTGTATAAGCACCTCAAAATAACAAAACACATTTATATTGGTAATCATGAATAACTAAGTGCTGCTCAATTAGCAAATGGACCTTTCTTGATACTAGAGAACATAACAGAGTAACCTTCAATAACCTGTAATAAATATTTTACAGCCTATGAATGTCTTTACAGTTTAAGAATCAGGCATTATTGCCTCTCTCCACTTAAGAATACATAACCAACATGTCTGGTCGCAGTGCACTTTACATCAACCTATTGTGTGTTTATATGGTTTGGTTTTATTTGCTGCTATTTATTCAATTTGCCTTGCAACTCTGACGTTATTGTTGGAGTGACTTGTACTGCAAAAAGGCTGGACACCAGTGTCTATTGTCGATGGACTTCCAGCCCCCCTCCCCAATGCTCTTTTATGTTTTCTACTGTGCCAAGTGCTTACTGGGGGAAAAAATAAAATTAAAGTTCAAGGGTGCAACACTTGAATATTTGGGGAAGCGACAGATTTGGCTGCGTTCACATGTTGGGATGCTGGCTTGATGGACTAATAAGGACCATTTTGCCACCACTCTACAGGTGCCAGGGCTCATCAGACTGACCACTGACTGAGTAAGTAAGTGGTCATTTACAATCCAACATTATGTGTAATCTATCATGTTGACCAAAAAGTTGCCCAGTGATTCACCACCGTAAGTGATAATTTAACTGACAAAAGCATTTCAACAGCTTGCTCACATTGCTGAATGTTTTGAAACGACTTCTGCTGTAAAAACACTGATGCAAAATGTGGATTTCAAAGTGAAAATGGCAACAAAAGAATCCGCCGACATTAACAGTGGGAAACAATAAACTTTAGTTTATAGTGCAGTTCAGTTGTAATGTGTCCCTAATTACCCTAATAAGGGTCTAATATGGGGTATAATCTTGTCCAGTAAAGAACATATTATTTTTAGCTTTTGTCTAATTTGATACAAAGTACAGTTTATTACACCTTGTTAGTGGACTGTGAAATAAAGTGTGACCAAAATACTTTAAAAAATAAGAGAATTAAAATTCTCCAGGTCAAGTTAGTTTAAGCGGCCAATTAAATCTATCAGATCGCCACCTTAAATTTGGTAAACTGTGAAACTGAAAACAGCTGGTGTCAGATAACGTCTGTCTTTCTTCAGGACAGTGTACTAATTATATGGAGAGAGATTGGGAGGGCGCTCAGGCTTGATAAACTGACAGACTGACAGGATGAAAAGAGCCACCTGAGGACAGTTTGAATCAGAGATCGCAATGGGAGATGGAAAGAAAGAGGAAAAGGGAGGAGGTGTGGGACACACACACCAAAAAAAGGCGCACTGAAGATTATGGTGAGAAAGAGAGAAAAAGAACAAGAACAGGGTGACATAACACACAGCGAGCTGGCAGTGATGACCGAGCCGCAAAAAAACAGAAAAACCCAGCAACAGTGTGATACTACTAATGAGGTGCTGCTGTGTTGTTCTGGTATTTCGGCCTGTAGGTTATGGTCACCTTTGTCTCTGCCGATCACTTCGGGCAAGCAGTCCTAAAGCATATACCCACTGTAGCTCTGCAGTATGGAGAGGGTACAGGTGTGGAAATTAGCCATTCGATCCGAAGGGGGCCTGTTCACTGTTACCTTGGAAACCAGGTCTGGTCTGTGGAGTTACTTGTTTCTGTGTTGCCTACCTGAAAGTTCCTTCTATGACAGGAGAGAAGATGATGAGGTGAAGGTGGAAAGAATTAAAGTTGTGAACAACTCTATCGATTCTGGATTTTTCTTCCTGATTATTCTCTTCATAGTGATCGACTTTTTTGGATCTAAAAACTATTCTGTAGCAGTGCATGTTCAAATAATGCCAACTAGTCCTCACATAATAGTAACAGTCGATAAAACTTTAATTAATAAATGGTAATTGATAGTTAATTCAACTTTACAATGAAATGATGAATAATTCTACTTGCTAATTATTAGTAATGCTATTGTTTATGTTTTGTTTTTATCATTAGTGTCTGTAATATAAAATAATTAGTTTCTGAGTAATATATTGTATCATAGCTGAAAAGAGATAATCACAACATTCTCATTAAATAAGCAAACTAAGTTGCTACATTGTAGCACACCTTATGACATTTTATATACTATATTAGATATTTGTTAATGATTGCCAAATCTTTAAGATATCATTACATAGGGAGATGAACCAGATATTTGTATCACTATATTAATGGTTAATAGTTTGAAAACCATCTATAAACAATATTTGGATGTCTATAATAAAGTTGCAAGTGATTATTATAAATCCCTACATTATGTGCATGAAGTTGCATGCATATTTTAGCCTAGTGCATGATCTTTTCCTAAACCTGCCCAAGTAGTTTTGTTTCCTCAACCTACCCAGGTAGTTTTTGTAGTTTCTGTATTTTGAAAGTCTACACAGACATTGCATTTTTATTGTTGCTAACTTGATTGCTGAGCCCTGCACGTGTTATGTACCTCCCTATCTATTCAGCTAAGTGGTATGAACTGCATACATCTTTCTGTGGTGAAAACATGTAGGCCTAGTGAACGTCTGTGGCAAACACCTCATCACAGGTTAGTTAATGATATTACTGAGTAAATGACATGTGTGCCAATTGTGCTTGTAAATTGAGGTGAACAGAAAAGAGTGATGGTGTTATTTTACTATGAAAAGTTATGGCCCTACCACAAAACACCTGCTTTTAGAATAGAGTTTGGTTTAACATTCTGCCCACTTGAAAGGCTGCCATTAGCAGAGAGTATTTTATTGTGAATAACTGACATAAAATATGCTGCCCAGTAATGAGATCATCCCCCTAACTGATGTTTAAAACACTTTGGAAATAAAAAAAAAAAAAAAAAAAAAAACACTGTATAACACATCTATAAACATTATTTGGATATTATAAGTTGGAAGTGATGTTTAGAAAACTTACAAACTGACCCTTGTTTGTTGTTAGCAAAACCCTAGCTATGTAGCTAGCTAATCTACATCAATCATTACCTAGCTAGCAACTTACATTTTATAGCTAATGCTAACAAAATGTTAGCTAAGTACCAAGTTAAGCTACAGCAATCCTTAGCAGGCTAGTTAAGTTTGATAGCTAAAGTTACAAAAAGGTAGCAAACTAGCTAGGTAATCTACATCAATTATTAGCTAGCTTGTTACATTTGCTAGCTAATGTTAGCAAAATGCTAGCTAACTACAGAGCTAATATACATAAGTAGTTAGCTGGCTAGTTAAGCTTGATAGCCAAAGTCACCAAAAAGGTAGCCAACTAGCTAGGTAATCTCCATCAATTATAAGCTAGCTAATTAGCTAGCATTTTGCTAAAATTAGCTAATTTAAAATATGAAAGTTGCTTCAGCACCTAACACATAGCATATCTAAGTACATGACCAAGGAAAGAAGAAAGTTGACCAAGGGTAACAAACTTTCTCAACTGTTTTTTGGACCATTTATCAATGATGTTTTATAACAAAAGGTTGTTATCGTCTACTTTCTAGTTCACTTACCATTAGCGTTGCATGCACAAAGCCTCACACAAACCCACAATCCACAGTGGACTTCTTAAGAATGTCACTGTTGTCTAGTTGTTTCTCCGCTTCTTTTTCTGTTCCCTGCAATTGTTGAGGCTGAGGTTGAGGCAATGTGTTCATTTTCTTTTCTCATTCTTCTCCCTTCACAAAATGGATCAGAAGTGGATGATGCTATTGTGTGCCTTTCTTTTCCCCCTGCTGAAGCCCCGGCGGAAGATTAGTGGTCTTTCTGTACTCCGTAGAGTTCAGGTAGAGTATGCTTTGTGCTTCATCTCACAGGAAGTGTGAAGCCCGAGAGATAACTTTTGACAATATATACATTTTCTATTCAAGACATTTAGTGGATACACTCATCCAACACAGCATATAACAAGCCGAGTGCAAGTCGGACAAACAAGAGTTCATGCCTGAGTGGATACATTTATTCTTCCTTTTCCCATTAAAGGATTAAATTCATTGTCCCTGTCTAAGGTTGTGACAAACATGATTTTTATGCATGAGGCTTAAGGGATTCCATAAAGGATGGCAGTCATAATAGGTCAAACCAATCCATCTGCCATAAACTACACTCTTTATGAGAAGCTCTGATGTAAAGCTTCTAATGATTGAGGTAATTTGGAGCAGCAAAATGCCAAAGTTGATAACTCAAATTTTGGTTCAATGCAGCCAAAATATTTCTGCCCAAACAGATGGAGGACATACTTAATAAACTCAGCTTAAATAGAACATGCAAATCATTTTGATATGCTGTCAATTGAGTTTCATTTCCCCTGTTTGGCTTTGGACATTTGTGTACTTGTGAAATTGTACCATCATATCTCCACTAGAGACACTTTTGGCATAACCAAAGTGTCTCAAAGTGGCTTTGATCTTGATGCAACTGTGCTCGACAAGCCGTGTCCCAGGGGTTCCTGGTGAGAGCGGTGAATGACTGAGTGGCAGTAAAGCCAGTGTCATCAGTGCAGAGCCGGGATCACTGATTCCTGGTCTCATAATACTCCACACTGCAAGGCCTCAGCTGTGCTTGTGTTTCCCTCTCATCTTGTCCATCTGTGTCTGGGACCACGGGGGCACTCCGGTCCTCTACCTTGCTCCCTCTCCAACTCTCTCTCTATCTCCGCATCCTCCCTCCATCATTAGAGTCGAGCCTAAAATAAAGATGAGCCTGCTCTCTGAGTAGTCTATTAGGGAAGCATTTGAACTCAGTCTTTGCTCAGGAGAGGATAAAAGCTGAAATACAACTTTTTTGATGGTATTATTGTGTTTACATGTGATGTTGTACATTAGGGATGTGCGTGATTAGTCGACTAAATGACTAAATATTGCTACCCTCACTAGTTGGGACCAGAAATACTAGTCGGTTAAACTAATCATTAATATTTTATTAAGCAGCTGCCTACCAATAGGGGCTGGAGCTGCAGCCCTCCTCTTACTGCACTATTGGTTGGATAGTGTAATCCAGCAAGGTGGAGAGCAAAAAGTGGGACAGATGACATCTGCAAAACCAGCACAGTTTAGCGATATTTGATCTAGAAATTGAAAATAAAGTTGTATGTAGGCTGTGTCTGAATAAACTGGCATATAACCATTCGACTGGAGCGATACATGACCACATTCAGCACAGGCATGTGGACAACCTGCAAGGAGAGCAACCTGCTGGTGCTGCTAATGTTAGCCATACTGCTGCTAATGTTAGCCATACTGTGCTAGCGGTACGATGTCATATAAGACATGATATAAGGACAGCTAGAGAACACTAGGACATTTGCAGAGATTTTTATTGTGTATAATCATTATAAATAAAGTAAAATAAATAAAAATGAAAAATGTGCAATGTTCATTATGTACATTGCAGAGAGCCACACATTTCAGCAGCATTTAAATGATGATTTGGTTATTGAAGAATGTGATTAAATGCTTCAAATGGCTCTCAACACAATATTTTTCAAACAATGTTTAACTTTATTGATTAATAACATTTCTGTTTAATTGGCAGGGAAATTAGTCACTAGGAATACCCCTATTGTACATGTGAACTAACTACATTAGATAAACAGTTGACAACAACAAGAATCCACTCAAAGACCCATAAAAAAATCCCTTTTGTAGGTGTCACTTCGATTTCAAAGTATCATCAACGAGGCACTGTGCACAAACCCATCCAGCTCTGCAGCACTTTGGTCGAGGCTAACAGGTTATCATTGGAGATTTTGAGCTTTGGCTGACTTGGCAAGTGAGAAAAAGGTTACTACAAGAGGATTATGACACAGACACACTGCAGCCTGATATGTTAGCAGGCTTATCGGAAAAGAAAAAAAAAAGTGAAGACCCAGCTTTGAAATTATCCTCAGGTAAACTCAGATAAATCAGACAGTAAACTTGTTAAAGGCAGGACATTCTATTATTTCTTCTTTTTCCCTTTTAGGTGAATAAAAAGGCAGGCTTTATCATGAAACCTGTGACAGTTTATACTTTGTGTCATCTTTGTAGTTTGATTCCAGTGACAGTGAATCAACTGTTAAAAGAAATTAAACAATAAATAGAATAAAAATCTTGCCTGCCTTTCCACCCACACAGCACTCTTCTTCTACTTTCTACAGATCAAATATTCATACAACTAGTTCA
The DNA here is from genome assembly GCA_034769285.1 of Lutjanus argentimaculatus. Taxonomy (NCBI): domain Eukaryota; kingdom Metazoa; phylum Chordata; class Actinopteri; order Lutjaniformes; family Lutjanidae; genus Lutjanus; species Lutjanus argentimaculatus. Next base: position 688,065 of record JAWZSL010000081.1, read on the forward strand.
AATATTTGATTGGCTTGAACACTACCCTGTCTTGGCTTTCTATTCAAATTTTAAATCTCCTCCTCCGTAACTGGAGCATGATTCAAGAACATACATCTCTTTATTATTGAAATGAACTCCTACATCATTAGCATGTGAAGACATGATTCACATTTGAAGTGTTCACCTCTGCTCATTAAGCTTACTCATTCACTAATTAGTCACCAGCAGGGCTTGTTCTGAACGTGAGCAATGTTAAGAACAGATACAGCAACGTAATCATTTTCACTGTATCTCTACATGGATACCTATCCACGCTGTGTGATAACTGAGCTCGTATTATGCGACTTGGTTTAATGGCTGCATAACTTTTCAATACGTTACATTAATTACATTCAATGAACTAAGCACCTTAATGAGAAATTTTGCTTCATGTCTCCCTAATATTCACCTCCAAGGTGATCAGAATGGTACTTGGTGTGTTTGCAAAAAGTAAACTCGGTGTTGTTTCGAAACTGAAAGGCAAATACAGCCAAAAGCAAATTATGGACTTGAACTTGGGTTCTAGCATTTTATTAAAATGAGAAAGTAATATTTTATGAATAATTTTAACATGGTTATTGAAATTCAATGTTTACCTTTGGGATAAGGCTGATTGGGGATTTATTGGTTGGACACTCAGTCCAAGGCAGGTATTCATAAATCCATTACAACTGCAGATATTTGTGTTGTCCTTTCTAATTTCTAAGTAGCTGCTAGCTTATTTCAAACTAGCACTAAATCCAACCATGTCATGCAAGCTTGTCAGATAAATGAATGAAAATGGGTTCTATGGACTGAGTCTATGGACAGAGTCTCTTCTTTACATTATGTGCCCACTTTATGCTTGTCTTTTGCTGTTTGTGTCCAAAAAAAACAAACAAACAAAAAACAAACAAAACAACAACAACACATTTTTTACATGCAGGGTAAACTGCATGTCAGGGTGACTTTTGCCTTTTCTAAAAAATTCTAAAATTCTAAAAATTGTATTTGAATGTCTGCATACTGGGGTCCTTAAACAGTGTTGAAATATCAGAAATTGGATAAGGCTGCAAAGTTGAGACTCTTGTGAATGCAGTGTTCCCAGCTGTATTCATGTGTGATGATGTTAGTTCCACCTCCAAATGTCAAAAGTTGTTGATACCAAGTCACAGCATGATTTTTTCAATGGTGTTCCTTGTCTGGTCTTGGTGTCTTAATATAGTATTTTGGAGGGATTTTTGACCATTTCCATTCTCAAGTGGTCAAAATGGTTAAATTTTGGGGGTGGACGTTTAGCTCAGTTGGTAGAGTGTCCGACCCATGTATGGAGACTGTTAGTCCTCTGCAGTGGCCGCTGGCTTGACTCCCACTTGTGGCCCTTTGCTGCGTGTCATCCCCCCTCTCTCTCTTCTCTCCTTCCTGTCCACTCTTCAGCTGCACTATCAAATAAAGGCAAAAATGGCCAAAAAAAGTAACTTTAAAAAATGGTTAAATTTTGCACAGAATCTGTGGTATCAACCCCAAACATTGCTGCTTATTTGACATAATTCTGCATGGGAATGGCCAACGTATGCTTAAATAATAATTTTCTAAACCCTTATACACTGAAAAATTACCAGCACAGGTTGCACCAGCTGTTTGTAAATCCACTGCGTGTAAAGTCCTTTCTAATTTTTAAGTAGCTGCTAGCTAGTTTAAAACAAGTACTAAATCAAGTTGAACCATTAAAACTTAATTTAAACTGTTTATTTCCCCCAAAATGTCTGATGTTGATGATACTGACATGTATCCGTGCAAAGTTTGTCACTAGAGGAGTGTTTTCACCTTCTTCTACTGAAGGAGGTGATGTCTGCTTACTTCCTGGAATCTGAGATAAAAAAAAAACTTGATTTGGCACATAACAAATTCAAAAGCCAATCACTGTATAATATGCTTTATGCAAGCAAAGACAACTAACCTCCAGCTCAGAGTGGACTTGTCAGTACACAGGGTAAGAGTTTGCATTAGCTGTGTCACTGTCAGATACAAGCTAACAAACAACATAAACAAATAAAAGATGATATTTCCATTCTGATATGTCTGCCAGTTGTCAATTTTGGTGCCCAACATCCTCCTCATTAGAGTGTGGGTCTGACTCAGACTCAAACATGTGTGGCTGAATCTCTCTGATGTTTCTTCTAATGCTATCAGTCTTGATGCACACTGCTCGCTCATCGGTCAATCTGGCACAAGCTGGATTAGTAGGTGGGGCTCGAGGCCAAATTGAATTACTCAATGAGTGAGAAAGAGTAAATGTGCTTCCAGCACCTTTACAGAGTTGCTTTTTTTCACGGGAATACCATGTTAAACAAAATATTAATCATAGCAGAGTATTAAAGCATGTCTGGAGGGGGACATTAAGAAATCATAGCTACTAAAGACTATAAAGTAATGTTTAAATCAATATTGACAACATATGCACTTAAATGCTGTCCAGCCAAAAGAAATCAGCTACTATGTAAACAGAAAGTCCCAGTAGCGTCATGAGCTGTAACATAAACAACCATTCTAGAGGGCCAAGCAATGATCTAAACTTAAATAGCCTCTCACTCCTACATAATTGTAGGTTCATCTTTTTAAATTCATACTGTATATGGAGAAATAAAGAAAGTTATGGCATGTAAAATAAAGAAATATTTAAGATTCTGCACTATTTCTAGGTCAACAAATAAAATTTAAGCAAATTTGTGTCACTGACCAGTTTCACTTTTATGTACATAAGGTCAGATTTCTTTGAGTTGTATCCCTTCCATTGAAGTCACATTGTTATTCAACACAAAGAGGAGTTTCCTCAGTGTCAAATTGTGGCTAAACTAAAGGTTTCTAAGGGGGCAGTGCATGGAAGTTTAAAGTGCTTTGCAGAAACAGGATCAGTCGTATCCAAAGCACGGTCAGGCAGACCAAAAGTGACCACGCCATCAGAAGATCAATACATCAAGCTTAGTTCCCTGAGAGCTATAGAAAAGCAACTTCATCACAGATACAGAATTTGCTAAATAAAGAATGCAGGACTCCAGTCAGCAAAAGCACTGTCAGAAGAAGGCCGTCTTGTTGTAGTCTCAGAGGATGAGCAGCAGCTTCTGAACCACTTCTCGGGAGGGGAAACAAGGCCAAATACTTGAGATGGGCTAAAAAATGCCAGTATTAGTGGATGACTTTAAAAAATGTCCTGTTTTCTGATGAATCCAAGTTTGACATTTATGACAGTAAAGAAGGGTGTATGAAAGAAGACAGGAGAGATAATAATACTGCAGTAAATGCATCAAACCAACAGTGAAACATGGTGGTCAGACCAGCACTGCTGCTACGTACACACACATCACACACTGCAGGGCACCAAGTGTCAGAGGGGGCACCAAAACAACCTCTCACAGGTAGAGTTAAGATACTGGTATAATACGGGCTGCAACTAATGATTATTTTCATTTTTTATTCATCTGTTGATTATTTTGTTGATTAATCAATTAGTTGTTTGGTCTATAAAATGTCAGAAAATGGTGAAAAAATATCTGTCAGTGTTTCCCAAAGACCAAGATGACGTCCTCAAATGTCTTCTTTTGCCCACAACCCAAAAATATTCAAATATTCAAAATAGTTGGCAATTAATTTAATAATCTATTCATAATCGATTAATCATTGCAGCTCTAATGATACTAAGGAATCCATTGATACCAACCACGTGATGTCGTACAAGTGGAACGGAGCTAAAACGCTGCAAAATTAGGCAAAATTTTTTGCGAGGTAAAAACTGGCATGGCCATTTTCAAAAGGGATCCCTTCACCTTGCAGTTTTGTTGCCTGCAGCAATGAGTCATTTTTGCCTAAAAATGGAATATTCCATCATACTAGGGTCTATAAACAGTGTTCATCATACATTGGGTCTGACTGGAAAGCAGAGACTCTTGTGGATTCCATGAGCCCAGCTGCTTGACCTATACTGTATAAAATGACATATTATGACCCCGAGGATAATCACAGCCGCATGAAATGTCACAACCACAAACTAGAGATATGGGACATTCAAAAGGTATATGGCTTCCCGAGGCATATCGACTATAATTCCCAGTGCAGAAGTGCTCGCCATCCAATCACTGAAAAAAGCAGTTCTTTCAGAAATCGTCAAATGTGAAAACTTTTTGATCCCAAATCACAACATTAATTTTCCTGTAATGTCTGTGGTCATAGTCTTGGCATCTCAATAAGGCATTTTTGGGGGGATTTTTTTTTTTTCCTGCCATTTTTATGAATTCTCAGGTGGTCAAGTGTTTTTTTATGGTTTATTTTTGCACCAAATGTGTGAAATGAATGGCATCAACCTAAAAAATTGTTGCTTATTAGACTTACAGCAACTTATGAGATGATTCAATAAAAATGTTCTAAGCCCTTATACACTCATATCTCACACTGATATCGTCATTTGTATTAAAAAAAAAACTATTATATTAGAAACAAATGCAAAATAGAAGTATATTGACTTGCGGTCTGAGACCTTTGCACTCCACTGTATATATGCATGCTAACATTAGTTTTGTCCTGTAGTTCTGCTCGCTACACAAACAGTTACACCTCACAGTTTATTATATTTAGTAAAAAAATGAATCTCTGTGAAAACAAGTTTGTGTGGTGCAGCCCATTTAAACCTGCACTCAGTAAACACTTAGATTATAACTAGGCTGAATCGGAATCTGAAAATATGAAAAGCAACATGCAATTGGCTCCAGGCATCAAAAACTCCCAAAATGTCAGAGGATTAATTAACAACAATGACATCTGAGCTCACTGTTCATCTGACAATGTCTGGATGGAGCAGTAATGTATCTGAAGAATATACTTTGCCACTAAACCACAGAAAGAAAATTATTTTTCTTGCTGGGTTGTATGAATGGAGCGTGGGTTGGGGAGGGGGAGGGTCATTATACTCAAAGTAATGAAGGGATCTGTGTTAATGTCCTTTTGTCGAAGCGTTACATTTTACCTCTTCCTCCTCTGGGACTCTATTCAAGCCCATCAATGAGCTTGGTAATTTCTTTTTCACGTCCTAATTGTCTTTCTTTTTGTCTGCTTTTTATCAGAGGCATACAGTCTCTGTTGCTCCAGTGAATTTTTGCCAGTGGCATAAGGTCTATTACGTGTTGATCATGGCATTTTAATGCATCATTTGTGGGAGTTATGGACAGAATAATGCGTTCAAATGAGGTAATTTCAGTCCGGCTGCCATTGAAAGATAATTCTAGATGTCCCTTAGATAGCTGATGGATGGTCTGAGTAAACCATCCACACAAGGACTAAATAATAGTTGTTTTGGATATGCTTGGTGTCATTTCACTTGCTGAGGGATTTCCCTCATTTATAGCTCTGTAATAGCTGCTGTTTCTGGCTGTTCGCTGCTCCTCTTTAGTGGACAAGGTTAATTTTTATCACCGCTACCATCATAATTCTGAATAATCACCTTGGCACTCCATTTTTATGTTGGCTAGTAAAAGCTCAAATGGGATAATATCTGGTTATTGAGGAGGGTGGCTGTACAGTAGCACTGTTGCGTCATGATTGAGCAGTACACACCATGTGTGAACAGTGGCAATGAAATCTCACAATATAAGACCCTTACCTATCAGCCTTTTTTAGAAAAGAGCACCAAATGAGCACTGATATATGAGGCCCAGCTGTTGATTTACCACCATGTGAAAACTAATGACTATTCAAACATCAGACATTAATACAGAATATTGCACATTTGGCAACTTTTAATTAACAACAATGCTTGAAGCATCAAAATTTGAAATATGACATGCAAATTTCATTGCTTCTTTGAGTCTTTAATTGAATCCCTGATGCAGGAGTTAACAATCATAAATGTGTGATGCATTTTGATTGGTAAATAGCAGAAAAAATATCTGTGGAATTCTATTTTAATTGAGAAAAAATAACAACTTGACATTTGTAATACACCTTGCACTTTGTTAAGAGCCTATACATGCATGATTTGATGGCTTTAGACCCCCGTCAAAGCCTCTTATGTTTGGTTCCATGGCTGTGCGATCAGACTGATTAAATGCAGGGTGCATGTATGAATCAGATATCTGAGCAGCCATGGGAGACTAAAATAATGAACTGACTGCAGCATCAATTAGCAACAACCATGAGGCAGTCTCAGATAATGCTTAGCAATGCAGTCTGAAAAGTCAGCCAAACTAATGGAACTGAGCCGGGCTGTTTGTGTGTGTGTGTGTGTGTCTCTGTGTGTGTATGACTGAAAATGAAACAATAAAATGGATTCTGAAAAGAGATACATCTGACTGAGCCTTGAATCTCAAAGCAGAACTGAAAGTAATATATTTCTTTTGGTAAATGGGCCTGTAACTTGATGGATTTCCTGGCTGATTTGAGCGACGCCTTAAGAAAACTTCTTTCTTTAGGCAACTGTCATTGTCGTGTCAAAGGTAAGAAGCATGTAATGAAATTCATAGCGCGTCTGCAAGGTCGTGGCATGGAAGATGTGAAGACTAACAGATTAAAAGCATCCTACTGCTGACCCTCCAGAAGCCCTCAAGGTGAGCTGCAATGACTTGTGCACCTTCTCTGCAGATGCTGTAATTGCTCATTTTCTAGATGTTGCTACGCTGTGTTGAACTCCCCCTCTGTGTAATAATGAGTTAGTTCAGAGTAAAGATGTTGCTTTTAGGATTGTTACAGAAGCATCAGATTTTTAAGCCCACTGTTTGGGGCTCTTTGTATTATGAATTATAAATGCAGGAATCATGTTTAAAAGGGACTCGATCAATAAGTTTTGTGACCTCTCAGTGTTTTTTATCTGTGCTGCACGTTTGCCCTTTTTGTCTCTTGAAGTGCAAATGTTAATTTGGTGCAGAGATATTTTTACTGAACTAGTCAAATTCAAATAAATACCATGCAGTAGCAGACATTTTTAAAATGATACCTCTGACTCTTTGCATTGCAGCATTTCCCACACAAAAATCTTTACCGGGATCAAGAAACACTGAAGTTTTCGATGCAGCAAACCAGTTAATGCTTGGACCTAAAGCTACATCTGCCTGTGAATTTCACTTTCAGGTGGATTTTTCTTTTTTTTGTAGACATTTGATGTAAAAAGACTCCAAAACACCAGTGAAATCTGATTAGAAAATATATCAGTGTAGTAAATCATCTTGTGAAAAGATGAAAACCCCATCTCTTTTTCCAATCTCAATCCTTTGTAGAAGACCATTCTAGACACAATAAACCCACTCTTTGATGGGAGAATCACATCCATTTTATCTCCCCATGCTGCTGCAATTGCACCGTTACCAACAAAAGTTATTTTCTCCTTCAGCTCTGAACTACTTCTGTTCAATATAATATCCAATTAACTAACTCTTGCACTCCTCTGTGTGGTATCTCCAGTCAATGAAGAGAATCTGGCTACAGGCAGACTGCATTGTTGGCTTTCTGGCTCTGATGTTGACTAAGATTAATCAGAGATGCATTGCAGCAATGAGCAGCAGCAAAAGGGGATCTGTTTCATAGAGAGCCAGGCTTTGGAGGAAGAGGCGGCATGGCAGGAAGGTGGGACAGTGACCTGGTGCTGTTCACTGCGAGCAGGCCGGCAGGAAACAGACTGCTAAGTGGCAGCGTAGGTTGGCAGTGGGTGTGTGGCTGAGCCTGACCCCTTTATCAGGGAACAGCACTGAGCTGCCGACCGCAGACTGCCACAGCACTAATCACCCAGCCGTCTGGCAGTAAAAGAATAGGCTAAAGCCCGGGCTGGATTCACTCAGCCAGCCAAATGACAGCCTGGTGGAGAGGAAATAACTACTTTCAGATCAGTATCACTCATATCAGTCAATAAACACTGTGGGTTTTCACCCACACCTACGCCATCAAATTTTCTATTGCACAATGAAGCGACTTTTAAGCTGCTTGGATTGGGATGGGGGGGTTTGTTGACTCTTGGCAAGCAGCTAACCTAAGGAAAAACAAATCATAACCTAGCATGGTGCCAGATGACAGCTGAAGTTGAATCTCTCAGCCAGGTGTCAGATTCCATGACATTGTCAAAGCAGCAAAAACCAGCAAACAAGCAAGAGAACTAAAAGGGTTTGCAAGAAACTGGGCAAAGTGACCAAACTATATCTGCTAGTCATATGAAATGATACTGACAATACAGCTCTCCAAACCTGGACCAAATATATTGACTAAGAAAGACATTGTTAAAGCAGATATTTACATTTTGTGAAAAATTATTTTCATATCAATGTAAAGAAAAGATAGTTAATTCCTCATTCTCAGGTTGTCAAATACCAACACTTTGGACTCGGAGCCACCAATCCAAAGCATTGACCCCCAGGTCGTCAAATATGGATGAGACTCAGCAGTCAACTATCTTACCAACCTGTAATTGGCCAAAGTCACCCATCACAGGCTGGATCTTCTAAAGCCTGAAAATAGAGCCAAGAGGAAGAGCAGAAGTCTACTTTTCTCTCAGACCACTTTAATTACATTACGCTTAAGTTATCTTGGATTGGACACCAAAATAAAGTGCCTACCCCAGCTTAAATTCAACTTTTTTTAGGATGCAGCACTGGCAAAGTTTGACCAACCACATTTATTTAATATTAAAGATCATTAACTACAAACTGCATAACCTTTACATGAGTGACGACCATTATCAGCTTATTCAAAGTGGCTGACCAAAGTGAATGCACAACCAAGAAGTTTAGTTGGCTGCTCCTGCTGGCTACTGCAAGAAACAGGTCTCTAGAAGTTCATTTTTATGATACACTGATAAAAAGTTTATCTATAGCTCTGTCAAAATATCCCTTTTCTCTTCATGTATAGGCTAATTTGCGTCAACTGATATTTTTGGCCACTTTTGGGGCAGCAGAGAAAATTAGCAAACACAATATTGACAAATTGACATAATCTCCTTTTAAGTCGATATGGAACTTGTTAGCATGCAGTTGTTTACCTAAGCATCAAGCATCGAGCAGTTACAGAGCAACATTACATTTCGAAGTCATTTTTATTAGCACCTAACAAATTTAAGTCTCATATCAACTTTCTTTTTGACCGTTTTGGCCACAACCACAGACAGAGGGAAATATCTGCTAAATGTTTCACTTTGTTCACCAGCTAATCTTTAACCGTGTCTGTTGGTCATTTAGTGCTGAGCAGCAAGTGTGCCTGAGGGTTTTTTAGAACTTTTTCGCTTTTTTTTTTTCACTAACAGTGGCCTGCTACATCCAAAAATATATGAGAGTGGTGAGAGTGAACCAAACAGTAAAACTGCTGCAAATGGTTACAAAGCTCTGTAAAACTGAGGGGAGCTGCTGATTCATATAATAATGGACCATTTTACTTACCTGCTGATTAATAGTAGTAAACACAGATGTTACCAATGATACTAATTAAAGTCTCGTTCCAGTGTTGCCAGAGGTGGCAAGAGTAGTCACATTTGTTGCTCAAGTAACTCAGTACTCAAGATGTTTAAAGAAAGACTAGTATAAAGAAAAAAAATCAGCATCTGAAGGACATTTCTACCAACTGAGTCTGTGCAAAGACAACTGAACTTCACCTTTTCTCTGTGGTCATCTCGTCTTGTTACATCAGTTTTAGCGTTGTTACAGCTTTTGTCTTTTATGACATTTTTGTCTTGTTACATATTTTATGCCTTTTTTGTTTTGTTGCATCCTTTTTGTCTTGTTGTTTTTTACATCGTTTTCATCTGTTACATGTTTATGTCATTTTCGTCTTGTAGCATAATTTATATCATTTCATCTTATTATATCTTACTCGTTATTTGCACTAATGGATACACCACGGAATCATCTTTTCTATGTGTTGTTGTCCATTTAGGGTGAAATCGGTCTTGATCTTGGGAAGGCGGCACACAATGATGTAAAATAAAAATGATCAATACTTCACCTCAAATACTAAACTACTAAGTAATGTTATGAAGCTTGTTATGAAAACGTTAGATATTCTTCTTAAAATGTAGGGAGTAAAAGTTAAAAGATGTCAGAAAATAAATACTCAAGTAAAGTACAGATATCTGAAAAATCTACTTAAGTGCAGTAACTAAGTATTTATAATTAGTTCCTTCCCATCTCTCAGTGTTGCAGAGTCCTTCCAGTGAACTGACATGCACAATAGCAGCACCCTGACCGTGTTGACCTGAATGTAACAGAACCTTAATTAGTATCATTGGTAACACCTGTGTTTACACTGCTATTTCATATCAAAATGGCTGCTGTGAAAAAGGTCTATTCTCTGTAGGTTCATCAGTACAAGTAACCCCTTTAACACTGTCACGTGTTTCCACAGCCATTTGATACATTGCTACTGTATTATAAGAATATTGATTATAGCTGCTTTAACAATCAGACAAGAGGAAGAGTGTCCAATCTATACACGGCGCTGACTGGCCAATTATCAGTCTTTAAGAGCAGCATCGACGGGGAAAAAAGGATATAATTCATTCTCACATCTGTATGGTCTGTATGTCTGCTGGTTAGCTTAGCTAAATACTTCAAACAGGTGGAAACAGCCTGGCTCTGTCCAGACAGTCAGCCAACCAGTTTTTGTCTAATCTGTACAAGAGTAAAAATGTAAAATGTAAAACAAACAAACAAACAAACAAGATATAATGTACTGGTAAGCTAAGTTGGCACTTGCAACTCATTATTTTGAGATACTAAGTCATTGGGACCCTAGATTACACCCGGCACAAAGCCATTGCGCTGGTGGTGAAGGTGGATTTGCTATTTTACACTGGTGCAAGTGCCATTTTTGCCACGTCTGCAAGATAGCAATTGCTCCTGCACCTGGTCTTTGTAGCAATGGTTGGGAGGTCTAAAAATTAAGGCAAAATGAAGGCGTGGCCTGGCGCGTTTGCTATCTTGTGCTCAGTGCATTGGAGTAAAAACCACTTGTGCCTTAGACCAGCTAAAACCTAGCCGAAGCTCAAAGTCTGTGGCACAGTCGGTCTGAATGCACAAGATAGCACCCGGCGTGTTTGGCCGAGACACACACGTCTCCATAATCACAAAACACCTTCATTTATGCTAAGTCTTTTCCCCTCACACAGGATTGTGGATTAGTAAAGTGTTCTTTACTAACACTACGAACATATTTTCTATCAGCAATAAAGTGTAAATATTGAAATTAAAAGCGTCCATTTGTGTGTGTTTTGCCCTTGGCTGAGGTGCGCACACACATCTCCACAATCACAAAACACCTTTCATTTATGTTTAACAGCCGTGTGCACGTGTGTGTCTTTAAAGTTAATCTCACTAATAAGGAAAAAGGAATTATTATCATAATTGTAAAGCCTAATAAATTTCAACAGACCTGCATAGTGCGCACAGGACAGGATCACTGCTGTCAGATCACCTTTAACAGATCAGTCAGCATGACAGCTGGAGCAGCTGTAGAGTTTGCATCTGCGTGTTTATCAGGATCCGGAAAAACAAGGATTAAACAACTGTGATCTATAGAATACAAAATTAACGAGACTTATATCTGACCACACAAAACCGGCCAGACCCGGGGAGAAAAAGGAATGTGTACTTTTGTCAGAGCTGGTCGGATACACCCGTGCGTAATTATGTGCAGAAGTGTCAATAACACTTTCTGATTCTGTTTCCTGCACCCACAGTAGTGTTAGCGGGACAGAGGAACGAGGATGGGAAGAGGAGATGAGATTAGGAAAGAGAGAGAAGGAGGAGGAGCCACGAAGCCGCCATCTCAACCTGGTGGAGATGGCAGCTTCGTGGCCAGACTCGATCGGTTTGCCTCTCTCCTCAACTGCACCATCTCTCTGCCCCTCTCCTCACTCCTCTCCCCCACTCCTCAGCCAGCTGAGCTGCATAATAATATGATGATGATAATGAATTATAAAATACAACAGTTTTCAAGGTGCTTCAATGTAAAACATAACCAGCTGCATATCTGCATGACATTTACAGTTCAATTATTGTAATTTTTTTTGCAGACATTCATGTAAAATAAACTATTTACATATGAAGCTGTTTTGGAGACATCCTGTTGTCTCCATATATTGCACACTCTCGTGCTCTCACTCCTCAAACCAGGGGATCTGTCTCCTCGCTTTACAAATCTTTTCTCTTTGTTTCCTCCTGGAAAATTCACTTGTGATGAGAGTTTCTGATTGGTTTATTGCATGTTTTTGGCCTTAAACTCGCCTGTGAATCAATAACGGCACTTGGGTGCAGGTGATAGGTGTATCCCACTTTGCGCTGGTGGCGCAAGGGGCAGGACAGGACAAAATACCCTTCCGTCTCTTGCGCAAGACGGTATAGGTGGATCTAGACATGCCTTGAATAAATTATATCCATTGTGCCTTGCATTTTCCACTTGCGCTTTAGATCAGCATAAGATAGGGCCCATTGTGTTGAAAAAGGTTCTCATTGTTTTAAATACTAAGTCATTTCTTAACTCATTATTATCCCCGCCAGGTGTAGTGTAATCGAGTGTGTGTCTGAATGAATGATGGCTAGAACTACAACTTGTCTGCAGCTAATCTTAAATACTAATGGACTGATCAGCCTAGTTTTTTATTATGCGCATTCATGACTGTATGCTGAAGAATCTCTGTGATTCACAACTTAAGAAAAACCTTGGAACCTTTTTTATAACTTTTGTGCCTTGATGTTATTATGACCGGAGGCGTTATGTGTTTAGGTCATCCCATGCTTGTGAATGCAAATTCTCAAGAACACCTTGAGGGAATTTCTCTAAACTTGGCACAAATTTTCACTTGAACTCAAAGATGAACTGATTAAATTTTGGTGGTCAAAAGTCAAGGTCAAGTGTGACTTCACAAAATCAGGGTGACCCGGGGGTTGAAATGCTCTGTAGCCTGCGGAGCAGCTCAGAGGGCCCCCCTGCCATGGCTGTCACCTCAGGAGGCTCCATCGGGCTGCAACTGTTTTCAGCATTTGTTAACAGTGGGTCACTTTGAAATATAGCAGACAGGTTGCACACCTTTCACACACAGTGCACAATTTCTCACAGCCAGGTAATCAACTTTCATTGTGTCCTGCTGTTCACAGACTGGGTCCATGTGCAGCATAAAATCAGATCACGGTTGCTCACAGAAATGCTGGAAAAACAGGCCAATTATGGCACAGTAAAAGGAGTTGGTTATCTAGCTGAGAGAAGTTGTGTGCAGGTGTTTGTGTGAGGTCTACAGTCAGTCACCTACAGTTCTTCGTCTACAGCTCACTATGGTTGCTCCTGACTGTTCTGCAATATTTCAAAGTGAAAGTCAACAAATGCCGAAAACAATCGTTTCGTAGATGCACCTTTGAATTATAGTGTTAAACCTTAATGACAAAATCGTTACATTATCTGTGACTACTTCAAATTAAAGGAAAGTCTTGTTTTGCCAATTAATGATTTTAATGTGAAGCAGTAGGAAATATTTGGTTTTCATCAGCAGAAACAGAAGTTACAGTGCTAGGCCTACCTTTTTTTCCCCAGATCAGATGTTTCAGACCAGCGCTGCCAGAAATCATGTGACTTGCAAGTTTGTGTGCAGATCTCTGAAAAGTGGGTGTTGTTAACGCAAATGTACATCTGCAAAGATTTCAGAATAACAATAAGCCCTTTTGACACTCACGTTTCAAGTTTGGAGCATGTATTTTTATATCGCCTGAGATAAGAGACACGCTCAAAGGAACAGTTCACCACAAAACAGAAATACAGATTTTTCCTCTAACCTGTAGTGCCATTTATCTATCTAGATTGTTTTGGTGTGAGATGCAGAGTTTTGGAGATATCAGCCAAAAGATGCTGCCGCTTTGCCACTATAATGGGACAGAATGGCACTTTGGCTTGTGGTGCTTGAAGCACCAAAAAACAAAAAAATAATAGTAAATTGAAAAAAAGAAAAGAAAAAAAATTGAGTGTCTTTGCAGTACATTCTACCAGAGCTGCTTTCTTTCTGCCAGAAACTAGAACTTTCTTTCTACTAAAAAGAAAGTGGTCCTACATTAAACTGCTCGAGACTGTGGATTATCTTGAGTAACTGGGTCATAAATTTTGGAAAGAGAGGCTGGTTTTGAATTCTCCAAAGTATTTTTTGGTGCGTTTGCGCACCACAGGCAGAGTGCATTTAGTCCCATTACATAGGAAAGAAGGCAGACAGCTAATATCTCCAAAATATCTCCAGAACTCAACAACTCACACCCAACAACAACAACAACAAACAACAACAACAACAAAAAACAAAAAAAAAAGATAAACACTAGATACACACACATACACTGTATAACTGTCCCTTTAAGGACAAAGTATTCTTCCCAAAAAAATACTCAGAGTATTAGTTATTTTTAACTGCTGATGTTTAATGCAGTATCATTCAGTCAAATGGGGTTATGTTTCTCCAAATCTTCAGTCTAAATTACTCTGAACTCCTGCTCTGTCCTGATCAGTGATCACAGTCACCTCTCCCAAACCTGCCTGCTGCTGAGTTTGTTTTCATCCATCTTATCAAGTTGTGATTTTAATAGTAAATAAGAACATAGTATAATGCATACTTACTCATAAAAGTACAAGAGCTCCTGCTGCCGACTTCTGGGTTCCAGAAAAGACTTTTCCTTGCTGGCCTCACTGCAGCCAAGAAATTGGTTGCCACAAGGCGGAAACACCCTGACAAGCTCTCAGTGAGCAACTGGATTCTCACATTTCTTGATATAATTTACTTGGAGTTGTCTTCTGCTTGTGTGATAGGCGTCAGTGAGTCCAAGATTGGTCTGTGGGTATCGGCGGCTGAAAAATTAAAGAAACAGATCTAGCCATTCAACCTGGTTTGCTGCATTTGGTCCTGAGGTGCCCTGGGGTGGCAGGAGGGAATGAGGGTTTCTCTTCTTTCCTTCTCTTTTTTTCCCTTCTCTTTTCATTTTTTTTGCCACTGCTGTCTTGTTGTCGTTTTGCACAATTGTTTTTCTTCCAATTAATGGTTGTGCCTTGTTATACTTGTTATCATTGTGTATTGTCTTTTCTAATTTTGAATAAATAAAAAAATTGGTCACAAAAAAGTACAAGACTTCCCCAAAATGACTTAATTGCAGTAAATATTTTAAGAAAGTCTCCCCATTTTACAAAAACACTATGATGTTGTGATCACCAGCAAAATATTTCATCATGGTTTGTAGCATGTTGGCAGATATGTTTTTTGTCCTGAATAAGCCATTTTTCCCCAATCAAATCAAACTAGAAGAGGTCACTCAGAAGAGTGCAGATCTCTGCCAGGCAACCCCCAAAGAATATTCTGATGCAACACCTTTGTAATCACCACCATTTTGATTAGCAATTGTAATTTAATTTTCCCTGCCAGACATCAGCACCAATCAGCCTCATTTTTCTTGTGCACATCCATGACTGTATGCTGAAGGACCTCTGTGTTTCAGAATTCTTGAAAAAACCTTGAAAAACTATTTTTTTTTCTGTTTTTATTGCCAACAACACCATGAGGGAATTTCGTCAAACTTAACACAAATGTTCATTTAGACTCAAAAATTCACCGATTAGATTTTGGTGGTCAAAGGTCAAGGACATGGTAACTCAAAATTTCATATGCTAATTATGACAAAATTAACACAAATATCTAATAGGATAAAATGATGAGGTGATGAGATTTGATAGCCAACAGGTCAAAGATCAACTTCACTGTAACATCATAATGTTCAGTTCTCTATCAGTCCTCTGTCCTCCTCTGTAAAAACAGTCTCTAAGTGAAGACAACATTTTCTCACACATGTATAGTGAGAACTTCCATGTTGCCAAAAAAAAAAACAATATTCTTAATACCTTTTAATAAATTCCTTCAAAGTTAGGCCAGAGATATACCTGCTGTTCCACACATTTGCTTCTATATAGAATTAATTTCTGAGGATACGCACAGCCATCGTTCCAAATTGACACAGGATTTGCGAGGCAGCCATGATACATATGGATGCACTGACTGATGGGTGGAGACATACATCTTGAGGCAGTAATTCTATTTTTTGACTATTTTACACGACCACTGACAGCCAGCTTCTCACTCTTCAACTGCTTCAGTTTGAACATCTTGTTTCAGCTAGAGACAGTGTATGTGGGGGTCATGTTAATGCAGGCAGAACTTCACACAGCTCTGCTTTCTTGCATCTGGCAGTTTTGTTGGCATTGCAGTAGGTGCTTCCCTATATTTCCTGGCATGTTCACTCTACTGAATGAACTCTTAGTTATCAATGAAATATTGGAGATGTTAAACTATCAGCCATCACTGTGGAGTATGATTGATCTTACAACACAAATGAGTAACTTGTCAGCTGCAAATGACCCTGATTAAGTATGAAACAGTACAATATAACAGAATGGAACAGAATCAGAATCATGAAACACTCAAACAATTATGCTGATCTGAGATTTGGTGTAGGAAGGGAAGTAATTTGTTATTCCTGACAAATGAAAACATTAATACCTACTACATACTTTCTACCTATATAGTTACATTTGCTTCTCTATACAAGTCGAAAAGATCCTCCTAAGTTTGACCAGTCAGCTCCTTCCCTATCTCCAGAACAAGTGCTTCCCCTGGAGGGCGTTCCTCTAAAATGAATAAAAAGGATCAGGACCAGCAAACAATAAATTTGAGTTGCAACTCAAAGCTAAAAAAATATGCTTTTATGGATGCACATGCATGCTGGTTTGGGATTAATTAGCAATGCTCTTTTCCAGCGCTCCTGCTCCCAATATGTTTGGACTATTTTCTTTCCTAGAACTGTCACTGTATCACCACGAAGCTGAAATGAGAGCCCTAAGTTTGTTTACACACCTGGTAGGTGAATGAATATGGGACCAGGGGTGTCGCTGCATGGTGATGCAGTGGCAGTTCAAAGAAAGACAGTAGTTCCACCATTTTGGAAGCAAGGAGGCTGAAAAGAGCATCTAATGATTCAATGATAAACGTGTGTTTATCCATCAAAGATTGTTTTTTAGGTTTCAGTCACTGTTGCTGGTCAGTATCCACTTCAGTCAGTTTGGATAACAATAATCCCAGTAACAATAATCTATTACACTCGCACAGAGCAGCAAATACCACCATGTGGGTAAGAATGGGGATTGATCACATAAAGGATTCCCTGACATCCCTTTTTGACCACCACCCAAACAATCCAAAACGTTGCTATAAGGCTCAATGTTTAAGTGACTTCGCACCATGGAACTAAACACTTTTTGCGTGTTTAAGGTGATAGTTGGGCTTCTTACCCACATCATGGCAATTGCTGGTACAAGATCCTGCAGGTTTGACCCAGTCAACTCCTTCCCTGTAACAAGAACAAGTGCTTCAAATCTTAAGTGACAATACAGAGCTGAAAAAACAAAAAACAAATATGCGCAACACACAATAGATTGGGATTCAGTATCTACAATCTTTTCCAGCCCTCTTACTTACTAACTGGTGGAGCTAGTGTGTTCCTGTCCCTACACAACAGCTCCCCTCAGCGCTGTATGCATTTTTACACAACTGGTACTTGAAGCTGTAGCGAAGTGATGCAGAAACAGAGTACTTCCACCAGTTACCAAACAAGAGGGCTAGAAAAGAGCGTTGAAAATGAATCCCAAACAAAGACGTTATGCCTCCCCCTAAAACATTTTTTCAGCTCTGCTTTGCTGCTCAAAATCATGTTGTTACTGGGCCAAAATTCACATCATTCATTTTGAAGAGCACTCCCTGTGAAGCGCTGTTCTCACAACAGGGAAGGACATCATAGGTCAAACTTAATGGATTTATTAAACTCCGCAACTATCCCTTTAATAACATGGATGCAACAACAAGAAAAAATTTGCAGCAAAAAATTAAAAAATTTAAGAACTGTAAGAACTGTGAGAAACACTTGTCATATTCAAAGTTTAGTCACATATTGAAATATGCACTGGCTCAACCACTTTGATGTGTTTTCCAGCAGGAGATATCAGGGTATCAGACCAGTTAATCATGGATATTAAGCATTTTAAACATACTGGATTTTAAAAATACGGATTCATTAATACTCAATACAAAATCTGATTCTGGACTAATTTTGAACAAATTGGATTTATTTATAATAAATATATAAACCTGGCTACTATGTATTTAAAACACATTGGTTTATGTAATTAATAATCTAGCAGAGATGCAATGACTTTTTTTTTTTTTTTTTTTTTTTCCAGGTTAAATTTTTGGATGTATTTTGGATGACCACCAGGACCTCAGCTGCAATTTCCTCTGCTGTTTCTCCTTTCAGTCAGACAAAATCAAGCAGTTCTGTTTCCACAGATGTGCTGCCATCCTATAGCTTACGATATCTGACTACTAAAAACGGGGACAGCTTCAGTCAGGGACAGGTCACCAAAAAAGGGGATGTCATGGCAGTGGCAGACTGAAGGGCAGGGGTGAAAAAAATAAACAAGGACCAGCTGTATGCGGACCAGAATTGCACCCTGGAGGACACTTTACCATGTTTTGGCTGCACCCTAGAGAGGGCACAGCTCTCGCTACATATTTACTGCTAAGATGTGAGAGTGATATCAATTGGCTTACCATACTCTGGTCAAAAGGCTGAAAAGCAAAATTTCCTTTAAGTGGTCTAAAGAGCATTTCAGCTTAGTACTCCTTACATCCAGGTATTTTTAGTTTTACTGTTTACTAAAACGTGTGCTTGATATATCAATCCATGTGAATAGAGTAATTATACATTTTCTCTTTCTACCATTTAATCCCCTGGTTGGCTCAGCAGGTAGGAAATATAGGTAGACAGGAAATGATCATTTAATTGCTGGTCAGCAATCTTGCATGTATAAATTATAGAAAATAGACATTAAACATGCACAACCAGTTGTATGGTCACTAAGTACTGTGATTATATATGACAGAACAGACTATTCAGACAATCAATCTTCTCAGTCAGTATTGATATAAGACTGAGGTGTCATCTTTTCCCATCTGATTCGTGTTTAGATTTGAGATCACTGGCCTTCATGTCAGGGGCAGTGTTGGTGCAGATCTAACAGTTGAAGGGCACACGTCAAAATGTGATAAGCGCTGACAACCCACAGAGCAGCTAATTTTCAGCACCACACTTAACCCCCACTCTCCACATGGTTTCTCTCAGTAAAAAGCCATGCCCATTTTCCTTTTTGAAATCTGACATAATGGAGACATGAGGGCCACTGCCTTGTTCTGAACAGAAAATGGCTAATTTGAGGCTTTTTTTTCCAATTATCCTGTAATTTTTTCTGAGCTGCTGAGCTAAATTCTCATTCAGTGTATAACTTAAACGTCATACGTCCATTTAGCTCGAATTCTACCACATACAGTACTAAGAACATCCTTTTCAATACTTTTCCTTTTCAATACCTACGTTTCACTCATATTAATGGAGTGCGTGTTTCTCTACACCTGTATCTTCCCTACTTCTTTAAGAAGTTTCTTTGGCAGTTTGTGTTAGATATAATAACTACAAGCCTTTAACAAATATCCCTCATCAGTCACTATACCAATTATCTTTGTGTGAGTTTCTACAAGGTCATAATCTGTCATTTAAATGATCCCACGTTAGACAACAATAAATGGGATGTGAATAATGGGACATACACGAAGGCAAATTTGCTAAAATATTATACAGGATGTGGACAGCATGTGGTGAATTTACACTGACCTGGAAGTCAGTAGAGTGTACAGTGGTACCTGTTTATACGCCCAGGCTAGGTGTCCAGTTGCAGTGCGCCTGAACGCATCAGATATGCTCTCTTTTTGTGCACAGACCATGTCAAATCAGCCCTGTGCAGCATAGCAAATTTCTCTAAATTGGGTGAAAGATTCAGAAATTTCTCTTTACTGAGTATATGGATCAGGTGCCATGGCAAATACAGTGAGACAAGCCTCCTAACGGTACCCTCACACAATTTTTTTTAGAGGTCCTGGAGTGAAAAGATGCACAAGGAATGACCAATTTCAGCTCTAAAATTGTGTGAGAATTTATTCCAGCTGGGCCGAAGGTAAGTGATGTGGAAAAAGCTGACACTGAGAAAATTTACAACTGCTTGGCCTTGGCCTGTGCGTCTCCGGCACAGGGTTTGGAGAGCATCAACCCGATTTTCTCTAAATCACTTACCTGCAGGCCATCATGCCCTTACAAAAGCCTGTTATGGCTGCTATAAGCTTACTCTCTATCATGGTCCTGCAATAGCAGGTCGGCAATTGCATCCAAGTGGTGTAGCATCACCCTGCAGGTGGCTCTGGAAAAACTGAATTAAAACATTGTGGAGGGGGGGAAAGTGTCATCCTGGATGTTCACTTCCTGCTTTGTCTGTGCATGTGATCGCCTCTGTGGCTGTACAGAGTCTCACCATGAGATTCAGTTAGGAACCGTTGTTGATCTGTCCTGGTGGTTTGATTTACACAGCACTTGTCATGCGCTGCGTTATGTGTGGTTCAGGTCACAGGTGGAGGCAGCGAATCACTGTGCCAAAATAATGTGATTGAATGTCAGTGGGCTTGCTGCTTCCCTCAAAGGAAATAAATGGACACCAAATGACAAGGTTCAGGGCCCAGGCATCAACATTTGTTATAATCAAAATGCGCGTGGAAAGGAAAAATAAAGCTCAAGGTGAAAACTGCCATAAATCTCTAAAAAAATGAGATTTCTATTCCATGTTTCAATTTGTTGTAATCTGTCTTCTCAGCAGGGAGATAATGTGGTAGTTTATACTGATGAAAGGTCCGTGGACAGCTGTTCTGTGTACTCTGTATTAACCGTGTGAAACACATATTTAGAAACTGTTAAGTGAAACTGGTAAGTGAGCAAAAATTTCATTTCTTCAACATCAGTGCATGTGCATCAAATAAAGTCAACTCTATTCACTCCCAGCAATTTGAAACTGAATTCACCAGATCCACTTTGAATCAATCTGACAGCATCTAGATTGGTAATTAACATTATGTTACTGAGCTCCAGTTGGAAAAATTGATACCAGAGATAATTTTGTTACACACAAAATGCGGCTGTCAATGAAAAACAAACTGCAGCATGCAACACGTGCAGGCAGAAAATTGCAGATGGAGACACAACAACTTTCAACTTCATTCAACATCAGAATTTGCACGAAGAACCATAAGTCGAGGCTCTGTCACATGTGCACATGAGGACGAATCTGCAAGCTTATATTTCATTTGCTCTGGAAGATACGTCTGGCCAGTGGCAGACTCAGGTTCTCTGAGGGGCAGAGGCGAAATAAATAAAAAAGGCACCATGATACATATGATACATGGAAGGATATCCTAGGGCACTTTATCATGTTTTGTCCACTGGAAAGACACTCTAGAGGACACTTAAGCATGCTGTCTTGGCATTGGGCTACTTAAGAGGGCACTTTAACACATTTTGTCCGCTGAAAGGCACCCTAAAGGACACTTTGTCACATAGTCTTGGACTTTAGGCCACTCTAGAGGGCATTCATCATATTTTATCCACCAAGGGCATCCAAGAGAGCACTTTTGCAGCATTAGTGTGTCTGGCCACCTTCCCATTCAGACAGTTTTCCACCTGTCCAGGATCTCTTTGGGCTAGTCACAACCATTTATTCAATATGGGCATGATTTTACATGATGGTTGACAGAGGAGCTTCACAGGTCCAGATTTGAAAAGTCACACATCACGTTTCAAGCAAAACGCAGCAGGAGCACAAAACTCAGATCAAACTGTCAAACTGGCAGTGCTAACTAAATATGAATCAAGATTTTGTTACTGCATTGCCTATTTCTCACCTCAGATGTTTTCAGACACACATTTTAATTAACTGTTTAAGTTTACAACCAGGCCGCCATTTTTTTCCTGCTTGAAACAGGACCATGCACCGCCCCAACTTGCATGTGTGCTATGTGACACATTTTGTTGCTCCGTTTGCTTGTAGGTCTATCCCATTGCGTCCAGAAACATTTTGGTCTCCAACCGTTGATAACAGCAGTTGGAAACTGAGAATGAACTGAGAGATTCCATATTCCTCATTTGCATCTGTAAATTAGCGTGCCGACTGACTTGACTTGGGACTTGACTTGACTTGGTCCCACCTCTGATGTTGCTGCTTGTACAGTAAAGTCAAACTTTTGATGACAGTCAAAAATAGATAACGAGCTGAGGGAGAAACAAAAAGGAATCAAGAATGAAAGGGGGAGCGTTGATCAAATTTTCACAGTATGTACATAATTGAACAGTGCATTTCAGTGCATGAAAGCATTTCATGTGATCTTAGGATCGTCACTCCCCACTGTTAGATAGAGCTGTTTTATTACCACTTTGAATGAAGTATCATCATTGACAGTTTCCTCTCTGAGTGGTTTCCAGTGGAATCAGATACACGACGAGGCTGCGTTTTCTCCTTCAAACTCCAAATAACCATCGAAAGGATTGTGTGAATTATGTCATCAGACAGATGTACAGTAGAAGCAAGTGCTAATATCACACACATCAACACCTCTATGGATGGTGAAGCTCTGGAGGGTATGGAGAAGGAGACAAAGACTGGGACAAAAGGCAAGCAACAGTCAAAAGTATAAGTCCCACTGGGGAAGGAAAATAAATGTGGTGTAAGTACTACTACTACTACTACTACTACTACTACTACTGTCCAAAATATTTTGTAGTGGGTGCAGAGAAAGAAATAAAGGAAGACACTGTCCATTTCCCATATTATGTGATGAATAATTCCCAAATAAAAGCATGTTCAGTGCATTAGTCCTACTGGTACACAGCATGAAAATAAACACACTTAAATTAGGTTCCAGTTTTCTCTGAGAATGTCTGTGTAAAACAGACAGAATGCATTGAACCTGGAGTGAGGAGGAGTGACTTGAATAAGTGAACTGAATGTTAATGTTTACCTGCCAGAAAGAAATATTCAAATGCACATCAGTCACTCTAAGGACACAAGCTGAGACCGAGGCGTGGAGTGCATGATTGAACATCAAAGGGGAGGGAGCTATCAGCATTTATCTTTGAGAGTCACAGCTGGGAGATAAGGCGCACTTTAATTGTGGGTCTGTCTATTGTAGGTCACAAGCATGCAATCAATCACTGTACCCGCAGTAACCTGGCATCTCCAGGCTTTAAGGAAGAGAGGGAAGCTGATCATGAATTATAATAAATTACTCTGCTTGGCATTTTCTCATTTTCTTCATTAAGGGGAAAATATGATAAGCCAGCAAAAAAAAAAAAAAAAAAAAAAAAAAAAAGGAAAAAGGGCAGCATTTTAAATTCAAGGTTTCAATGCGGATGATAGATAACAAGGAATAAAATGCCCATAAAAACAGCATTAGAAGAAACTGGAGGTCACAAACTGTATTTGTGTTCCAGGAAATGCAAACTAGCCCACTACGAGTGTGATTTGTCACAGGAAGATGGCCAGGATATATTTTCCCTAGGTCTTACTGATGCACAGCTGATGTACGACTCAAGGATTCATCTTGCTCCTGAGGTCAACACTGTGGAGTGTCTAAAACCTCAGGCTACAGAATCCGTAATATGAGATGAGATGAGATTCAAGACTACTGCACAGATATGTGTTTGATCCAGTATATTTGTTATAAAAAATGTCTGAAGAATCTTATACAGCTGGGGTTCTGTCTGTACTTTTGAACCAGCAGTATCACATCATCGACATACTATCACCTTTGAAGTTGATGTGGTTAACTTATCAGCAAAGAGTTGCTTATTTACACATCTTGCAGATACTGAGCAACATTAGCATTCACTTTGGAGTCCTGTTTCTGGCTACAGTCCAATATTCACTCTGCTTTTAGGTCTGTTTTTGTCTCCACCAACTCCAGAGGGAAATCTTTAGCTGCTATGTGCTCCACTACGTTCATCAGCTAGTTGCTAACTTTCTTTGTCTGCTATTTGGTGCTGGGCAGGCAGTTTACCTTCACTTTTTTTGAGATTTTTTTTGCTCAAAAGTGTGAACCAGATCAGAAAACTTAAAGGAGAAGTATGCAATATATTTACTGCACTAAATCATGAAATGACCATGATATGTCATCAGAGATTAAGGAAACATGCTCAAGTTGAAATACCAGCTTCTCCGACAGCAATGCCAGGAAGCTGGCATGTTCTCCTTTGGCATTTCCATTGTGAAACTTCTGTCTTTGTTTTGGCTTGTGTGATTCCACACACTGCCTGTTTCACATTAATTCTCTTTACAAGGAGCTGAAATTAATGCCAAATGTTCACCAGCTGAGTAAGTGTCTGTTTCTGAGTCATATGAAATAATTCTTAATCTTTTAGAGGTATTATAAAGGTTAAACTGAGCAAAATTTTAATGGAGTCTGGCAGGCAGTGTCCTGATCTCCAGCTCAAGAGTGCTTATGGGGCAGCGGGCTTTTGTTTTTGGGATAACAGGCTTAGCTTTACATTGTTGGACAATGGACAGTTAAACACAGCTGATCAGCATACAGTGTAGGACCTGTTGTCATTTTTTATTGTCCATGTAGGTTGCACTCGTGGCCCTTGTGTTGGTTCAGTGTCCCTGTGGCCTGCAGGCAACCTGCCTGAGCTTTGAGACAACTCACTTCAACCTCTTTAATATAGTCTATGAGTCCTGTATCGTAAGGGCCAGAAAACCAAAACAATGAGCTAAAAAATGTTAAATTACAACTGGGGAGAACAGCAGATTGGGGTGATGATTCTCATTATGTATTCATCAGTGAGTCATTTTACATTAAAAGTAGTTATTTAAGCCATTGGTTATACAAAAATATTGATAATAGCTATTTTAAAGGAATTAGTTGACATTTCAAGAAATGCTTATTCACTTTCCTGCTGAGATGTAGATATATATTTATTTTGCTACACTGGCCACTACATCTACATACAGGTGTGCACACTGCACTTTAAATGCCAGCAAACACCTACATAGTTTGTAATTGTACTTTTTGCTGTGGGTACGATGTCTGTCATTATGTTATATTTTTGTATATTTTAGTTTTATCACTTAGGTCAGAGAAAAGACATTTAGTTCCTGCATATTATTCTGTTTGTGGAAATGACAAATAAACAAACTTTCATATCCGCACACTAATAATGGAGCTAGAACCAGGAGTCGCCTGGCTTATCTTAGCATAAAATCAATTCATCAATAATGCCTATTAGATGTTTAAAAAATGACTATGGTCACAGGTGAAAAGATATTCAGAATTGGTTCAAAAGTGAAAGTCTTTTCACAGATTATTTGAAGACGATTAGGTGTTCAAATTTAGACCTTTTTTCACCAGGATTTGCAACAGTGACATTTTCATCCTCTACATTGTGCAGATAATAGCCTATTGCCACCTTGGACCTCACAAAGAACTATATCAAAATTTCTCAGTTGAAAGCCAGAAAAAAAAATCTGCCACACAGAGGTCAAACCTCAGTGGCCTCAGTGAAAGTCCTGTTTTCCACCCATTCATCCACTATGTCTTTCTGTTCATTTTAACTTCTTTGTTGGTCTGAATATTACGTCTCAGTGTTTTTATCCCAGAATAGCCAAAGCTGTCTTTAAGCATGCATATTTTCTTTATTTTATTTTACAAATTTCTCCCATTACCCTCAAGCTTCTTGTTCCACTCAGACACAAAGGTGAAAGTGCAGTTGGAGCTCACTGGGTAGAACAGCTACAGCTCCTAAAGGACCAGTGTGTAGGATTTAGTGGCATCTAGTGGTGAGCTTGAAGACTGCAAACACTTTGCATCATCCTCCCCTTCCAAACACAGAAAAATTACGTTGGCTGCAAAACTTGCAAAAAATGCAAAAGGCCGCATCTAGAGCCAGTGTTTCGTTACTGTAGATTCCGTATGGTGGTGCAACATGGTGGCTTCCAAAAAAAAGAGGACCCACACCCTTTGTAGATATAAAAGGCTCATTCTAAGGTAACAAAAAACACAATAATTCTTATTTTCAAGTGATTATACACTAATGAAAACATACTTATGAATATTATAGTCCATTTTTGCCATATTCTTCCTTAGAAATAACTTATAAATGGTTTATACCTAGGTTATTAATTAGGTTGTAAACATTTAAATCATTAATGAACTGTTACAATACATTAGAAAAAAAAGAACAGTGACCTGTTGCTTGCCAAATAGTGAGCCCACATTTATCTGTACTGTTAAGCCTCAAATCTCATTCCTTACTGAGCTTACTTTGTCTCTCCATCAGCATTTATACCTGTCAGCATCATCACATATTTGTTTACAAGTTACTAGCATTTAACCACTGTCAGCATATCTTATCTTAGTAAAAAAGTTTTATTTGGCATCAAATTAACACATCAAATGACCAGATTCATACACTAAGGCTTTGGCAATAGTGTTTATCTTGACATTTTCAGTATGCAAGGTTTTACAGTTTACAATAAGGCTCCCTTTTGCCAGTTATAAATGGTAGCAACTCATTAGTAAGATTAATTAGTAGTAGGCAGTAACTAGATCTTGCCAAATAGTGAGCCTGCATTGATGTATGAAAACTGTTAGAACATGTTTATAATTTATTTATGATGAAGTGTTTACAACCTAATTAACAACTTCTAAATTATTTATAACGATACTCTTCTTGTAAAGTGCTACCCTTATTTGTTTAATCAATACACGAACAACATGTTTAAAAAGACAAGTTGTAGTTTTACCGGTTGTAAAACATACTGGAACCAGGCACCAGTGGCCAGATGAAGTGAAGTCTTGTGATCATGGCAGTTGTTGGATTGAACAGTTTGGATACAATATGTTTATTAGTGAGCTCTAGAAGTGCTGGAAGGTGTATTTCTAAACTCTGGAGAGAGCAGAGCTAGCTGTTTCCTCCTGCCTCCAGTCTTTGTTCTAATCTAAGCTAATTGTCTCCTCGCTGTACCTCCATACACCAAAACCACATGACAAGTTGGGCACGAGCCAGAAAAGGCTGAGGAGAGTTTACCAGAGGCAAATATGCATGAGAAGATCAGGTCTTCAACAAACAAATCATGAATGCAGTAAAGGCAGCTCTGTGACAAATCCAGCTCGACCTCTAAAATTAAGACATCATTAAAAACATCATTTATTATGTGTAACAGCCAAGGCCAAGCCTGAGTATCAATAGCAGAGGGACAAAGCCCAGCAGATTACATGAAACATGTGATTGATCTTCAGCAGGAGGACATCCAGTACATTTGTCTTAGTGGCTTGAGGATAAGACAAGACATAAGTGATGGAGTGGGACGACAACAATGCACTGTAGCCTTGCCTGAAGCCCACGGATGCATGTGACAGACAGGGTATCATGCTCCGAAACCCTTCTTGAAAGGCTTCTGTTGCTGCTGTTGTGGGGATTAAACCAGCCTCATAATGGCCTGTGGGATTTGTGCCACTGCCGGGTGACAGCCGTCAAATTGGGTGGCAGGCAGAGACGAATTGAAACTAGAACACAGCGCTCAATCTATACAGTTGCCAATCATGAAGCAGATCTATCGACCGGTAGATAAGGCAAATACAGAGCTGCCTCAATGACAGGTAGACCGTTGTTATGTGCAGAAATGTATTCTGACGTCGGCTGCGTTAGACTTGTGTGAATAATCCCATAAATGCTAAATTCCCTAACCATACCCACACTGCTTCCTACAACTGCATCTGCCTCTCTTTCTGCTCTTGTTTTGGGGATTTGCAAGATTATTTTTCCACGGGAACTACTTTACATCCTCAACAGCTACTCCATACAGGATCTACAGTTGCCATGGCAATATCTGTGGCAGAAAAAAATAAAAGAGAGAGAGAGGGAGTAAAAAAAAAAGGAAAAGTATTCAGAGTTGACAGGGAAATAACTGGTTTCATTATATTCAGCCAGCTGATTCTCTCTATCACCAATGACAGGGCGACAGCAGCCACGCTGAAAGAGCTTGTGTTTGTGTTTGAGCAGTAATAAATTACTGCTGGGGTCAGGGCTGTGCAGGCCGCACTCCCTGATTAAATGAGACCAAACTTATATCCCTCTGACATCTACCAGCCTCCTTCTCAGGAATCTGAAGGTGCAGAGACAAATCCCATAATCCTAATTAAGTATTTCCTCCTGTTGCGGCGTACAAAATGCCTGGCTGTTTACACAGCTAAAGCCCTCATTCGGTTCCCATGCTTGGTTGAAACACTTTGCAAACGCTGAAGAGAAAAGTGACATCACAGATAGTGATAAAAAAAAAAAGATAATCGGGAAAACAAATGAAATCACTTCGGAGGGAGAGGTGGAAAGTTTAATTGTAAGCGTTGCGTCAGCAGATTACAGACCCGGCGTCTGCTCTGTTCGTGGGTGAAAGCATTTTGTCTCATATTTGAGGATGTCATTCTCATTTTCAGCATCTCACAGCAGTCTCACGGTCAATTGAGCAGGATAGTGTGGGAGAGAAAATCGCAAATGCAGCTGCTGCTGTGTGTTTCTTTCTTCCAAACAGTTTAACATTTCAAAACGGGCAGCACAATGAAGCAAAGACACTGAGCTTCTACAGTCCACGTCAGTGCCTCGAGTGGGTACAAAAGGTGAAGTGCCTGGACATATGGAGGGACACAGCTGTGTTTCAGCAGAATCTCTCTGTAGCATTTATACAGCACACACTCAATATGGCACAATGGACGTCCTCCAAAGGATCTATTCAGTGGCAACAAACAAATAACAATTACTTGCTTAATAAGTGGGTAGGCCTTTACTTTAACTCCTCTATTTAGCATTTCTATGCAGAATATAAACAATAAGTAAATGTATAACACACTATGATATACTTGCAAACAAATATAATGATATTTTAAAGCCCCAGTCCACTGAAAAATGTATTTTCCCTTTTGCTTCTTCACTTGGATGCTTGAGCTTCACTGTGCAGAGTGATGACTTTGCAGACTGACACATTTATCTGCTGAAAGGGAACATTTCTCTGAGCTCACCTTATATCTGAGTTTAAAATGTGTACATCCAAGCAGGATTTTGTGACATCACAACTAGGTTGGAAACCAATCATGGTCCAATATGCAACTTTACACAAGTGTGACGGTGAAACTCGAAACCTTCAGCGCTCAAAAGCTGTTTTCACATATGATCTCCAAACTTTGTCCTGAGCATCAGGTCGAAACATTGTCCAAAACTGCCCTTTCACACATGTAACACATCAAAATATAAAAAAAAAAAAAAAACCTCTGCGTCGGTAGAAACAGTAGAAAGCAAGACAGTGTGCGTAAGTCTTCCTATTTGCTCTACACATGTAGCACACAACAGGAGATTATCCATGTCATAAATGTGCTGATATGTTGGAAATACCCTGGTTGGTTTAGGCGAGGTGCCTGGGTGAAGCGTGCATGGGGAGGAAAAGGACTATTCCGTAATTATGACGATAAAATCAATGATTCGACTCATCAGTTGAGAAGACCCTGTGTCAACTCCCATTTTTTCAGTCCAATCAGTGCTAGATGAGTCATGCTGCTGAGGACATGCTCTACCAGCTGAGCCACCATCACATATTAACATCCAGTAAGAGTAAAAGCTGCCACTGCAATAATATGTAATGCTGACTAATGTGACTAATTTGTCCAAAATCTTCATAGTTTGGTTTCTCAAATAACTGCACTGTCAAAAACCAATGTATTATCTTTTATTTAGGCTGTTATGCTTTGCATTGATTGATTTACTCATGAAGTAATGAATTCTTTTTTAAGTCATTTATTAATGTATTTATTTGTTTTATCCGTAAGCAGTCTTTGTGCTGTCTTTCTATGTGCCGTTTAGTCTTGTTGGATTTTACATGGTTGTTAAGAACTTGTTTCTAACTTAAAAAAGGGATTTACAAACAGAAAATGAATCCCTAACAATAATAATACAACACGGGACGGATGTTTAGCTCAGTTGGCAGAGCGTCCGACCCATGTATGGAGGCTGTTAGTCCTCTGCAGCGGCCGCTGGTTTGACTCCCGCCTGTGGCCCTTTGCTGCGTCATCCTCTCTCTCTCTCCGTCTCCTTTCCTGTCTACTCTTCAGCTGCACTCTCAAATAAAGGCAAAAATGGCCCAAAAAAAAAAAAGGAAAAAAAATACAACACATTCATATAAAAGAAATGCCAGTGAGTATTCATTTGGTGATTTGGAGGTCAAAAGACGTCTTTGGAATGAACATGATGGTTTGACAAGAAACAGGGGGAAAAAGCTTTGAAAGTTTAAAATCTAGTAAAAAATAGTTTGAAGATTGAGGCATTTGAATTGAGTTTTGAAGGCCTGAATCATGCTTTCATAGGCTGAATTTTTTAAAAAAAAATCTCTGCAAATGTTATTTTGAATGTGAGTTTTATTTTTGAGTCTGCAACTTTTTTTTTTTTGAGTTTGTCTTCTTCACAACTGCAGCACTATTTTTTCAGTATTTCTCCAACACATTTTCAGAGTTTCAAATTTGTCACTGTTCTCACAGAGTATTATTTTGTTTATCATGTTTGAAACTTTGTAAATGGTGATCTGAAAACTGGTGTGCATATGTTGGGAAAAAGATAAGCTTTTGAAACTTTTGAAGGCTTTTATGTTTTGATAGGCAGGGGGAAATAAAAAAAAAATGTGCAAACATTATTTTGCATTCGAGTTATCATTTCAAATCACTGAAGCAGTTTTTTTTTTCAAGTCTGTAATGTAACCAGCTTTCACTTTCCCTCCTCATTTTGTTCCATAGAGTCTGGACTGACCTGATGACATCATCTGTGAGCTTCAGTAACAGGGTTACCCTGTTGTGAACGAGTTGAGTCACTGACAAGTTTTCTGCACTGATCTAAAGTCAGCATGCAATAACTGGCCTTGGGAAAGCTGGACTCAACAGGTTTTGTCCCCCTACTCTGTCCATTCCATCTTTGTAACTGGTCACACCACATTCTAACATCTAATCATCTAATAAGAGTAAAAAAATGCATCACAACAGCACTTTAGCAGCACTTGTTTTCACCCAAAATGCAGCATGGTCGAGGCAAGTGATATGTGGCTGCTCTGATCCTTTGCCGCTAATGATATGTATAGTGCCACCCGCTCAATTAACGGGATTGGTTTTTTAGGTTTATGACATCATATAGCCAGTCTGTATGAACCTGGTTTTTTTTTTTTGGACTGTCCTTGCTCACTTCAGTTTCAAAGCAAGAAATGCTCAGACATGGCATTTATACTGTTCATTTAACTCCTGATATGTCCTGTAACACATGAAAAACACCACATGGACATGTTAACAAGGTTAAAAACATGATTTTCACTGGAGGGGGTCTTTAATAGTGTCATTGGTGACACCTGTGCGTACCCTACTAGTTAATATGAACATGGCTGCTGTGGAAAAGGTCTATTTGAAGTTTAATTCTAGAAACCACATAGGCCTCATGTGGCTTCTTGTCTGACACTGCGATTTCCTGGGTTGAACAAGGTAAATAATTTATCATTTTTTATCAAGTTAATGTCATGATTTATATGACTGTGGAGTAACGTGGAAGCAAAACACCAGTTTGACTCCCGTGTACCTCCACTCTATTGCCCTTGAGCCCTGCTGTGACTACATGATTCAGTCCAAACTGCTCTCCACTCCAAACAAAAACACTGTCACTTTAAATACAGGCTGAGCCTCTGTCACCGTGTTTGCACTCTGCAGGGGCGAGCGCTGCCTCGGCGCCTTCACACAACGCTTGTGGTTCTGTTGAGGCCATTTTAAGTTTTGTAATTCCTCACACATCTTGGGATTAGGGACAGGGGAGGCTGTGGCCCAGTCAGGCCTCAAGGGCAACGTCACCCTGCAGTGCTGCTCCAGAATTACAAACAACACACATCCAGCTTAAGCAGAAGCCACTAATCAAACGCCAATCAATGTCTCCCATCATACAACACATCAATCACAAGCCCAGATGTACCTGTCAAAGCAGCAGATAGTGTAATTAATAAATATCACCTGAGCCCTCTGTGCTGAATTAATATTTCCCACCCTGCCAGCCTGTCTGGCAACCATGTTATGATTTGAGGAAGAAATCATTTCCGGCTCGAGTGTCGCTGCTCCAATAAGCTTTCATCATGTTGGTTGACTTGTAATTATTGTTAATGACATTGTGCTGATGACAAGCAGGAGCACTACAAGTTATTACTCGACTAGGCGATGCTGATGACAAGTTAAATAACATCATCCTCTGAATTAGATGATGCTGTTTAACCACAGGTCGACGAAGAACAACGGAGCACGCGGCGAGATAGAGCTGCGGTGTAATTATTATACAATGAGCCGCACACTGGCAGCTGCTTTATTAAATGGAGCAAGAAGAGCCATCATTCAGCCTCGTGTTGGGTGGAGTGGACACTGGTGACAAGCTCCTCATATGAGCTGCGCCTTTTATGACTGGAGGAGTAATTCTGAGAGGATCATCACGAAAACAGCTTACAGTTAGTTACTTGTGAGGTATTTAGCTGATGCCCTCATGCAGGAGGATTTAGAGGCTACTGACAGACACGCTTGATGCTGCATCGCCCTACAAGTTATGTTTTGGTGAAGTGTCAGCAAAAGTTTGTTTTAGGCTGACACTTTTTCATACAGGACTACCACATTTCCTTTCTGGGATTAACAAGATGGGTTGCACTTTATTTTACAGTACACTTTTAAAATGAAACAAGCTGTACTTTGCATCAAATTAGACAAACACTAGAAATATGTTTTTATTAAACCCTTTATTAGACAGTTTTCACCATTTTCTGACACAACCTTTAATCAATTAATTGAGAAAATAATTGACTGATTTATCTACTATGAAATTAACTGTTTTTTGCAGCCCTACATCAGAACTGTACTGTAAACTAAGGTGTATTGTTTCTCACTATTAGACCATTATTCAACTTTTTTTAGAGGGTAATTTTGGACAAATTAACAATGGAACTGCACTGTAAAGTAAGGCTTACAAAATATGAAAATAAAAATGGAAATAATTTATTTTAGTATATCAATATTATTTATAGTTTCTGTTTTAATTTCATTTCAGTTGTGGCTGATTTACAGTTGCTGCTGTGGCATAATTTGAAGCAGGAACTTCAATTCAATAGACCTTTTTCACCGCAGCCATATTGAAATGAAACAGTAGGATGCTTAGCAATGATATTAATTTAAGTTCTGTTCCACTTAGTGTAATAAAGCCTCTGCAGTGAGTCAACATGAACAACAGCAATTTGACCTGAACTGAACAGAACACCTGTGCTTACCCTATTATTTCATATCAAAATGGCTACTGTGAAAAGGATCCATAAAATTCAATACAACTTCAGTTCAGTTCAGTGCAACTCAACTTAGAGATGCAGAGACATCCGGCTTCTCTCTAATATAATCGAACCACATGGCAGCAATGTCTCTTTCCAGAAAGCATGACCCATTTCCTCAAGATAATTCACAGACCTTGTTGTGAGCAGTTTCATGTAGAAACTACTTTCACTGTACAGTACAAAAAAAGGTAGTTCCTACATGAAAGTGCTCACAACAGCATCTGTGAATTATCTTGAGGAATTGGGTCATGCTTTCTGGAAAGAGACATTGCTGTTGAGTTTTTCAAATGTATTTTTTGGTGTTTTGAGCACCACTAGCCAAATTTGATTGTATTCGAGAGAAGGCAGACATGTCAACTGGCGCTCCACAACTAAGCAACTCACATCAGAACTGAGTATTGGCAGGTATAGTGGACAGAATCAATATGAACTGACAGCAGTAATTGAGATGTTTGACTCGTCTTTTATTTTCAGCCATGCTAGCTGCAGGGCTCTGTAGAGGGCAATGCCAGTCAGTTCATCACTTTGGTGCAGACTAAAAACCTCAACAACTATGAGATGGATTGCCACATTTTGTACAGACATTTGTGTACCCCAGACCACAAATCCTACCACCTTTGGCAATCCCTGACTTTTCCTCTAGCTCCACCATGAGGCTGACACCTGTGGTTTTAAGCGAAACGTCTCAACGATTAATGGAAGGATGACCATGAAATGTTAGAATGTAGAGACGTTCTGACACCCCTCAGGATGAATTCTAATTATTCTAACTGTTGATACCTTCACTTTCAATATGGTGCCATCAGGTCAACATTTGTCTCATACTTTGGTTTGTGACCAAATATTTGCAAAACAGGTGACATTCCCATCACCTTTTGAGTTTCGTGTTAATTTCCAAATGTTAACATGCTAACACCCTAAACCAGGCCTATTCAATTGGTGTTCCGTGGACTGAATATGGCCCTTTAACAGCCTCAATCCTTCCCTTTCATCATTTAATAAACATGAAAAAAGTATATCATTGTGTTTTTATTAAAATAACCTAAACATGCCATGTTTATGGATGTTCACATTGTTCATTAAAAGATCATTTTATCAGTCGGCTAATTTACCCATTCACTGGTTATGTCTTTTGTTAGGAACAGACAATTATTTTAACACTAGCTGCTTACAGAGAGGAAATTTAAGAGTCAAACTGTATGAAAAAAGATCCTAATGCAACATTGTGCAAGCTACTTAAGATTACAAAGGTGCATTGTTTTTTTCCATGTACCTTTGCACATGATGATTCTTCTGCAATTGTGAAAGCTAATTAAGTGGAGAAAAGCAATTTAATAGGCCTGCTCTACACCAAGATGGTGAATATGGTAAACATATTAGCATTATCACGGTGCATGTTTGTTGTGCATGTTGGCGTTTAAGTCAAAACACTACTATGCCAAAGTACAGCCTCAGAGAGTTGCCAGCATGGTTTAAGACCAAAGTTTTGTTAATATACTGCAAGTTCCTAGGGTGCACTAGAAAGCAGCATTGATACTGAGTGGATTATACTGGAGAAAGAAATAAATTGAATTGAATGAAAGTAATGAAGCCATACAAAAGCATAAAAATGAACTATGAAGGCTCAATTAGAAGGATAGCAGATGGGATTAAGAATAATGATTACTTTTACAGGCAGGCAGAGTATAGAAACATCCCGAAGGCAGCACTGAGAATTTCCCTCCCGACATCAGGTGGATTCAATATGCTCATTGATTACCTTATGATCTATTAGTCACAAAAAGAACCCAAATCCCTTCATTTAACTTCAATAATTATTGAATAGATCTCGACAATACTGCTCAGGCTGTTTCTGTCCCTCTCTGATAAGCCAGCAAATAAAATAAAAAAGTCAAAAGACTCTAAGATAAATGTAAGAATAAGTGTTTTTAAAGAAGGTAATCTCTTTGATGGTGGCCATGAATGACAATGATCTCTGTGTTTACATCTCATTTCAGTAAGAGCCGAAGATCGCAACTGATGTTTGTCTTTAACCATTATCATCAGGAACATCTGACTTATTCTCCAAAATATTTCTTCCTGTGTATTTTTATGAATAACCTCCAAAAACACTTTGATTCCCATGTTGTTCATTTCTTTAAAACTGTGTTACTAAATTATGTATTGGTTTTTGGCAATTACAGACACAAAAACACTAAATAAGGAATGCCACTTTGTACAGACGACAGTTTCTCTCAGTCTGTCACTTGGCACACCTGCGGTTCCTCCTTCAAATGTTGTCTTGAAAAACCAACAACAAAAGAAATCTTTGTTTAGAGCCAAACTCCACTATTGGGACTTTTTTTTGTTTTTGCGTCCTAAAAATAAACAGGTGCTAATTGCTAGCTGTGTGGAGGAGAGACGGATTCTGGTGTGTCTTGTAATTTCACTTCAGGGGGAGAAAAAAAAACGACAATCAAAAGTCTATTTAGCGCAGTGAGACAGTGGGGGCCGAGTCATGTAACTGGCATTTCATTTAACGCTCAACTTTCACTGATATTTCTGTTTACAAGGATATCGCTGTTCCCACCACGCAAACCGACACTTCAGCAAATCCACTAATAATTGGTTCCACCTGCTTAATGTTTGAACTGCAAGACGAAAAGCATGTAGCAATAAAATTATGTATAAATACCATTGTACTGTATAATTATTTTGTATTATGCGCAAAGCCCCATTTTTGCATATTAATAGTGTACAAAACTAACCGTTTTTGTTGAGCAAAACACAAAACAATGCCCAAGTCTACAATTAAATGTGCTGCAATTACCATCAAAAGCAGAATACAGCTCAACTGTGAAAATACAGAGTCAGAGAAGACATAGAGATGCAAGACTTTTATTTAAATCAAAATCAAGTGATCTTCAAAGACAATTTGTATTCAAGATGGAGCTTGGCATAAAAACAATGAATAAATTCAAAGACAAAGAAGGGTGCAGTGGTCCTCCAGTCGTTGAGGTGGTTTTGCATCTCTGTCACCTTTCTTTTTTCCTCCTTCTGTGCACTCTTTCCTCCTGTTTCTCTCCTCTAGTTGTGGCCTTGGAGGGCCTCCGCCATGAACAGCTTCCCGAGGTTCTGAGAGGTGAACTCCTTCACGTTCTGGCAGTAGTTGTTAATTTGCCCTGTTGGAGGGTAACCACATGCATCCGCCGCCCCGGCACAAAAGGCACAAACACACACCCACAGAAACATACATACATACATACATTTGTACACAGACATGCACACAAACAGGCGGAGGTGGGAGAGAGAGGGGAGGGGTGGGGGGCAACAGCAGCACAGCAAAACATCAAATTAGTCGAGAACAGAGTAAACGGAAGGATCAAAACGTTGTCAGAAGGTGGAGGGGAGCTGAACAGCATGAAACAGCAGGGAAAAGGGCGGTTCGAGTTGGAGATCGAGTCAATAAACTTTAAATTAATGTAATTTCAAGATAATGGCTGAGATAATTACAAAACAGAACCTGAGCTCCTATGAGGGGAGCAGAGGCGGCTGATGGAGTTTGGAGTTTGTACCGAGGGGGGGTGGGGGGGTTGGTACTGTTCGTGTGTATGTGTGCGTACCTGCAATAAGCAGTGTGTCCATGCGTGGTGGAGGCTGAGGAGGCTTGAACATTTTGGTGATGTCCTCCTCAGGCAGAGGGGGTTCCCCTCTGCTCTGCCGCTGGGCGTTCTCCTGCTGCCGCCTCTGGAGGTACTGGAGGGGGAGAAAGAGAGGAGGTGGCATTAGAGAAAGGGGGGGGGGGGGGGGGGGGGCAAGGGATGAAAGGCATTCAGAGAGAGAGGAATGTGGAGAGGGAATAGATGGTTTATGGAGGAAAATGGACAGGAATGGGAGAAGGGGAGGGAAATTGGGGGGAGGAGGTGAGAGACTCAGGATGAGAGGTAAAAGAGGTAAGGTATGGAGTGGGAGCAAAGAAAGTGAGAAAAAAAAGGTATGAAGTGTGAAAGGCAGAGCCAGGAGCAGGAGAAGGCAGTGGAGGAGAGAAATATAGTTAGAGAGAGGCAGAGAGCACAAAGTTGCGGTGTGGATAGTGAGGAGTAAAAAAGGAGGAGGAAGAAGAAAGACAGGCAATGGAAAGAGTAACAGGAAGGAAGTGAGATGTAAAGAAACGCGGTGATGAAAGGAGAGATACGGGAGACAGATAGAGAGAGAAGAGTTATAAGTGCTGACAGGGATGGAGTGATTTGTGGAGGGCTGACAGTCGGTAAATCAGTGAGGTGCCGGGTCTCTGGAGAACCTAAAAGCCTTGTTAATTTGGAAAAAGATTGAGGAGAGACTGACACAGACCGGTGGAATGGGAGGTTGCGGCAGACGAGGAGGAAAAAGGAGCAAGTCGGATGCTTTCAAGCAAACATCCCACAGTGCACCTGTACGGGTGACTGAAGCTGAGAAAAACTGCTAAGATAAACAATAAATCAAAACTATAACTATTTGTTCGAATGAGTCGTCACTCCTCCAGTTTTATTCTTCCTCTTGCAAATGCGTCACATCACGACTGTGCATCATCAAAATGCTAATATATGCAGATTTTTAGAAACAAGCTAACAAAAACTGTTTTGCACTTGTGCTCCACCTTCCATATATAGACATACAAAAAGTATTTACCATCCCTATCTGAAGTGAATATCAAAGTAAAAAAAAAAAAAAAATCTAACTGATCTAAATTAAGAACAACCTCCTTAGAGTCAGCATTTAGAGCCACTGCTATTTTTCCACAATTTTCTCTTCACAAACGGCTCAGGCTCTGTCAAGTTGCATGGAGAGTGCGAGGGAACAGCAGTTTTCAAGTCTGACCACAAAGTCTGAATTGTATTGAGGTCTGGACTCCCGTGGAGCACTGACTGTACGTTTGAGGTCGTCGTCTTGCTGGAAAATAATCCTGTCCCATGTTGCAGTTCTTTTACAGGCTGCAGCAGGATTTCTGTGTATTTTGCTGTATTTATTTTACCCTCCACCTTCACAAGCCTTCCAGGGCCTCCTGCAGGAGAAGCATCCCCGCAGCATGCTGCTGGAACCGCCATGCTTCATGCTGGGGTTGGTGTGTTTCTGGCAATGTGCTATGTTTGGCTTGAGTGTGAGAGTTTAAAATTCCAATTTCAGTATCTGGACTAGAGCTCTTAAGAGGAACACTATGAAGACCAGAGGGGGTACCAGAGTCAGACCTGGTCCAAATTGCACTCAGTCTAATTGGGCTGGATAGGGTCTGTTTTTACTGTCAGGAGTCTCGAGTCTGAGTGTTTATGTCTGAGCATACTCAGTACCAGTTTTGATCACATGTACATCATAATCACCACGGGAGAAAACATTTTAGGAAATGACCAGTATGCTACAAGTATTTAATGACAATTACTTTCTGGACTTTCTCAGATATTAAAATGGTTAGAATATTATCCTCTCTCCATCTACAGCTGGGTACCGAATGTTTTATTGCTGGTCCAAGAAAAAAAAAGGGGGGGCTTCTAGTTCTTTCTATGGATAAGTCTTTGAAGCATATAAATAAATCATTTTAGGAATTAGCTTCTATGACTCTACATTCATTCTCAAGCTATTAGCATTATAATTGTTGCTCTTTTCAACCACAATTGCTTCCTAATTGATGTATCATGCCGATTGTGCTGGTGGTCTTATTATCTTCAGGTCAGGTCTGATTTTTTCTTCTTAAATGAATCTATTAGATTAATCTATTGGAACCAGACAGATATGAGTTGGGTGAAAATATCAGCCCAATATTGGCCTACACAGCTATTTCATTCTATATAGGTATC
This sequence comes from Lutjanus argentimaculatus, assembly GCA_034769285.1. Lineage (NCBI taxonomy): Eukaryota > Metazoa > Chordata > Actinopteri > Lutjaniformes > Lutjanidae > Lutjanus > Lutjanus argentimaculatus. The sequence continues at coordinate 727,238 of JAWZSL010000081.1, forward strand.
AGTGTATATGTTGCAATGTCCATTTTTATTTTATATTTGTCCAACACATCACATTTCACTACTGAACCCTCATACACCGAGTCTGTGGCATGCTTTTTGGCACACACAGATGTATGAGTTTTTTCAAAAGCAAACGAAGTTGGAACTGACTTCTTGGCCGCTGTATCTCTATTTAGCGTTAAGTACAAAAAAATATGATTTGGATTGCCTTTCATGTGTTTGCTTTCTGTTTATATGTCAAAAATAATGATATGGCTCAGAAGTAATGGCTTGGAAAATATTGCTGAATCATGTAATGGTTGCTGAATTGTACCATTAACTATAAATCACGATTCCTTGGTTCATAAGATTAACACATTGCTACATATCTAATCTCCTGCAAAGTGCTGGCTGCTTCTGTGGACGGAAAAAGAGAAGAAAATAGAAACTGAATAAATCAGGAGAAGTGAGAGAGAAATTTCCTGGTACAAAGACTAACACAACCACAGACTGTGCCTGAGAACCTGCTATTTACCAAATTCTGAGAGCTCTAAATGAAAAATGGAGCCCTCTCAGCACGGCACCTTTTTGCAACTTTCTATGATGATTCATAAGGTTCCATTTGTCCGGGAAGCAGCAGGGTCAATAGCACAAGATTACATGGAGCAAGCACTGTAGATGTCTGAAAGGTGTAATCGAGGTTCACTTTCTTTGTCTCTGTGTGCGGCATTGGTTCGTTGTAGAGAATCTCGTGAAAACATGGAAAAAGTCGACATCATTAAAGGGGTGGTCTGCCTGATATTGTGTGTGACATGAGTGCGTGTGTGAGGGGAGAGGCTTGAGGGCTGCGATGATGAGAAGGTCAGTATGGGAGGATGATAGATCATAATGGCTGCAGTGTGGGTGACTGGCCTGGGGATGTGTGGCTACGTAGGTGTGCGTTTCTTCACGACCCCGGTTGTGAATGCCTTGTGTGCACACGGCAGACTACCCGTGGTCGCAAATGCATGTTTGTTGTAAGTCTGCCTAATGTGTGTGTGAACCTGGCTCCTTTTTCATGTGCCGTCGGCCGGGAAGATGATGACTCAGCCCGGATTAACATTAATACTTCAGACATTTCCTCTTTCCACTTGCGGAGGATAATGACAGAATAATGCAGTTGTGTGAACGTAGGTGTAAGTTTGTACGCACGCACTCGCCTCACATCACTGAGTCATCTTGCACCTCTATGCTTCCATTTTACTGAGTAATGTGTGTGTGTACGAGTGTGTGACCCTCTGTGTTGCAGGATGTTTATGATGAATCTGGCCGAGGTTGGAGCTGCAGATGGTTCGTGGCTGACTCTTCATCTGTCTATGTTTTGTTCTGCGCTTTTTGGTGCTCCTGGCTCAGTTTGTGCTTGTAGGTGGTGTGTGTGTGTGTGTCTTGAGTCTGTGCACACAGAATTAATGTTTTTGTGATTTGTTTAACTGGTATAGAGAAATAAAAAAACAGAGGAATTTCACTTACTCATTAGAATAATAAAAAAAAAAGACTCCATGTTTTAATAAAAACTTTGACTCCATTTGCATCAGCTCTCCCTGGCTGTCAGTGGTCTAAGTTTCAGCCAGGGTACTGCAAGCCCAGCGGCCAACCAGGCCTAAGCATCGGGCAATTTTTAAAATATGTATTTTAAAGCTGAACTGTGTTTTACAAGTAGTGAGCTCCTTGAAGGAATAACTCACTGTGCATTCAAGAGAGAGAGAACGTGTGTGACGTTATAGCTGTGAATGTAGTAGTGCAGTGTGTGTACAGCCACATTTACTCTCAGGTCAAATGACTCTGCAGTAGTCATGAGTATTTATTGGATCCGGCTCCAACTGGCAGCAATGGAAACATGACACCCTGATGGACATTTAATTTTCACCACTTTTCGACTGGAAATAAGGGCTTGTTGCACCCATGGGTAAATTCTGCAACTCTTTTGCCCCTTTTATATAAGTGCTGCCTTGGCTTGGCTGGACTTGGTTTGACTTGGTGGGTCAACCCAGCACAGCAGGGATTTGCATCTCCGCAGCTACCCACTTGAAGGAGTATCTTTTAACTGATACAAACTCATCTTGAGTCAAGTGTCAATTCCTATAAATTCTTCACAATAAAGGCCTTCCCTTATTTAGTTACCTAAAAGCTTTTATTATGAAGCCAACTTCTATAATGACAATTGGAAATGAGTCGATTAACTACTTTTAGTGGGTTTAGCTGTGTTAAAAAAAAAAGACAAAAAACACTTGTACGTGCTAATTTTTGTCTAAAAATGGTATTACTGCCAAGACACTCTCCCCCTCCTTGAGCCTTCTGAACCTACTCTTCTTCACACACAGATTAATGAATGCCTGTATCACAGACCTAGTGATAAAAAAGACCAATGGTCTGAAACAGGCCTGTGGAATACCTATCTGAGCCTGAAATGCATTAAAGACTAGTAACACATCTTTTTTTCCCCTGCACTTCACAGGTCACATATGTGGTTATGATGCACCAGTCAGATCCACTGAGATATCCGTGGGAGTTCAGACCAAAAATGGCCCTGTGTTAAAACAATAAAAATGGTTGTGTTGATAAGGATGCTTTGCCTCAGGTACCGGTGAGACAAAGAAACATGACCCCGGAAATCCAGTTTGAGAGTCTGAAGGCTTATCAGACACGAAAACACAGCACAGGATTTTACAACTCTGGATCGATTACGATGGCCCTTATTATCTACTCTCGTGACAACAGCAAGGTAAACAGTAGAAATACGACATGCAAAGTACCCTACCAGCTGGGTGCAAAATTAACTTTTTTGTCCATTGACCAAATGGTTAGTGAATGTTCAGATATTGCCAGCCAACCAGCATTTGGCCGGTGGCTAATACTAATTCTGTGCCCTGACTACCTGGAATGTGTGCTCGCATCTACTTGATTGACCAATGGATGATGACACACTGCAGTCAGGCAAAACCTGAGCGAGTTTCAACATTTTTTTTTTTTTGCCAGAGGGGTCACAGCCCCCCCCCCCCGGAGCCTTTGTGTTGGCAACCCCTGCTGCGACAACCAAGTGGCCACATTCAAATGAAATGAAATTCTTACGTTCACACATATGGGCTCAAAAGCTTGTATAGGATAGTATAGGCTGCTATTCATAGTGAATGGGACCTGGTGCCGCCTGCTGAGCTACAGAGATTTAAAAAGGCACTCTGTGGCACGACAGGGGAAAGCTGAGAAAAGCTCAACGTAACGCAAAAATCCTCTGACGCAATGCAAGCGACAAGCAAGTGAAATGGCAAACAAAACTAATCTGTATTCTGGAAACAAACCGTGCAACAAGAAATGAACGATGTCGTACACAGTGCAACAGCTACATCAGAAACAGTCAGAGCAGAGCATGCCAACAATGCTAAATGCAACATACTCACAGAGCTTCAGATACATGAGAGGGTAGAGATTGCCTGCTACTTTGTATCTGTACGTGTGAATGCAGTGTTACAGTACCGAGTAGTACAGCTATGGAACATCCACATGTATCAATGTGAAGGCAATTATACGCCGTTGATATAGATGTTAATAAATGTTTATATATTTTTAACCTTTGCTGTTTACTGTAGTTACTTCTGGAGGTCCTCAGTGGGTGGATGTACATTAAAGTGTGAGCCTGGAGTTCCATATTTGTGTGTGTGTGTTTGTGCTACCTGGTGCATCTGCAGCCTGCCTGCTGTGATTATAGCTGCAATTGGTTGTGTCCATGGCTGAGAGAAAGCTACCTGCTGTTTTCCTGCTGAGTTTGTGGCTGTAGGTGCATCTGTGTGTGAATGCCCGTGTGTGTGTGTGTGTGCCTCTTTCCCTTATACGTATGCTGCTGGTAATCTGATGTTTTTGCTGCTTGCTCATTCAGTCTGTAGGTGGTGTGTGCGCTTCAGTTCGTGAAGGCTGTTGTGTATGTGAGTGTGTGCGAACGAGAGTTACCTGGTGCTTCTGCTGCTGTTGCTTACTCAGGTTGCGGCTGTAGGTGTTATATTTGACAATCTCTTGGCTCATGTCATCCACTCTGTCCATCAGAAGCTGAAGGCTCTTCTCCAAGTGGTTGCTGGAAGACAAATGTCAGCGTGTCATTCAAATGGTTTTGTACTGCCATCAGCCCTGCGGCAGCAACAGTGACATACATTATTTCATTCACCCCTAAATGTAACAGTTTACACCAGTGTCATTTTACTATTGTTATTTTGTACTCAATGGACTACACTTAGCACTTTTATCCAAAGTGATTTAGAATTTTATAGAGATCAGTCAGATCATATCTGAAGGTAGCCTGGGAACCAGATGAATCTGCACGCTCATGTTTCATTTGCTCTGGCAGATATGCCTTGCCACCCTCCTGTTCAGAAAAGATTTCCACCCGTCCAGAATCTCTTCGGGCTTATCACAACAGTTTATGTAATATGGGTTTTGTTTGATACAATGACTGACAGAGGAGCATCGTCGGCCCAAACTCCGATCAGTCAAACTGTCAAACAAGGCAGTGATGATCAAGTATGAATGGAGATTCTGTTACTGCAATTTCTCGCCTCAAATGTTTCCACAAACACATCTCAGTATCTGTAATCTGAGAAAGTTTGTGACCAGGCTCTATTTTTTTTTCTGCTTGAAACTACGTCACACATTTTGTTGCTATGATTGGTCGAGTGGGATGTTCCAGTGCAATTTTTTCCTTCCCAATACTGATTCTGACACCTGAACTCTGCCCATCAGCTCACACCAAGTACAGATCCAATACCAGAGCAAATCTCAGAGTTCAATCCACTCTTCAAGGGTCTATTTTGTTTTCCCCACAACCCCCCCAAAAAAAAGCTCAGTCCAGTCAAGTTCACAATCACAAAAGAAAGAAAAGTCTGCTCTGGTTTTACTGTGAATCCCCCCAAACAGGGACTCCAGAGACCTTCTGTTTACCACGAGCTGTCTACAATAATGCAGACTCTACAACCTGATCTGAGGCTGAGGTACAGCTGGTATCTCTCCTCCACTGGTCATAAAATTTGGACTACAAGACACTGATTGGAAGTAGCAGGGTCCCAATTCTGGGCTGATACATTGCGTGGTATAGAAATAGTGAATGGTGGACTGGACTGACTGATTACTGAGTATTAAGGTAAACTATTATGTTCTGGGTTTTTTGCTTGAGAGTCTTTTTTGTTTTCCGAACTAAACTGAACTAACCTGATTGAACTTTATTTTTGAACAGATTTTTTTCTGTTGCTGAACTGAATCTATTTGAACTAAAGTAAACCCAGAGTGGAATTTTGAGTTTGTTATTTCTTTGCTTTGTAGACTGAATTGGGAAATTGGGGGTGTTTTGTAAAAAGTTAAAAGTTTGGTTTTGCCCTGTTTCAGTGGGAGGTGTTTTGAGAAGACTTCTTATACATTTTGATTTTAGACTAAAATTTTGTGTTGGTGTTCATCTTGTTGAATTGTGAATCATTATGCAGGGTGTAATATTTTAATATATTTGCATCCTTTGTGCAGATTGCTTTGAACTTGAAAAAAGGAAGAAACTAGAAACTAAACTAAACTCTACTGACTAATCTTAAATGCCAGGAGAGAGACCCGACTGTCACCCTTAACAAATAAGACTAATGATTTAAAAAAATGTCACAACCCCACCTATTCGCTCACACCTGATGTTGCATCTTAAATACTATCAGAGGCATTTTGTAATACTGGAACAGGAAAAACACTATTGGCTGTTGATTCATCTAATTCATCTAACATTTGTGAACCAGTCTGGCGATGGCAGGCTAATCTAGAAGTGATCTGGTTGGCATTATGGTACGAATATTTAGCCATGTGTAAATGCAATCTGTACAGTGTGACCATCAAAAAGTTGAAATATTCCCCTTGTTCCTTTTATCACAAGCAAATCCAGAGAAAAGCTAAAACGACTCCTTCAGTGTGAAGAAAAACTTTAAGTATAGTATAGCCCATAGAGCAGCATCACTTCCCTTGACCTGGAACATGCCAACAGCATGCAGGTACTGATGGGGTCATTTTTCAAGAAAGTCACTCTGAACCTTGCTAATGTAAAAAATGCTCTCCTTTCTTTGACACTAAGCCACAGGATGCTCCTTCCCATCCAGCAGCACCATTATGAATGGATAACAGTGGCTAGTGTCAAGTACAATACCATGCTTTAAGATGTCCCTTCAGAGACCCGTGGTTGCAGTGAGAAAATGCTACATCCACATTTTTTAAACAATGTGTTTGCTATCCATTCTGACCTAATCTTTGAGTTCACCTTGCTCCCACCAGATATATTGCTTCTACGTATCCTGAAAGACATCTGACATGAAACCTCTCTCCTGGGGTTTGACAGTACTAAGACCTCAGGAACCTTTCCTCTTCTCCCTGCACTACATCTCTCTTCTCTGGTATCTCATCCCTCATCTTTTCCCAACACTGCCATGCTGAAACCACTTGACACACAACTCTACCAGCATTCCTTGTCTCTCTCCTCCCATGAGCCCCATTTTTAACAGGATGTCTCATTGCCACCTTAAGTTCAACCTTGACAAGGCTGCAGTGCTCCACTTCAAGCATGCTCCCTCTTGTACCTTCCTCTGTGGAATTACATTGTTTCATTTATGAATGTTTGGGTGCTACATAATGCAGCATGTACTGTGGGAAAACAGATCCTGACTGTTTATTTAAATGACAACTGTACCCGCAAGGACTGCCAGCACTGTGTGTGTTTTGGCTGTGTGTGCACTTGAGCTGATGTAACTGTTTAGTATGTGTGTTCCATTGTTTGTGTGAATATGTGGAGGAAGAGTGTTTTGGGTGATTTTAGTTACTTTCCTTTCTGCTGTGAGATTTTTCAATTAGCAATTTTATAAATCAATATTCCTCTCTCTCTCTCTCTCTCCTCTCTCTCTCTCTCTCTTCTCATCTCTCTCTCCTCTCTCTCTCTCTCTCTCTCTCTCTCTCTCTCTCTCTCCTGGCTCTTCACACTCTCCATCTTCTGTTGCAGGCTAAAAAATCATCTCATCAAAAAGTAATTTACCAACCCTCAATTTCCTAAACTCTACAAAGTCTTAGACAAAAAAAACAACGCCACTAACCAGCTCCACAGCTGCTACCTCCATGTCTAGCAACTATTAATTGACAATACCTTACTTATATTGATATGCAGGATAAGTACGTTTTGGTACCACTGAGAAACAAGCTCCAGTGTGACCAGAACTGACAAGGCAAACACTTTCGCCTTGTCAATTTGAGCCAATTTGTTTTGTATTTAAAATTTCAGTCTCCTGCTGTTTGAGTGAGGTGGAGTGAAACATGTATTGACATAAAAACACAGCAAGTGTTGGAAAGCTCTTTCACTTTATTGCTATGCTGCTACAGGCCTCTACAACGAGAACAATGTGTGTACAATACAAGGGCCTTAAGCAAGGTTGGAAAATAACCGTGGCCCAAAGGCCAGTGGCCACAAAGAGCTACTTTGGCCATCAAATATTCCATGTAGGTGGCCTCCATCAAGTTCTATCCACATTCGCAAAACTTCACCACCACAGCGTTACAGTACTAGAAACATCCCAATTCCTTGGTGCCTTTCAGTTTCACATTCTATGAACACAGATAGTATTCGTCACTGTAACAAAAACGGCAACAAAAATTTAGGGGTGAATGGCAGTAGAGTTTAAGTGGCTAGAATATGACACATCTAAGAACATAATGTACTGAGGGGTGTGCTGCCATTTTCCTCAACTAGCCGAGAAGTCTAGCTTGCTTTTCCATCAGAAAAACAAGCTTCAGCAAACAGAACATCAAAATTCATAGAAAAAGTGGACAACGGTACAGTTGAGAAGGCTGAGGAAAGGCTGGGTATAGGCTTGTCCTAAATTACCTTTTCTCTTGGACCACCAAATTTAGGGGCTTGGAGGATCACGGGGCCAGTACTCAAAAATATTGGCATCCATGAATTATACAGACTACTACAATGCAGCTAATTACACTGATATGCAAACACATGTACAGAGGAAGTCCCTGAAGCTTTCTTGCATGCAGACAGAGAACTAATGTAATGACATGCACACCAATAATTGTATGAGCACTGCAGATGATGATTTATAATGCTATTCTTACATGCTTGACTATCTGTAACACACCATCCATTATGGCACCTGCATGGGGTGTGTGTTAATGCAAGCAATCAAATAATCAGCCTAAATGCCTTTCTAATGCCCTTGTATCTCAGAAGGCACACAATGTATGTATACAAATATTGCAAATGGGTTTTCAGTCAATTTCAGTGCTTGTTTCATCATGTTTGCTTCTCTGTAGCTCCAGTTGTCTTTCCCACAGCTTAGACTGCTGAGCCATTTCCACTCCCATCATGTTTGCCTGTGAGGACTGTTGTGTGATCAGTTTGTCAACCCTCCACTGTGGTGTCAGAGCTGTAAACATGAAAACTGATGGCCCAGGACCAAATCTCGCCATAACACTTCCCCCACTGTGTCCCTCCGACTGTGTCAAAATTGATTCTCGCTGACGAAAGCCCATTTAAAACTATTTCATCAAGCAATATGGTAGCTAATTTGTGTTGTGTGCATTCATAATATATGCAAAGGAAATCATTTAGTCAGAGCAGGATCCTTCAAAACATCTGTCGTTAATGTATGTGTCAAGTGTTTGAGCTGGACTGAACAGACGTGTGTGTTGTTGTGGGTGTGTGTGTGTGTGTGTGTGTGTGTGTGTGTGTGTGTGTGTGTGCGTGAGTCAGTGCGCTGGATTTCATTTTATTTTGTTATCAGTCTCTATTCCAGAATTTCTTTTGCAGCTGATTATAAATTTGTTACATTTGGTGGGCTTGTGTATGTTAAGTCTTTGACAGATGCTTGTTAATGAAGGGTGATGACCTAGGCGATTAATTTGTTCCCGCAAAACTGAAATCAGAACACAACTCTGTAAAAGTGAAGTGACAAAAAATCTTTTCCCTGAGCTCTCAGCTCATCAAGTTCACTCTGCTGTTTAGTGCGTGTTCATGTGCTTTGAGCATGTTCAGTTGTTACTCTACCTTTATAAAAAATGAACATGCAAAGAAAGCTGCTCATAAGTGTATACAATCACTGGCATTTCCAAAAACTGCGTGCTGAATAACAACCTACACAACACAGCGTGCGGCCACACAACTCCCAAAGTGGTGAATTATTCAGACAGGTCAGCAGGCCTTCGATCAATCCTGAATTAGAAATCAAAGTCTACCGGGGGATTTCCTATCATCACCAATTCCGTTTTAAGGTCAGGTTCAATGGCAGCCCATACAGTATGTATGTGTGTTCAGGCCTGTGTGTTCATATTCACACAGGACAATGGAGGATGACAAACTCGAAAACTGCATTGATGTGCAGACATCAATACATTCAGGGCTGACATTCAGTAAATTGAAAGTTCAGAGTTGTTTGACAAAGCTGCCAAGGAAGTGACTTGCATTCTTGTAATGAGTGTTTTACTCTGATGGAGCCTTTTTAACTGATGGACTGGAGCATAAAAAGGATCCCTGGCTCGCTTCTGTAACAGAATAATATTCTTTAAGGAGGCCATGAAATAGCCTTGAACTAACATTGTCCCAAAATAAGTTTATAGTATTATCTTGGTGAAAATACTGCATAAAAAGTATGCATGAAATCAATTTTTCAGACAGATTTATGGTGGGCTTGACGCACATTCCTAATCCTTATATGACTGAATCAGAGCCAGACAGATTTATCAGTTGTCTGATTATTATCATAAGTTTTGTTGTGATACATAAAAAAAAACAGAATGTGATGATTTGCAAAACTTTTTTGATCTCTGTTCAACTGAATACATTTCAAAGATGAGAAATTTAATGTTCAAACAGATTCCATTTTGTTTTTTTGTAAATATACACTCATTCTGAATGTGATTGCTGCAACATGTTCCAAAAAGTTGGGACAGAGACATGTTTAGCACTGTGGGAGACAATGGGAGACAGGTCTGGACTGCAGGGATGACATTCAAGTACCTGCACTCTTTTACTATGAAGCTACACTTTTGTAACATGAGCAGAATGCGTTGTGGCACTGTCTTGCTGAAATAAGCAGGGACTTCTGACATAGATGACAGCAGATAGCGGCATATGTTGCTCCAAAACCTGTATGTACCTTTCAGCATTAATGATGCTTTCACAAATTTGACAACAATATGTTAACCATGCCATGGGCACTAATACACCCCCATACCATCACAGATGCTGTGAAGCTAGCCGTGGTAACAATTTGGATGGTTCTTCTCCTCTTTAGCCAAGCCAACATGACAACCATGATTTCCAAAAAAAATTAAAATATGGACTCGTCACACCACAGCACACTTTTCCACTGTGTGTCGGTCCATCTCAGATGAGCTCAGGCCCCAGAGCAGTCGGCTGCATTTCTGGATGTTGCTGATATATGGCAGATGGTAGATGCAGAGACAAACTGTGTTTACTGACAACGGTTTTCCAAAGTGTTCCTGAGCCCATGTACTATCCTTTATAAAGTTGTTATTATGAGTTTTTAATGCAGTGCTGCCTGAGGGGTCAAAGGTTACAGGCATTTGATGTTGGTTTTCGGCCTTGCCCCTTATGTGCAGAGACTTCTCTAGATTCTCTGAATCTTTTAATCATATTATGGATTGTAGATGGTGAAATCTCTAAATTTCTTGCAGTTTTGTGTTGAGAGACGTTCTTAAACTGTTAGACTATTTTCCCATGCAGTTTTGCACAAAGTGGTGAACCTCGCCCCATCCTTGCTTGTGAACCACAGAGCCTTTTGAGGATGCACCTTTAATACCCAGTCATGATACTGTCGCCTGCTAGCAATGAACCTGTTTACCTGTGGAATGTTCCAACAGGTGTTTTTTGAGCATTCCACAATGTTCCCAGTTTTCTGTTGCCCTTGTCCCATCCTACTTTGAAACGTGTTACACACATCAAACTCAGAATGTGAACATTTTCACAATAAATAATAAATAAATAAATAAATAAATAAATAAATTAACCTTCATCAGTTTGAACATCAAATAACACGTCTTTGTACTGTATTCAATTGAACACAAGTTGAAAAGGATTTGGAAATCATCGCCTTCGCTTTCTTTACACACTGTCCCAACTTTTCTATTCCATTTATGCAGTCTCTACTTTTAGCCTAGTTATTTACAATAATTAAAAATACCAGTGAAGGTTTACTGTTTCACGTCACTTTTTCATTGTCCCATATATCATAGATCTGAATCTTTTTACTCCCCAGTAGTGGCATCGGCCCCCAAAACTGAAAAGACTGACTACTCTGTAACTCATTACCTGAGACTGAACTGGAAAAAAAAAATATTGGTTGTTGATCAAACATGTCTCATCTCAGACTCTATCTCACTGGATCAAGTTCACTTGCCAAGGGTCATTTTTCCACAGCGTTCACGTCTGTCCACCTCCTGTGTGACCCCATTTCTACTTATGTCTCTTCACCTTCCTCACCCATCTCACTCCTCCTACAGCTCTCATTGTCTGTTCCGCCCGCACTTGATCCTCTTATTGAATCCATATAATCAAGGTATTCCTGTAGAGCACAAAGCTATGTTTACATATCCTTCCATTGTTCAGCATTTCTATGCAGAACGGCAATTACATTAATCAGATGGCAGGTAATGGACTGACGAGCTGCTCATTCACACAGAACAAAAAGTAAATAGGAGGTCTGGAGGATCATTTATAAGTAAGCTACTCCACTGTGGGTGTATCTTAAAATGGGTAAAGATCATAAGAGATGGCCCAAACAAAAAGCGATGTGGCTTGACATAAATACAGGCTGTTTTGCAACAATTCATTGCAGCATGGCAGGCAAGGCTGTTTGAGGGAAAAAGGGTTACATAAATGAATTTACATTCACGCAATCCATCACCACGATCAACATCATCATCTGTGGTAAGAACAACCCTGTGTGCTGGAGTGAAACTGCATTCACTCAGCCTTAGACGTAGATGACATTGACAAATGGGGCCGCAGATTGGAAAATGAGACAAAAGGAAAAACATTAAATAAAACCCATTATCATTATCTTTTTTTGAAGGGGTGGAAATGAGGAGGAAAGGGTGGGGCTGTCAGGAAAAGATGTGGAGAGACGGACGCTACAATCCAATACAAGGACAGAGCTGCGCAGCAATCTGACAACTTCAGGAAACAATTTCATCGCGCCAGACATCCCATCGGCAGTCATGCCGGGAAACCTATGGGGAGGGCCTGGGCTGCTTCTGCTCCCCTTTCAGGTCATACCAAAAGCTATGTTTCAACTTCAGAGTAGTCATTTGGAAAATGGAACAATATGCAAGAAAAGTGAGGTATTTTCTTTCAGTCTATTTGACAATTTGTAACAAATGACTGTGCTGGTGCCGAGCTTGGTCGGCCAGGCACATGTATTTTGCAGAACTCTGAATATATTTAATTCATGACTTACTTGTGTCACAAGACACAGATGAGAAGATTCACAACAACCCCTCACACTCCTGCTACACTGCCGTGTAGAGGCGAGCACAGTGTGTTTTGCGCGCTAACAGTGTGTAAATCGGCACTTTTGAGTCGTTATTGTGCTAATTTCTCACACCTGCCCATGGGAAGCTTCACAGCTGTTGCTCCACTTGCAGCGGTTTATCTCCATAAATGATTGCTGATAAATTCTCCTGAGACTGATGCTGAGAGCCTCTGAGATCCAAATGCGAGACTTAAAGAGCCCGGCTGTGAGAGCTGATATGGTGAGGTGATATTTGTTCATATTGTGCTCATTAGTGATGCAAGAAAATGTCTGATGGCAGGTCCTGTTTTTTGGAGACATTTCCGAATACATTTGTTTTGACATTTTGATGTGGCATTTACTGTACCTAGCTTTGGACTTGATATGGAAATCAGATAAGTGGTCGAAAACGTCTAAGAAATAAAATATGTATGTGGCCTGCAATTTCGGTGTGGGTTCCATCTGATCTAAACAACAAATTCTTATACCAACTCAATTTTTCAACCGTCATGGGAAAACATTTCCATGACTGGCAAGCTACACATTTTGAGGTGTACTGATACTGTATTCTTCACCTGTCTGGCAGGTTAAAACTAGTTTTAAAGGATTAGGCTGGTCTTATTTTTAATATTTTCTTTACTATCAACACATTACATGAAAAGACCAACAGCAACAAAGAATTTATCCTACTAACAAGAACTGTCTGTGCTGCAGCAGCCTCATATAAATTGTGTCTATGTGCCCTAGAAGTCAATTACCCTCTTAAAACTAGTAAAACCACAGAAACGAGTCATAGCGCTGCACTGGGTGACACCTTCATTACAACAAACACAGCCAGCGTAGCATATGCTTTCAGATCTTGTATTTTCTTCAGAGTACTCAGGGTTATATGACACCGCAGGTTCAAGCAATCTGACCCTTTCTTAATTAGTGCTGTCAGCTGCATATTCAACTTTGTGAAAACAATCACAGTTTGACCCAGACATTGTACATTTCCAATGATGATTTCTGTGGCTAATGATAAATACAAAAGTGAACTAACAAAGCAGGACAAACACAGAACAGTGTTTTCCAGCATGTAGTTTTGAGAGATCAAAAATGTAGCTGATGTTATTAGTCAATGGTGTTGTTTCAGAGTCAACTACGCTGGCTGTGTTCATTGTAATGAAAGAATGTGTCACCTAATTCAATATTGTGGCTCTTTTGTGTTTTTAATTTGGTTTCTGAAAGACAATGGAAAAGAGGCGATAGTTACGGCTACAGAAGCAGTTCTTATTATTAGGAGAAATTCATTGTTAGATTTGGTCTTTTTGTGCAATTTTTGGTGAGAATAATTAAAAGGTAAAATCAAACCAGCCTTCCTAAGAAGTGTTTAAAAACAGCAATAAAACCACATATGCTGGGCAAACGCAAGACAAAATACATCAATAGAGCTTTTATCCTTCTCCACCAATCTGGTACACTTTGGAACAGTGTGGAAGACACAGATTAATGCAGAAGAGTTCCCTAATGTCAAATCAATTTTAATTTAGAAGTAGCTTTAACTCATGTCTGTGAAAACAGCCTGCAGGTTTAAAGAGACACCATGACATGGTTTTAAAGCTTGAGAGACACTGTATTCTTCAAGATATGTATGCACAGTACTACGGTAAACATGTGCAAATTAATCAAATTAAGGTGACACTTTGTGTGTGTCGGATGGTTCGGAGTGATGCAATTTTAATCAATATCCTTTGTTTTCCTGGATTTGATTATAGAGTAATTTTACGCAGAGGCTGATGAGATACACCGAGGTCTGTTGATGAACCTTATTAAGGCGGTATTTTTTCCATGTTGGATCTTGCTCATGTGCTTACAAAACACCATGATGCGGGCGGTATCCAAAAATAGAAGAGGCTGTAATGTAACCATACGGCAGGGGAAATTGGTCTTTTAAGTCCAAAGACTGAAAAGCTACCTACCACTATAATTTCATACAGATCTTTCAAAACGCAATGTAAGATCTTTAATTTTCATTTTTTGTCAACAGAAGCCTTGAAACTCAAGAATAAACAAAATAAAATTGATTTTAATTTGGGAATAAAAGACTGGGGCCACACACAAAATCGACTGAAACCCTAAATCATCCCTGAGTATCTACAGCAGTTAAACCTGTTAGATCAGCTACATGTTCCCTGCAGTGTCACTGTTAGATTAGAAAATTTTATAGCAGGATTCAAGGTCGGGATTTTTATTAAGGACAGATGTTGATAAACTGACACAATGCCCAGCGAGACCATGCAGAAACATCTTGTAAATGTCGGTGCCCTGAGAAAAACCTGTTTGAAATAGTTGATTCAGGTAGCAGATGTACCTGCCTTCACTCCTCACATTTTTTACAGCCAAGGTTTCTGGCCTTGGGCCTTCTTGGCAAAAGTGCTGCATGAGCTCACGTCTGACCTGCTTGAGAGGTTGAGCAGTTCGTGCTTGTCGGCGACCGTGGACTTGTCCTCCAGCTCCCACATCAGTACGTTGATGAGGTGGGAGTTTTTGATAACAATGGGCACCTCCTCGAACATATGCTCGAAGCCAATGTTGGCCTTCTTCAAGCTGGAGAGTGAGACAGAGAGAGGCAGAAGAGAGAGAGTAAGTTAC
This sequence comes from Lutjanus argentimaculatus, assembly GCA_034769285.1. Lineage (NCBI taxonomy): Eukaryota > Metazoa > Chordata > Actinopteri > Lutjaniformes > Lutjanidae > Lutjanus > Lutjanus argentimaculatus. Next base: position 742,417 of record JAWZSL010000081.1, read on the forward strand.
AGTTTGCCTTCACAGTGAGGATATAGACAGGTCATAGAAATCTGCAAATAGGACTTATCATCATTATCTAATTGCATTCAATGCGTTGGCCAACTTTTTCAGACCCTGTACAATTAATTGAACACACATGATAGACCCTAAAAAGTGAAAAATTCAGGGATTTCTACTATAAGCATTCTGTTCAATTAATTAAAATTAGTAAAACTCACTATGTCCTGATATCGACTTTGATCATACTGCCCAGTCCAACAAGACATCACTGTTGTTTTTATTGTGTTGACATGTAGCCATATATTTCTAGTGTCGTCACGATTCCTAAATTTTTACTTTGATACCAGTACCAAGTTTAGTATCATGATACTCTACACCAAAATGATACCTGAGAATGAAACAATACTAGTTCAATACATGAGACTGAGATGATACTAGTTCAGTACCTAATAGATAAGAAACAGAACATTCTCAAGGGTCAGTCCTGGATATACAGTATGCTGTTGCAAAACCACAAGATCCACAGTGTACAAAACACATTTACAATGAAATATTAACTATTTCAATTAATTTCACACATGAGGACAAATGACAGCGGAAAGCGCGAGTTGAAAATATTCAACCTATAAAAGCATTGTGTATCACAGGGCTGCTCCCAGCTGCTGCTGCTGCTCCCCGAGAGACAGCTGCTGAGCTCTGGAGAGCCGGGGACAGAGCTGGAGCTCCGAGTCATATCCAATTCTGCTCTGATCCGATCTGATGTACTTTAATTCATGAACGTAAGAGAGGAGAGGGGAAAAGAGAGACTGGAGGGAAATAACAGAAAGATCTGGAGTCTCTGAGTGCGTAGTTCAGTCAGAGGCTGAACTGAACACAAACTCACACCCTGGGTGTCTGCGAAAGGTTATAATTTACTTCACTGTGTGAAAACTCCAATGCTGACCCTATATTGAACCCTTTTTAATAAAAAAAAGTATCAAAAGGGTTCCTAAATTTCACAACACTGTGCAACACTAATATATTTTATGCTGAAAGCAGAGTGAACATTATATTTTATTACTATCTAAGTGGTTTAAGGGGGGCTACTTACCCGTTTGTGTATAAAAACTGCACGCATGACACAACACATAAAAATGAGTCTGAGTCATTGGTTGAAATTAGTGTGTAACAAACACAACTCAGACCTAGGTGATCAACTGATCCATAGGCATTTTGAACACATTTTCAGTGAACAGTGTTGGGGTGAGGTCAACAGTTGTTCTACCTCTAGTTCTAATGCAGCTCAGTACATTTAACCGCTCACCGAGTGCAGAGATCCCCTCAGGTCAGCTTTTGACATATGCACACATTTTATTTGTTGTTCCCATATTCTACAGGAAAAGCTGCAAATGGAGCATTGTACTCTTACCACTTGGCCTCTGCTTCTCAGTAAATTGCACCTCAGCCAAATAAAAAGCAAAATGAATAATAATGTTATGCATGTTGCATTTTGATATCTGAAAATGGTGTGATACAATGTGTCCATATTGCCCACCCGGAGCAACGGTAGACTCAGAAGCCTAAATGACTTTTTTATGGGCTCTGCTGATAAGTGTGCAAAGCACCGACCGATTTTTAACCACCTCTTCTTGTTCCTCGGAGCTAAAAGCTGCATCTCTCCCTCGCTCTCTCTGACATGGGCCTGTTAACACAAAATGGAACTTCAAACTTTGCTTAATGTCTCACATAAATCCAATAACATTGACTGACTGCCTTGGTTCTGCCTGTCACTTGTGCACAATGCATGAGCTACAAACTAATGTCTGTATACGTCTAATGTTGGCTTGTTAGATGCGTCTTGCTTGTTATAGGATCAATACGCTCGCTACATTAATCCTGCATGTGCACTGTACCACAAACAGAGATGTTTATACTATGGTTGTCTGTGTCATAAATAAGCATGTGGAGCATCACCTAATTCCAATCAGGTAATTAAGAGAATGTCATTTTGTATTTCAAGTAGTGCTGCAGGCAAACTTTAAGAGGCAACAAAAGTGAACAACCCTGCCTCAGGCTCTGAGTGAACAAAAAATCAACAGTTTATAAGGAAAATCTATAATGATATAAACACTGTTTGTTATACATATTGGCACAATTATCCATCTGCAGTGCTTTAAAATATTTCCTGCATATTATGACCTTTTCAAATGCCTGCAGAGCAATCTAAAAAGGCGTCATGAGGAAACAGAAGGACGATACATTCCAGGCAGGACAAATTGCTCAACTCGACTGGACTTTGGCACACTTAATGCCGTGCTCTTTCCGAGTTGGGCCCCGCTGGAAAAAGCCAAAGGTTGACTCCACAGGCCGACTAATTTGATGCTTCATATTGTGTGCTCAAGTGGAGGCTATTGACCAATCCCTCCATAGCCCAGCGGACTTGGAGGACAGTTCAAAGAGATGGGTCTATTCAGCACTCATCTATCCCAGCCTTTCATTTCAAAAAGGTGCACAATATATGCAAGCTTACGTAACATCAAATATACCAGCATGAAAGAGACTGCTTTTTCTGCACATTGTAGTAGGGTGTGGTGAGGGTGGAGGGGGGACTTTGAAGTTTTGCATCTTTAAGAAAAAAAAAAAAACATAATTGATATTCAGATTTCCAGTCAATTCTGAAAATAATGGGATAGAGACAAGATTGTTGTTATGTGGTGATATTGTCCTTTCCTGCCCCAAGCTGCCCTCTTTCAATCACAGCCTTTATTGGGAACACTGATAGCTACAGATTGGAGCCGTAATAAATCATAGGAACTAATGAAAAGCTGCAGAAATGAGAAGGATCCTGACTCTGGGCCAAACACACTGGGTCAATAACAGAGTGTCTGGCAATAGAGACACACAGGTGGAGAAATACAAAGAAAACGTTGAAAGAGAACTCAAACGATGCCGTTAAATTGTCCCTTCTCCCTGCAAATAAACATGCTTTTAGTGGATTTAAAAATGTATATCTGAAAAGGTTCTGAATGGACAGCAATTTGATACCTCTGGGACTTCTTCATTGCACCATTTATTTGGATTTATCAGCCTTGTGTGTGTGTGTTTGTCCCTTCATGCGTATGTTTATGCATGCATGAGTTTGTGCACTTGGACTACCCTGAACTGCCTGGAAAATGGTCCCCTCATTACATTCATTTTTAGCTGCAATTTAAAGGCAATTACGAAAAGCCTTGGGGTCAGAAAAAGCGTAAACATGGTACATTTGTTTGACGGGCAAGGGCAAACTGATAAATCATCAGCTTCAGCATCAATCTCCAGCTGCTGCTAAATGCCTCCCCTGTGGCTGCATGAGCCCATATTTGCATCCATTGAATAAGCAGAATCAAAAGAGTGAAAATGCAAAAAATTTTAATCATGTTTTCCTGTAAGCAATGTGCGCCCATGTGTTCATACGCACGAATGAAATCATAACAAGTTAAGAGCTTTTTGAACATCTATACTTCTGTGTGCACGTGATCATGACATTTTCCATACAGGGCTTTTATGTTTGTGCGTGTCTGATATAAGCCACTCACCCCTCAGGCGTGAAATCTTTCTCTTTGCAGATCTCCATGAGTTTTGGGGTAAGCCTGTAGGCCTTGAGGGACAGGGAGCCTTGGGCCGTCTTTATTGGATCTGGAATGACAAGAGAAAGACATGAGAGCGGGAAAAAAAGTTTGTTAAACTGTCCTTTAATCATATTCTCTGAAATCAGCAAACAACAATCCTGGCATAACCTTTGTTGTCCATTTCATAAATTTTAAATCAGACTTTTTCTTTAGGCTAGGGTCTCTAAAACATCAAAACAACAGTGGTTGACTTTTGGGTTTTCTCTGATTAATCCCACGCAGTCAGTACCATGTAAACTTTATAATCTCATCTTCTGTATTCAATACTTTAACACATATCTGAAGGTTTTGAGTGAGAGATGCTCCTGTAATACAAATTCACACCTTCGAGTCATGGGCCTCTACGGCTGGCCTCTGAGCATCTGCTGAAGAAGTCAGGGGTTAAGTACCCCGCTCAAGGGCACCTTGAGGATGCCTGGACAAGTTGAGAAAAGTCATCATTCAGCTTCTGCCTCCCACATTTTCCCAGTAAGTGAGGTTCTTGTTACAAGTCTCCGTTTCTCTCCTGTGGGCAACTGCTTCCAACAGACTACTTCAAGTCCAACGCTTCATTTTATGTTAACTTGCTGCTGTGTTATCAAAAGTTCTTTCCTCAAAGTAACAGTGTGCATATGAAAAGAAAATCCTACAAACAGTCACAGGTCATTCAGCACATTCTCCAACCACAGATTTACTGTACATAAGTGCCAGCTGCCAGCCAAACATTTAAGCCCAGACAGATACTTTCTTATATCAATATTTGGTTCGAATACAATAGTTTTGATTAACAAGTTGTGATTCGCGGTGCTTTAACATTTTACGACCACTGGCCTCTGTTTCATAACAATGAGAGCATGATAACAGAGAAATGTGCCTGTCTGTCTGTATCAGTCCTGCCTACACATCCACTAAATGTGTGTGTGTTAGAGCGCACTCATCTGAGAGGTTGTGTTCTGCCGAGTAGAGAGCGGAGAGTCAGTGTTTGGCAAGTATTAGCAAACTAATTTATGACAAAACACATCAAGAAGTGCATTGATTGCACAGACAGGGGACATCTAGGAAAAAAACAGCAAATTGACAGTTGGATAGTAAGCATTAAATGTCCACTGAAAGTGCTGTATTTTTTTTTATTTTCCATTTAGGCCACACAGACTTTTCTGGGTTAATTAATGAATCAGCTTTATTCACACGGCACTTTCTACGGGAGACCTATCCCGAAGACGCATTCAATCCAAAACAAGAAATGCTGTCAAAGTAAAAGGCCTGTGTTATGTAAGAAAAATGTAGACTAAGCCTCAGCCTATAATTTTACAAAAACCTGCTACAACGGCTGATACACATCTGCGATGACAAAACAAAAAAAACTATTGTTATTGTCCAATATGCCTCATAGAGAATCGGGATCAGCACCAAAAAAAAAAAAACATGATCAGGGCCTATTTGACACAGAAAAAAAGCATATTCAGTACAGGAGTGAACATTTAACTTGATTCCTGAAGCTTCAGAGAACAAAAAAATAATGTCTTTTCAATTGTATTATATTGTGCCCTAAGAACCACATGTCCAAAGATCAAACCATTTGCTCAAGATGTTGTTTAACAAATGGCCTGGTGATGAAGATACAGATATTTCACAAACTCCCTCTGTGATTCTCTTACCAATAAGCAAAGCTAAACTTAATAACTGGATCTACAAATGGGATTTGGCATGACAAGACAACAGCAATAATTAGGCTTGTTTTCCCCTCATGCAAGAGAATTGTGTGTGTCTGCAGTGAACACTGTCCCCCATCATGAACCAAAATTACTTTATTATTGACTCTAATTCAGAATCCGCATTGTCCGTACAAAAAATGAAAGCAGCGTCCCGCAGTTAAGAGTGTTTTTATAACAACATTAAACTCCAGCCATTTTTTTAGTTTAACACATCTCAAAAGTGTCAAGTTACTATTTACAAACATAGAAAGAAGTCTAACTGATCTGAAAATCACAAGTGTGCTCAGTGAAAACAAAAATGAAAAGAATCTTGCTGGAGAGGAGCTAACATAACAATCCATCAGGGGAGATACTGAACCTCGCCTCAGATCTCTCTCTTGATTGATTTGGTCACTTAACTGGAATCATATTTTGTCCATTTTAGGAATAAAAACAAGGCAGGATGGAAGTGGAGGAGCTATTTGTCTGTCCATTGCAAAATGACATTTGCACAACTGACTTTCTATTATATAAAATCAATTCAACAAACTGAAGAATAGAGTTAAAGTAACATCTAAAAAGACAGAAAAGCTAAAAGTATCTATACAGACTGAGGAATGGCTCTGTCAAATTCTATTTCACTTGCTGTTTTCTTGTTTATACTACTTGTTATGGAGAGAGAGAAAGTGGTGAGATTGGCTCAGACTGGTCAGCCTGACAGCCACCAAACTATAGTCTACCAAAAATCTTTGTGTGACTTATTCCTGTCCCAACCGCCAACTGTGACAAGCCATTTGCTTACAGCTCAGCCAACCCCAAAAACAAGTTAGAGCCAATCTAAATTCATGCTGGCCAATCGCCACTGAGACCGGATGCTGACAGCCATATTTGATTAAGACAGTTCTCTCTTATTCATAGGAAACATGGTAACTAAAATAAAATATTGCATGATTTAGCCTGAGCTGCTGAGGGCATTCTGATGTTTTCTTTGCACACATTAAATATAGTTATGTGTTCCGTTGGTCAATATGAAGTAAGCTGTGATGGAGAAGAGAGCAGTTTCAGTTTTGTCTTGAATATGCAAGTGCAAAACAAGTACCAAATCCAGAACGTGACAAAATTGCAGAAAGGGAAATTTTAGCCAGAGTGGTGTGGATACAGTGTTTGAAAATGGCAAGAATCTTTCATGGACTGTTACAAAATAAACCAGATTCACAGATGACACTTAAAGGGTCTCTGGTGTTTTAGATCTCAGGGGAATTCTGGTCTCATCCTCATCTGATGTGTAAGTCCAGTTTTATGAAATGTGATCACTTTACTGACTAATAACATTTTCACCAAAATTAACACAAAAATGTGTGTTTTTAACATGGGCAAACCTGAAAAAAGCTGTTTTTATTGTCATTGACATCACGTATGCACCAGAAAGCCATGACTCAACTCATGTCTGAGCAGGAAACCAGAGAGAAAAAAGTCTCAGTGTGCTCAGCTCTCAGTATTTTTGGAGCTTCTAACTGAATCTCTGTGGTTTGAAGTTTAGTTTCTCTCCTGCGTCCTTTTAGGTATCTACTTTATGTTTCTGTGTCATGTTCGCTTTCAGCTGTACAGGAGTCGTGTTACATGACTGTTGATGAGACCCAACATTTCTGCTGCTTCATAATAATTGCGTTTAAATAATAAAATAATAGGGGACTGTTAAACATAGACGTTCAAGTGGGTAGCCCTGTTGTAAGTGCAATACAAATGCCTGCCTTGCTGAGCTGAGGCGCTTAGTCAAACTGAGTCAAGCAAAGCCACATGTGGGTAGTAAATGGGCTGAGAGCCTCCTGCAGGAGGTGAAAAAGCAGGAAGAAGAGGGGAGAGTGATATAGTATTGTGCTTCCATAAAGTTGGGGACTCACACGTAATTTAGAAAAAGGTCATATTTGAACCAGCAGAGGCCCTCCAGGGGTACAGAGGACATTATACAAGTGTCGTCAAAGATCAAGTAGCACTCCTTGTGGCACATAAAGTGAACAGGTTGTTCCCAATTTGAAAGCTCTGGACCTGCAGAGAGCTGCTGCATGTTAGCTCTGTCCCTGTCCATCTTGACCTCTTCAACTGTTCACCTCATGTACAAAACCTGTTGTCATGGTGAACATATTTAACCAATTGGTTTAACAACCCACTAATTCCAAGCTGTCATTGGATGGAAGCTATTAACTCGCCAGTTGGCCACCTGATTGATTCATCCATCGGCATAAAACGACTGGTGGGCTAATGACGAAGAGAACAAAAAAGAAATCAATTTTCTTTCCCTTTGACTTTAAACAGAGATAATGTCAATTCCTTTGAGGTGCTTTGATCCATTAAGCGCTGCATTATTGACTGACATTAACAGGAGCCCTCGTTTAGAATGAGAAAGAGCTGACTGAGTGACTGCCTGCCTGCCTCAGTGGCCAGCTGGCTGGCAAGAGTAGATCAGATGGGTTCATATGTCAACTGGTCAACATTAATCTTTGCCTATCACGGATTTGTATTATCTGAGAACATGACAACCCGGGAGCGATTCTGGAGAGAAAGAACAGGGCTGAGAGGAGTCCTTTACACTCACCAGCAGTGAAACGTTGACGAAATTCAAAGCCATTTTCAGCATTTGTTAAAAATGACAATTCTGGTTGCTGCCTCTCTCTTGACTTGAGGTGAGCTGATAAACACTGAGCTGCTTTAATCAAAGATTGTGATTCCAGGTCAGCTTTTTTGTGGCACACTGGCTGTACTTATTACACACTTATTTTTCAGTTCATAAACCTGAAGGAGGTAAACTCAGCATATTATGAAGTATGCAAGGTGGGCGGAAAATACTGTCGTGACACTATCTGGCATTTTGACAATGTCTGTATTTGATTACATGTCTTCAGCTTGTAAAAGTCTTTGAGGTGTGAGTCACATTTTAGCACCATGAATATACAAAACCCTGCTGTACTCTCATAGACGACCACATATTATTCTTGTCATTTATTAAACCTATCCATGTAACTCGCTTATATAGGCCTGCTGCCTGTGAACTCAGTGACCACTTGGACTGGTTAAGCAGTATTGAATTAGCACTTGAATAATTTAGACAGTGAGGAGTTAAATGCACACTGTGTTATAGTGACAGGTTTTAATATTGCTGTCATTTGAAAGAAAGCTTACACCATCTGGGATGGCATTTGTGCCGCAGCAATTATGGGCAGCTCTTAAAGCTCTTTACTGTGAAGCAGGTGCAGGCACATGACGTCGATAAGTGTCATGTTAGTGGCTACCAGCTACCTTGTTCATGTCTATTTTTCACTGTTTCCTGCTTGTTGCTGCCTCCTCCGCTCATCTGTTGATCTTTCGAGGGCTGCAGACAGACATGTGACATGTTCATGAGACATAGCGTCACAACTTTTCACCTGATTTATTGGGCAGGCATAACCAATACCTCAATTTTTTTTACACCAAAATTAGCTTTTTTAAATGTGGCTAAACCTGCTAAAAATAGGCAATTGACCCTTTTCCATAGCCAGCAGATAAGTTTGCCTTTCTGTTTTTTTCCTGATGTGTGCTGGAAAGCCGAGACTCAACTCATGTATATGTGTATTTGTATGTATTTGTATGTAGGAAAGAAAGAGTAGACTATAGAAAAACTGCATGTGTTCAGCTGTCAGTGCTCTTGTAGCTTCTAACTGAACCTCTGTAGTTTTAAGTTTAGTTTCTTCTCTGTGCTGCTGTTTGTATTATCTGCTTTGTTTTACTGTTTCATTTTAGCTTTCAGCTGTCTCACAGTGGTGTAAGTTACTGCTGATGAAAACCCAACATTTCCTGATTTTGCTGCTTCATAGTAAGTTTTTAGATAACAAAATAATGGGGGACTTTTATTGTGAAGACTATATTATACGAAATGTGCCACCATTTTACAGCCACTCAACTAGAGACAGGTGGCTGTGAACCAGTGTCCATCAATGCCAATCAGAGCTGGAGCTCACTACTTCACCATAAGTAAGCGCCCACTGCACCCTTTTCCCACTGAAGACAAAAGCTGCATGTTGGTGTGTGTTAGTGGATTTTTTGTCCAGAGTAAAAGGGTTTTAACTGGAACTTACGTGTTACTACCTCTGCACCAGCAATGCACTCTGCGACCTTGTCATTTGATAGCAGTTTGCATTGTACCAAATGACACTGCATCCTGCAGATCTTCTGAAATATTCCCAGGCATAGACACTTGCAAGATTTATCTTGAAACAAAACTATTGTTTTTTTTTAAACCTTTGTGCTAACCTCAACTAATCTTTTCCCACATCTGTCACATTGATATATTGCTCAGACTCTCTGAATGTCAACCGCAGCAGAATATCACAAGACTTCTCAGCGACAGTCCTATTCTTAGATACACAATGATTAAAGAGACTAAATTTGACTTGCGCTTGTTTAATCAGCACCGAAACTTAAAAGAATATGAACCATAAATGACTGTAATCAAGTCCAGCAGCAGTCTAACGATGCCATTTTTAGTGCACAATAAGTAAAAACTAATTCTGACCTGGTATATTGAACCTGAGCGAGCTTTTGTGATCTTAGAATCCCCATTGTTCTGAGAAGATTCAGAATCATTTTGTGCAGCCATTGTGGAGATCTTAAACTGGTGCTGCCCTAGTCTCCTGGAACCACTTTCCACCAGCATGAACCTGTCATTAGTGGTCATGTGGGAATGGCTGAATGGCTGTGTGACAGGTGAACAATATAGCAGTGGATCTGCTCACCACATTCTTATTCTTTTACAACTTTGTCAATAAAACATTCCCTGGTAGTGAAGGCAACAGAGTGGATAAGAATCAGACCACCATCTGACCATTACCTGCGCTGACCGGCAGTTGAACCCATCTTAGTTATTCAAACACACTGAAGGAGCACAGGTTTAAATTTTAGGTGACCACTAACAAAAAATAATTTTCACCATTAAAACCATCTGAACTACTTCAATAACTTAAGAATATAAACTTGGTGTTGCTTTATTTTTGTAGCATTGCTGGATGCATTACTAGTCTTTTTATCTGTAATTATTTGTAATGTATTTGATCAAAACCTCGACCAAATTCTATGTTTTAATACTTCAATATGGCCAAAATAAGTTGGGCTCACACGAAAGGAGTTTTAAAATCCTAACTGATCTTGACATCTGGTTGCATTGCAGACATCAGGGGAAACTTCACAGATTCTCGTGTCTCTAATCTCAAACAAGCACACAAAATAAGATTTGAAAATAATGGCATATCACACACTACAGGATATTTTTAAGATTGTTGTGCCAGAGGAGAGAGAAAGTTCTCTCATGGAGAATGTGACCTCACATGATGTAAACAATGGAGACGGATGCAGCCAAACAACTTGCTGTTGTAACGTGGATGCTTTGCAGTGCGAAAAAGCACAAGCAGAAGGCTGAACAAGTCTGGATGAGAAATGTTTGGGGAGACACTGTCAACAATGCTTGACTATTCTTCAGCGAGAACTGGAGGTGAGATTTTAATTATCAGTTTTAATATCTGTCAACAGTTGCACGACAGCTAAAATATTTACCGTTGCTCGGCAGCAACATCTGTCTTTCATTTAGACTGACATAATCATCCGGACTTTAACTCATGAATCTCAAACATATTTGATATTGATATTAGACTAGGAGCAGTTTGTAGGGGTCAAGTTTGGACCTGTAAACTCCTCACATTACCAAATAATAACTGCCAACTGAGGTCCGGCCTAGATTTCACCTCAGAGTCTCAGGAGGGCTGAATCTAAGGCAAACTGACCTGCAACTCCTGGAGTCTGAGACCTGCTTTAGTTAATAATAGATTGTAGCTTCAGTGTAATGGTGCTAGCTAAGAGAAACACCATATTTTCTTTAACCAAATGTGACAGGCCCCATCTATGGACATTTTGGAGCAGTCATCCTCCTGATGGAATCCAGTTTTGGTTGATTTGGCTATCATATGGCTTTTAGCATTTTTCTGTCCTCTTGTTTTAACTTTATCTTCATTTTGTCTTGTTTTTGTTTGGCGATACTGTTCAGCTTCTGTTTTATATTGCTTTCTGTCTCCCAGCCTTACTTTGCCTCTGAAAGCACTTTGGAAAAACTGTTCTATATAAATAAATATTATTATTATCATTATTACTTAGTATGAGTGAAACAAGTGTAGTACTACTTACCATAGATGAGTACAACTGACTCTTCAATGGCGTGCTGGTAGCTGAACTGGGAGTCGAGCAGCGCTCGGCTGACAAAGGAGCCATAGTAGGTGGACTGGTACCAGCCCACATGCAGATGGTCAATGTTGACGTGACGCAGAGAACGCATCATCTCCATCTGGTACTGGACTAGAGGCAGAGAGAGAGGTAGGGATGGAGAGAGGGAAAGAGAAAGAGGGATGGGACAGAGACAGGGAGAGAGAGAAAACATTTAAATTCAGAATGAACTTCATTCAAATCAGCTTGGGGATTTTTTTGGATCTGTGAATATCTGGTCTCCATCTGGAACTGGACATGGTGTACGAACAGAGGGAGGGAGGGAGAAGATGTGAGAAACATGAGAAAATACAGAGAAAATAAATGAGCAACAAGGATGTGGAGGAGAAACGCACTGAAACAGAGAAAAACAAAGGCTTCATCTTCTGTTATCTGGTGGTTGTGGTGGAGATTTATAAAACAAACATCAAGTGGGATCACAAGTCACCCTTTCATTCCTTATGTCAGTAAATATATCCTGGTAGAGAGAAAAAGGCTAGATAGATACACAGACAGGCTTCAGCTACTGGGAGATACATTACGAGGAGAGCCATTTCATTACGCCAGACACATCCTAAGGATGCACAGCCAGAAATACAAACAACCTGCCTCGCTGGCTGTAAGTAACAACCAACGCAAGCGAGCAAAACAGCATCTCCAGCAGGCTAGCTGGGGGAAGCTGATAAATCAGGGCGTTATTGGGCAGCTGTGGCCCCGTAGACCCCGGTCTGTAGAGCACATCCCTCTCCTGTTGGGGCTGTTAACGAGAACAAACTGGAGAGGTGAAAAAGAGGGATGGCGAGAGCAGACGAAAAATAGCAAACAAAGATGGAGGGCAGCAGAAAGAGGGGAAGAAGGAGTTAAAGAAGGGGGAGAGAAGGGAATAAGGGGGAACAGGGGAGGAAAAGAGGAAGAGGGTGGAGAGGATAACAGAAACAGAAAGAAAAGGAACAAATGAGGGAAAAATGTGACTCAGCTGCAACAATAAGTTGATTAATTAATAAGTTGATTGAAAGAAATGATCAACCATTTTGATAACTACTTACTCGTTAAAAGTATTTTTCAAGCATAAATGTCTAGAGCTGCAACAATTAGTCGATTAATCGATAAGCTATCAACTATTAAATTAATAACTAAATATTTTGATAACGGATTGATCATTTTTGGTCATTTTTTTAAGAAAGAAATTCTGAGACTTCAGCTTCTCATATAGGAATATTTTCCTGTTTCTATCATCCTCTACAACAGTAAATGGAATATCTTTGGATTGTGGACAAAACAAGATGTTGGAGGGCATCACATTGTCTTTGGAAAACATTGGTCAACAGTTTTCAAAATTTTATGACATTTTATGGACCCAACAACGAATCAATTAAGTGTGAAAATAATCAACAGATTAATTGATAAGGAAAATAATTGATAGTTGCAGCCCTAAAAATGTCAAACATCTGCTGGTCCCAGCTTCTTAAATAAGAAGGATTTGATGCTTTTCATCAGTAAAATAGTCTTTGGGTTCTGGACTGTCAGTTGGACAAAAGATGCCATTTGAAGGCACTTCCGAATTTTGGGAAATTGGGATGAGCATTTTTTTTTGTTTTGTTTTGTTTTGTTTTTTTGTTTTTTTGTTTTTACATTTTTTGACATTTTAATTAATTTAATTTAGATTAATCGATGATGATTGTTAGTTGCATGTTGTTGCATGTTGTTATGTCACAAAGGTGACATTTCTCTTTCGGCTTCTTTCTAATGGCCTGATCTCGGCCCCTGGTGGTAATGTTGCGTAAAGCAGGCAGTGACTTCAGTCACAATATATAAACATCTCAGTTGGGTCACTTCTAGAAATCTGACCTCTCAGAGTTCATGAAACATTCAGAAAGAGACTTGGGACCATGTTTCGGGAGTCTGCAGTCACGCACCTAATATTTTCTGGTTTATTTCCATGAACTTAATCAGCCTTTAACCAACCAACCTCCCACAAACACACACACTTCTCACTCACAGTCATTGTTCCGCTGCCTCTGCTGTACTCCACACAGAAAACAAATGACACTTCTCTGCCCACTGTTACACATTCAACCCCTGCAGAAGTGTGGCATGAGGAGGAGAGGTGCCTCTTCCTACTGCCAATGAGGTCTCACTGAATTTTAACATCTGGATTGGAACAGTGGCTGGAGACAGACAGGCTGAGAGGCCCTATTCATAGCCCGTTCTGCAGGGATGGACTGGATGTAACAATCTAGCCATTTAATCTAGCCTTTTTGTTTAGTGATTGACATGGTCAAAGAGACAAAAGCGAGCAGAAAAGATGGACAGGAGAATACAGGAGAATGCAGGGGGGAGGAGACAGGAGAGAAAGAGAGGAATTGAAGAAGATGAGGGGGAAAAGAGGGATTGCAGACCGTGTAGCAATTCTGTGACAACCTGCAGGAGGAAGAGGAGGAGGACGTGTCAAGTGGTGTCTGGCACTGTGTCTGTTTCTTAGACGTGATTCTTAGGCATAGTAGAAACCCCAAAGGAGACGTGTGTATAGTATATTTCATCAAGAAAAATTAGCTGGTGGGGGTAGCAGGTGGGAGAAGATTCAAGTGTCTTTATTTCTTCATTCTGAGTCTACGGTGACGAATGAGAAGTTGGTGAGAATTAAAATGTGGAGTGGGTGAGACAGTAACGGAGGAAGCACAAGAGAGCGCATGAGGACGAGAGAGTGTTTGTGACAGACAGAGTCAGTGTGTGGGAGAGTAGCGCTGCCCAGGGGCAGGCTAGCAGCAGACCCCAAGACACACAGAGCTCAATGGAGAGGGAAGGCAGCCTGCCACCTAACTACTGTATCCCGTCTCTGCACTTCTGTTCCAATCAGTATGTGTACTTACTTCTCAAGCGCCACTGGTGCGTATACCTGCCCCAACACCCCATCATTAGCAGGGAAATTGTGCACAAAGTGATCTGTCTCTGAAGCGAAAGCTGAAGGCTGGAGGATTGACAACAGAGGCAGGAAAACCAATCAGCTGCATCTCGTCGTATCCAATTGGAAAACTCACTTCCCAGTCTGTGCATCTCCCCTTCACATTTTTTATATGATAATTTAAATAAATGAATAAAAACTTGAGTTCAAAGTTCTGATTACAGCATTTTAAAAAATGCCTGAACAGTGAAGGAAATCAGGTGTCTTAGATTGTAGATGAGACACTAAGATTATTTAACACGTCAACAACTGAGAATGTTAGTGTGATGAATTCAACCCCTACACATGTGACCGTTTACACTGCCAACTTATTCCTGCATCTGCACAAATTGTGTTTTAGCCTGAACACACCATCATATCTTGTAACTGACAATATGCACAACTCGCAATTACTTGTACTGTGTCCAGATTCTTCTCAGGGTCCTTGAGGTATTTACAACCAGGTTTACTCCGACCGTTTGTGTAGAATTTCTGAGACTTAGGGAAGGTCATGAAATGACCTCTGAAGTGCTGAGCGTTTCAAAAGCGCAAAACAGGTTGCACAGAAATTCGAAAAACATGGGACTACACAGTGTTTACCCTGAGCTGCTAGGTCAACTGAGCAGCCGACAGCTACCAAGTGACCAAAAGCCCATGGAGCACACAAGCAGAAAAATAGAGGCTCTTGGCAGAAATTAGAGATCATTCTGCAAGGACGGCAACATGCAGCCGAGCTCTCCAAAAATCATTTTCTAATTTGTTGTGGAAACAGATAGTGGAGCCAAATGGTTCGGTTGATGCCGAGTTTCCTCAGAATTTCAAATCACTGTAGTAAATAACTTAATTTCTAACTTCGATTTTGGGGAAGATGAATACTCCACCTAAACAAATGGGACTGAATGTTTTCTGAAGGCAGTAAGGAGACTAACTTGTACATCTTCTACCCATCTGAATGACACTAGGCTTCTACTAGAGACTCAAGGAGACAGGCTGACTTACAAACAAACTACTACACGCTGTACCCAGGTCAGAAAGAAATAGACAGAGGATGCATGCAGACAGCCGACCGACATGGAGCCTGATAGCTAAACTGAGATTCAGATGGCTGAGTGAGACAACAGGCCAGTGGCAGGCCAGCCAGCTCATCCACCACAGATCTAATACAGAGCACAGAGCCTTGTAAATGCCACAGGATCACAGCTTTGTTTGTTCATAAACCAAGAACTACAACTGCGAAAAGAAATAGCAAAACAAACTGTGTGACCATCTGACATAGGTGGGTGTGTGTGTGTATACTCCACAATATAGTAAAGCCTCTGGAGATCTGGAGAATTCTCACGATGCATGGTATATAAAAAACTACACAAGTACCACATGAAAGCAGTGCACATTTTGGCAAATATTCCTTGGATTGATGATCTTGATGAGACATACTATTATGCTGTTTTTACTGGGGCTGTATCTGACTCATATCTTTGTCATTCGAATGGATTGGGCTATTCAACGCAAAGATTTGATGATTCGTACCTTTTTTCACTTCAGGGCCACACTTTGCTCCTTAATCAGACTACATGAATGTTTTACCAGTAAGACTCACGTTTTAATGCCTTATTAGATTAGAGATTAGATAGATTTCCATTTCAAACATGTACAAATAAAGTAAACAAAAATGTAAAAATTATGGTAAGACTCATCGTTCACGTGCAAAATCCCAGTGCACTGCGAGTGTCTCTCCTGGGCTGCTGACAGTACGTCACCTGCGCTCCATTTCTATCATCGTTCTCTGCTCCAATCACAGTGAGTTTTGTGGTTTGGTTCATTTTGAGACTCAAAGCCTGCCGTGATGCTGCATTGATCTATCTACAACGACAAAAGAATAGACTACTCTGATAGAGTATTTCATGCTGTTTATCTAATCTTTTTTTTTTTTTTTTTTTGATATTTCTGTGTATTTGTTTTGTATTGTTGATTTGTCTTTGTACGGTTGTTTTGAGCAAACACCAAGACAAATCACAATCAATGTTTCACTGAGATGGTAATAAATTATTGATCTTGAAACTTGTTTACCAACCACTCATTTTACCTTCTCTCATCAACTAACCGACGGCACATGTTGTCACATGGATTTTTTTTTAATAAGTGAACCAGCTATTAAAAAAATTCTGACCCCCCATATTTATAGCTCCTCAATGAAATGTTATCCATGTGCCCCTGAAATGTATCCCTGTGTATTTTTGTAAGCTTTCATCTGTATTATGCTGTGTCTGTAATGCACACAGACTGCTCAGCTTAAGGAATCTCAGTTGACTGTCCATTATTTTCATTATTTATCAATTAATTGTTTAGTCTATAAAGTATTAAAAAAAATATCATTACAATTGTCATCACAATTTCCCAGACCCCAAAGTGGCAACTTCAAATTGCTCTTTTGTCCAACAAACAGTCTTTATTTACTATCATACCGGAAATGACAAAGAAAATCAGCAAATCCTTAGATTTAAGAAACTGGTTAAGAGGTTTGAAAAAAAAATATCACTGAAATGATGAAAAATGCTTGCGTATCAAAATTGCTGGAAATAATTTTCTTTTGATTAATCAACTAATCATTGCATGTCTAACAAGTATATAGTGGATATCTGTGCTTTTCCTTCTCTCCCTTTCTTAAACTATGTGAGCAGCCAGCTACCATGTATCACAGATCTGGTGAGGGAGGTGGCTCAAATGATAAAATAACAACAATACCTTTGATATCTAGATTCTGTCTTGGTCCTGTCCAGCGTGATACTCAACCAGTTTAGAAACCCTCTATAATTTCCGATCAAAAAATGTGAACACAGGAAGTCTTGGTCTCTGTGAACATCAATGGAAGCTTTAGCCAGAGAATAGCAACATTACGATCAAAGGCGCAGAGGTGGGAGCATGCGCCACCGTTTGCTATTCCTCACCCATTCCTGTTGCCCTGCCGCCTCTTCTATCAATCAATCTGGGTCCTGGGGCCAGACAGGGAACGAGTCTGCCCATTCCCTTAGTGCTGGTTGATTGTGTGTGTGTGTGTGTGTGTGTGTGTATGAAGGAGAGAGGGAAGGGGATGGTGTGCGTGTGTAAGACGGAGACAAAATGAATGTGTATTTAAAAGAGTATATGTGAAAGCAAGAGATCAGTGGGGGAGGGAAAAGGGAGAAGGAAACAGGACTGAGCGAAAGTGCAAAATATGGGTGAGTGGGAGTGTGTTTGTGGGCAGGTGTGTGTGCTTAAACGTGTGGAAGGTGCAATACAAAGACAAAGCAAGAGATGTGTGAAGCCTAAGGATGCAATGTACTGCATGCTGTGCATCTAAAGTGAGAGTGTGTGTCCGCATGTGTGTGTGTATGGTGGAGTGGAGGTATTTATCAGCTTGGAGCTAAACTCTTCACCTTGGGCAGTAATGTTAAGAGTCAAAATAACAAGGCACTACCAGTGTCTGTGTGTGTGTGTGCGTGCACATGTGAGTATGTCTCTGCAATGAACCAGACAGATAGTCCATACTCTAATACTCAATGACACAAGAGGTGAACTGCATCAGACCTTGCATGCTGCTGCAGGCCACAACATCTCAGCCCAGGCAGCAAGATCTGTGTGAGTGTGTATGTGTCTCTGAATGTGAGGATGCACGTATCTGTGTGTCACAACACATTCTAATCACCACCTTGACAGGCTGACGGGGCCTTGCCTGGAAAGTCTGCCGCGGTTTTACACACACACACACACACACACACACACACACAAGCAATAGCCAAACTTTATATCCACTAATGTCAAGTTGAGCAGATGAATAATAGAATAAAATGATGTCAAAAGTCTGAAACTTGGCGAGCTATATTTCCTTTACCCGCCCCTACTCGCTCAGTTTGGTGAAGAGTAAAGTTTTTGTTTTAATTGTTCAGGTTAGATTATCAAATATAGCCTGACATTTTGTCAAATTCTCTCTTTTTCTTAGTTTGAAATAAAGAGTGATGAGTCTTGAATATACAACTGATCAAGGACAAGGAGATAAACGGTGAATAAAAAGCTCTCAAAAGCTTGGTCTCCAAACAAAGAAAAGCAGCTGCGATTCAACTCAACTAAAAATTAGCTGTGGTGTTCTGCATGGTTAAAGGTGAGTTGTCTGACTTTACTTACCATGAACATATAAAATAATTTTGTCAATGTTGTGATAATACTTCAATATCCTAAATTAAAGAAACACACCAAGCTGAATTTTTTTTATTTTTTATGGCGGTCTCACATTGATTCAGGTTAAAATTAATTCTGAATGGTCGTCAAATGAGTAACCATCTGTCTATGAGTTTTAAGAAATCACTGATTATCTTTTAAAAAGGAGCAGATGTTTATAATGGTTAAATTGAGCAAAATGCAGGGAAAGGGCCAGCAGTGACTCAACTCCAACTCTAGAGTGTGTATTTTCAGAGCAGTGGGCTTTTGTTTTCAGGATAACAGGTTTAACTTTACATTGACAGACAATTGACAATTATAAACAGCTGATCGGCCTAGAGTGGAGGACTCGCCGCCGCTTGTTATTGTCAGATTACAATGTTGCATTCGTCTTGCCCTCCTGCAGTGCTCCTGCAGCCTGCCCGAGCTTCCTTGAGTCTGGGGAAGAGGAGACGGGGGAAACAACTCACTTCAACCATAGATCGTATATTTAATGGGATTTCAACCTATTTAATAAACCATCTATGGCTTTAACTAGCTATTTGGACGACAGTGCTCATTTTTGGAAGCACAAATGTTACATATTGCTCCTTTAAACCATCTTATTCTACCAGTGTTTTGCTGAGAGGAGAAGGCTCTAGTTGTACCACAACTTCTCCATTTCTTGCATCTTACCCTCAGGACTCAACACATCAACCCTAATTTAATGAGTCCACAGTCTTGACCCACTCACTCTACACAGCTGGCAACCCGCCTGTACTCTATTCTGACATTCATTTGCTCCTCGACACAAACTTCAAGCTGTTTTGTGAGGTAAAAACAGAGTGGTTCTTACTATCTCTGCATTTAAAACTTATTTTGTATCCTCGGTTTTCTTTAAAAGCCTCTGTGACAATCCTTTTTAGCATTCTATAAATACACATGGCTTGACTTTACTCCATATACAACAACAACAACAAAAAAAATCACTACATCTGCTATTGTCTACGATGGAGAACAAAGTGAATCTCGATATTTGAAGGCCTTGAGACGGGCTGCCTGTTCTGCCTTGTTGTTCTGCTTCTGCTTTCCTGTTTCCCCATCCTCCTTTAACCTTGCTTGCTACTCCTCTGAATTCCCTAAACAGGAACGGAGAATACCTGACGATATTATTGCACTTTTCTCTTCCTCTTCATATTACAAATCACTGCTGAACTGTAGAGTCCTCAACCCAGGGTTTCATTGATGCCCTGTGCATTTTGGGTCAATACAATTCATATTTGAGGGGAAATATAATTCATATTTGAGGGGGAACGCTCTGTCCTCATGGACTGAAATGTAATCAAGCTAGAAAGAGAAAAACACAAGTCTCCACAATGAATGGAAAGGGGAAAAAATGACGCAACGTTATTCTCAAGGACACTTCAGATCTGCAAATGCACAGCAATTTCTGTACCATGCAGGGCGCATGGTACATTGTGAGATGTATAAAAAAAACGTACAGCTGAGCCAGAGTTTAACATTTCTTAAAATGCATTATATTGCCCATATACATTCCCAACCTGCCCATGTTTAACAGATTTAAGGTGATAAAGGCACTGACAGATGTGTCTGAAAACCTTTCCTCCATGAGCAGCCACTACAGACAAAACCTTCAACAAGTTGCCACGTTTGGTCTAAATCTCATTCGTTAGACTGTGTGTCTTTTGTCCCACTGGCACAATACAATATGCCAATTAGGCCTTGAGCTAACAGAGACTGCCCTTGAGCGAGCTCATAAGTGCCACCAATATAAACCTTGAATTGATTTCTTTTATTCTCTTTTATTTCTCTCTTTGGCTGTCTCTAAAAAAACACTTCCGGACAACAAGAGAGACACACACATCATACACACAGATAAACGCATGCATGCATACACATGCAGATGGCTGTAAGATAGAGCTGACTTAGCAGCTATCTTTATGCAGGTATAGAGCACAATGGTGGCTTCCAGGCACCACTTTCTCCCACTGATAAGAAAGAGAAGCCAAGATGAAAAAGATGAAAACTAGCCATGCACACACAAAACACAGACTCTCATACTAAACACCCTTCCCCCAAATAACTAAGAAAATTAAAATTAGCACAAGACAACAGAGCCATTTGCTATTGTCCAAGTGTATTGTTTTGTACCAATTATAAATCAGACCAGTGATTCAGCTGTAACAATTCAAAGTCTGGGTCATGTCTTAAGAGTCTAAAGAAGCTAAAGGAAGGGTGAAATGGCCAGATAAAAATTCAGAAAAAAACAACCAAACAGTTTAAATAGCTATTCAAAAAGAATAGATAAGCTAGCAAATAGTAATGCTTTTAATAGCCTAGATAGCTAAAAACAATTGATAAACAACTGAAAGAGTTAGGTAAAAGTATTGAAAAATGGTTTGAGTAGATAAAAGTAATGGATAAATTGCTAAATAGCTAAAAGTAACAATAATGGTTGAAATCATTAGCTAAAAGTATAGGATAGATGGCTGAAATAGCTTAAAGTAATGGATAACGGTTAGAACAACTAAAAACCGAAACATTCAGCTTCTGCCACTCCTTGTGCTAATACCAATTCAAACTTGACCAAACCAAAACATTTACAATTCAGTCGTATAAAAATATTGTAATATCCACTTTGATGTAATTAACAGTGTTGAACATTATTATTTTTAAAGTCAATTCAGATGAACACATTTGAAATATTGGTGGTGGGGTCGTGTTTATAAAGGGGTACTTGAGTTCATCTGGCAGAACTGAGTGGGTTCATCAGAGAAAATAAAGGTTGGGAAGTGGTGGTGTATATACAGAATCTGCATGACAGCACCACCACAAGATTAATGAGGACGACCACTCAGCATCATTATGACATAGATGAAAGACAGAAATAGAGAGGTGAAGAGAGGAGAAGTGAAGGGAGGAGACTCACAGGAAGACAGGAGAGGAGGAGTGGAAGGTGGGAGGAGGAGGAAGAAGGCGACCGCCTGTCTTTCATCTGTAAATGCAATTTCCTAAGTGAGCACACTAAGTGGAGCCCGTAACAGTACGTTTTTGTGTGTGCGTGAGATGGAGATGGCAGGAGGGAAAGCTGACCTGTGACATGATGACTGACCTATGACACGACTATTGATCTCCAAGGTTTCGCATGTGGAGGGGAGAAAATGATGAGTCATTACTTTGCCTATATTGGAGGTCCCTTTGATATCAACAAAGACTTGAAACACTGTCTCATCAGTGAATATCATTAACTATCAAATGGTGCTTATAATATAAGCAAAGAAATTTAAAGTGTTTAGCCTGAGGGGAGCTGAAGCTTAGCTAAGGCTTACTGTCAAAAGATGACACCTATGTTGTTTCTAAACCTTATTTTCAAATCATCATTTCCAGCACACTGACTCCATTTTAAGCAGCCTTTAATGACACTGTCAAGGACCAGGACAAGTGCAACCTGACAGGCCAATCAATAAATCTCAACAGCATGGTAATTTGTGGGTTTTCATTTAAGGACACTCCACTATAAAGATGAATATACTTCAAATTAATTCATCAGAAATCACTACTGTTCACTTCTGTTGCTAATTATTAACATCACCTGACTATCCTGCTCAGTAAGCTTTCTGCTGACCTTGTCTCACCGTCACTAATTCGGTAAAACTCGACTGTGCCTCGCAGGGTACGTGCTCCCAAAGACATGCTGTCAAAGACATTAAGTTTAAAGCATTCTTTCCTCGTCCTCCTTTTAAGACAAAAGAGGACAAACGCTTTCTGTCTATGCGTTGTCAAGGTCAGCTGGTGCTGATGCGAGAGAGCAGATAGCTTGTCCCTCTGTCGTGGCACTTTGTCCGTCCACGTGTTCATCTGTCAGAAGGAGGGAACAGTGATGAATGTGCGAGTTGTCGGGAAGTAAATGGCGGTATCGAGTTGTGGTCTGGTCCAGGGTGTCAGGAGAGGTACGGGGCTAATTTTCAGCAGCGCGGCTATAATGGGATGTGTGTGCCTATTTGTGAGTGCGTCTGTGTGTTTGTGTGAGCGCACCCACAGCGGTCCATGTTCCACCTGGCACAGTGGATTAGGTGCAATTAATCTTAGTTAAGCAAGCCCTGCGGAGAGTATGCCTGCCTCGCACGCGCGCACGCACACATAAACACACACGTTGGGCCACAAACAGGCATACAAATACACTCGGTGATGCACTGATGCACGGGAGACAGTGAAAGCGGAGTGAAGCTGCTGCTTTGTGTGCATAACACACTGAGGAGTTCACCATATGCACGTCTGACAGCACCGCTTGTCAGAGGGCTTTGTTTTTTTAGTAGGAATGGGGAGATGATGTGGAAGGGGAAATGGTGTGTTTGTATACTCGCATGTGCACATATCCTAGTTTATCTTTTGAAAGGGAGAAAAAGGGAAAAGGGTTCCATTTGATCTGCTTGTCATGGTTCGTTTAACAGCGTGTATGCTATCAAGAGGTAGGAAGTGTATAGTATGGAGGATACCATACTTCTGCAGCCCTTTTGTACTGAATACGCTATTATTTTAGTCTATATAAAGGCCCTGTGAGGACTGTGTGCCAGTTTTTCATTTCAAAAATGCTGCTATAACATTCAAATTTGAAACTGGTACAGATGAGACATGTATGAAAGACTACAATATGGCTACAACTAATGATTATTTACATAGTTGATCAACCGGTTGATTATTTTCTCATTTAGTTGTTTGCTTATAAAATGTCAGAAAATGGTGAAAAATGTTTCTCACACAGGGGCGCCCCCGCAGATCCCAAACTTAGACACATTTTTAAGAATGAACGTGTTAAATTCAATCATCACGCTGCCATCACATTGGAGAGGGCACGACTCACTTTGAAACAAATACAGTAAAACGGGGAACTTTGTTTTTTTCTAGACAAAAAACACATTAAGTTTGAAGGTTGTTTTTTTTTCTTCTTCTAATTTAGTCCACTTAGATGATGAACCCTTTCATATAATGACTCATATAAATCAGTTAAGAAATGTAGATGTTATGGTGCTTTTCATCCAGAAAAACTGCAGGATTACATGTATTTGTACCTAAATCATTTTTATCTTGTTCCATATAGCCGACTACATACACTGACAAGATTTAGCAACGTTATGTGCCCAAAAAATGAGGCCGCCCTCACTACCTGAATATACTGAATGAGCAGGTTTTTCCATCAATGGAATATTTAATTAATGAATATTCAATTTAAAATGGTATTTTGTCACACATTTTACCTTATTATATTGTACTACTGTGATTTAAAAATCGCAGTCACCATGTTGTGATATTGTTCAGCCTGTGAGCTTCACATTGGCTCTTCAGAAACCTGTGGATGACGTCATGAAGGCTGCAACTACATTTATTATACAGTACATGATTAAACCCTGCGTTTCTTCTCTTCAAACACCATCAGTCATTTCTTGTCTCCCTACTGGCTACAACAGGTGCAGCAACTGTACTCAATACATGTATTCACAGGTGTAGGTCCTTTAGCCTCTCCCATACAAGTATCTATACAGGTACGATTAATCGCAGCACCACCCACATCATTTGTCTCATCCATGTCCCATGTGGCCTCACCTGTGTGAGAAACTCTGCAACCGTCAGACATGCATGAGTAAACACAGGACCATCGGTGATTAACACAGCCCAGCAGAGCAGTGGGAGACATTTCAGGCATTCGGCCTCCAGAAGTAAAAGTCCTGCTCAGTTTCTGCATAGTGTTAGCTGACTATCAGTTGGAGCACTTCCAAGGCTTGAATGGGCATAAAATGGTTGAATCATTCGCATATAATATGAGCAACTGGGTTAGGAAGCTTCTAATTCTTTGATGAAAATTCAAATGCCAAATAATTTCTTGCAATTATGGAGGTTAAAGGAGGAATTAAGCCCTGGCAGCATTGTTCACCCAATGCTGTTTAGTGGTTGTTCACAGTGGCCGAGTTATTATTTATTCATCACTGTGAACTAGATTGGACTGAAACAAACTAGACTGGGGAAAACAAAATGGACTCTTTACTGAGTGGATTGAACACTGAGATTTTAAACACACTGGTATCAGATCGGTTACTCAGTATCAGCCCATACGGAGAGTTCAGGTATCGAAATCAGTAAGAAGAAAAAAGGCAGACCTATCAAAAAATCTCTAGTCATCATTGCCATTTTTCATCTTCTTCACCACCTTGCTCCATTATTTGTCGACCGTTTCTTGGCCCCAGCATCTCTTTCATAGCTGTTACTTTTGCTGGCAATCTTTCTCCGTTTCTCCTCTAGTTGTTTGTGTCATAAGTCTCAATCTTTTCCTTGGGTGCTCTCATTTTCCCCTATAACTTTCTCTCCTTTTCATCCCCCCATCCCTTCACCTCAAACCTCCTTTCCTCCTTTCTCTTGCCGTCCTCGGCCCTTTTCTTCATTTCTCTCATCCTTGTCACATTGTTCTCTCCTTCTTACCTTTCACCCTCCCCCTACTCCCCACAGCCCACCTGGATTAGCAGCTGTCTGCAGTAATGCATTCTGACTCCCCCCCTCTCCCACACACACACACACACAGACACACACAAAATTTAATGTGGGGCAGAATCGTGATGAGACAAAGGAGCGGATGAATAAAACAGTGGAACTGATGGCGATGGTGACGGCACCCGGGGGACCCACACTCTTGATTTATAACGCTGGGTGAGCATTCAAAAGCAGATACAGCCCCGGCTCGCTGCTAACAGCCAGTCTCAGTTCTGCACTACAGTGGGAGGGAGACAGAATTTGGATAGAGAGATAGAGAACAGGGGGAGAGGAAAGGTGAGACACTGGGGACAAGGAGCAAAAGACAATCAGCAAGGATTTTTTAGACCTTTGGAGAAGGCAAAGGTGCCACCTGCAGTCCTGATACATAACAGTGCACATGATTTCTTCGTTGTTTATATATTTCTGTTAAAGGTGGGCTGCCAAGTGATTTCTAATTAGCCTCACTGAGGGAGAGTAAGAGAAAACGGAGGAAATCAATTTCCCATTTGGGGCAGGTAGAGTGATCTATTGAGGGGCTAACCCCAAGACAGACCTTATCAGGGGGGGAGAGGGCTAACTTTTTACTAAATACACATGCAGGCCTCACTGCATACTGAAAAGTGTATTTACAGCGAGGAATGGAGAGATCATGGCAGAGGCATTTTTAATCCCCCTGACTTCAATTAACCCACCGTGAAAATGTCTGCTACAGACGACAATTAAACTTCCAAAAACCAAAGACTAACCTCACAGACCCTACTGCAGGAAAATGCTGATGTAATTGGGCTTAATTAGTTCTGTTTGTGTTTTCACATCCATTGCTTTGCCTTGGTTTAAGAAGATTAAGATTTTTTTTTTTTTTGTTTTTACAAACATGGAATCCAGCAGGCTCTGGCCAATAAGTTTCATAAATATTTTTTAAGCAAAATATTCTAAACCAACTGGAAAAGATACATCTACATGCAGGGAGAAGTCTCAATCTGCAGTGTTTTTCATGTGCACAATATTAAGTCCTTAAGATCTGTAGCACCCCGCTGTTGTACATAAGGAATATAATTCATTCTGTTTATTGTGATCACTTCACTGTTACCACTGAGAGAGAAATTCAGTTTAGTCACAAAAAAAAAACAAACAATGGGCCTCATGCAAGAACCGCTCGCACGAACAGATTTGTCCTTAAGTGGAGCGTACGAGTGATTTAAGAGAAGTTTGGCATTCTCCAATTTTCTCGTATTTTGAATTTCTGAGCGAGAGAAATTTAAGTTAAGAATACGAAAACGTTCTTGCATGAGGCCCAATATGTTGATTACCAACATACATTGTTGACCAACTTTGAATTATTCTTGCAGAAAAACTGAAGCAAGTTAACTCTTGGCCGAGTATAGTTTAGGCTGGTGGTATTGAGTCCATTTCCAATTAAGTTTCTTAGATATCACAAAGAGCAAAGTAGGTAGTCTATAAATAGTGAAAACACCTGCTACAGACCAAAGGGGGCATAAGAAAATGAATTTAAGAGAGGATAAAGGAAAGGCAAGGAGACTGAAATCATCTAATATCTCAAGAGGAAGAGCGTAGTCAGTGGAGGCATCAAGGAACATTGGATGGATTATGATGGATAAAAAAGAACCAAAACAATCTGAAAGAGATGCTGTAGCTTTTTTGCCAGTCACAGTCAATTAATACTACAAAAAACCTAAGGGATGCCGCTTTAATGTTGACGTTCGTGTTTGAGGCAGATATTTATTTAAGACTATACCTGCTCGACCGAAGTGTGGTATTCTTTCTACAGACAGCCTAACAGCTGGGCTCAGTCGACTAGGTAAGCTAATGTTTGCAAGCCAGTTCAATTTAAAATATGAATGTTAAATAATGGTCTAATATCAAAATGGCTATCTTATTATACTTTAGTATTTCTCACAAGTAAAACATTCAGCAGAGCGCTTTTAACATGTCTGGAATATGATATGGACTGGCTCAAGGGCAAGGCACTGACAGGAAGGTTGCACAACTAAATGCAATATGGACAAATGCAATATCCAGATTGCAGAGCCATGCAATTTTTCAATTTGCGCAAGAAGATTGACAAAACATTATAATTAAGTACTGTAGTGCTGCAGAGATGCCCTGACCTAAAAATCCTGATCTGCAGGTAAAAGAAAACATGTTTGTTTGTTTGGTACAGACTCCAACAAATATCACAACATGATTCAAATAGTTTTTTCCAGTGAAAAATAAAATTGTAATGCAAAAATGATCATTCCCACTAATCGTATGACAGATCACAATGGCGATTTCAGTTAAAATAATCACAATATGACTTTTTTACCATATTGTGCAGCCCTGATTGATAGTAGCTTAGATATTAAGGTAGCATAGCCAGCAAATGTTCGCCAGCTAGTAGACAGACTGCTATTGCCTGTGTCTGCTAAATACTGCATCATAAAGAAAATAAATGAATAAATAAATAAATAAATAAATAATTAAATGTTTAATTTGCATTTATTCTACAGTTATGAAGTGACCTTTCTAACCACAAAATTGCCTTTGTGTTTCCTAAAATAAAAGGCCATGCCCATTATTGTCTTTGGGAGCAGAAAGAGGAACGAAAAGGAAGAGATAACAGTAATTCAGACACATCTCTTTTTGTTGCACTTAGTGGTTAATCACAGAATCTGATCATTTCACAGAGTTAATACTTTTTATTATTATTCAGTAGATAAGCTAAAACAAGTACCAGTATGAGAATCACAATTAGGAATGGATAGTCTGCCCACTTGAGGTGTTATTTGGTCTGTTAGTGGCATGAGGGGAGCTGCTTCATCTCTCTAACACTGTCACACATCTTAGCTTGATACATCTGAACCTTTGTGTTGTTGGCTACTTTCATAGTGAATCTGAGACAGTCAGCAGAGTTGAAAAGTAAGACAGATATTGGAAATTAGAACTTAGTCTTATTCACTATGAAAAACATTCAAAAAGGACATAACATACATCACTATAAATATAAACTATAAAAGGAAATAAATACTATTATTTCATCACGCATGATCTGTAAATTTAAACATTATGACTGAGTTTGCACACTCCTAGTACTGTGTTGCTTGCACTAACATTATCTATATATTGTAGCACCATCTGAAGGCATACTTGTCGTCAGTATGCGACACATCACTTGGATCAAGCAGAAGCTTTTTGGAGCAAAGTGCTGCAGACTGATGAAACAAAAAATTGAACTCTTTGGCCACAATCACAAAATGTAAGACTGCCAAAAAAGAGAGAGGCATTTGGGGGAAAAATACCTCACAAACCGTTAAACATTGCAGTGGATTTATTATGCTTTGGAGTTATGTGGCAGCCAGAGGCATATAAGGTACAGACCTTTCTCACAGCACACATTTTGACTTGTCACAGCATGAAAAGCACAGGTGTAACTTATAACATTAACGATTGCTCTGTTCCATTTAGGTTCCAGTACACCACACCAATGAGCCAGTACTCACTATTGTCGAGCCTTGGACCAGAAACACCTATACATGGAATGTAGCCATGATTAATGTTATTAGTTACACCTGACGTGTTTGACAAGTCTGAATGTCTGCTTTGAAAAAGGCTTATAGTTCTGAGGGAGAAAAGTACCAACATATCCTCGTATTAATGGCAAACAAACAATAAACCCAACCGGAAATGTGTTACAGCTCAATGTGCATGTACGACAACACTAAAAACTATGAAAATCACTAAATGTCTAAAGCCTGGAAAATACTGATATGTTATTAACATATTATGAGTCCCTAATAAGACACAATTGTTTTTATGATACTAAATCCTTTTTAGAATGGCCATGACAACAGAACAGTCTCTGGGAATTCTGGAAAGACTTCTCTAGTCCTCTAGTCTCTCGAGTCAAGATTCAACAGCCAGATTTTCCCTGCACAGAAGCATTTTCCTCTATCTAACCGCCCAATCATATTTACATCAATCTGAAGTTGTGAGGCTAATTGGTTTTGCTGAGTGATTTAAACAGTGGCAGCGGGAGTGACATAAACAACAAATAGCAAACTGAGAAGAGGGTGCCAATCAGTAAAGTCATCCTCATTAATGACTACTGGTTGTTTATCCATCAAGAGTAACTTTCCATGCTCTCTTTAATTAAGTGTCTTGTTAGAACTGGAATAGCTACAACCTTGTTATATGTTGTCATGTCAATTGTCCAAACGGAAAGCTCCTTGGCCAAGAAAAGACCACCATGTGGTGTCTACGGGGCCTCCCCTCAATAAAAACACATCTCTAATTGCTGAAATCAGGACACATAGCAAAACAAACACCCTTAAAACTTGTTTGTTTCACCAGTGTGACAACTGTTCCTATCTACTGGGCCAATGTGAAGCATGAAGCGAGCCCAGACAGGGGGCCTGGCAGCCGCTACCACCTGTGTTGGGCAGAGAGCGAGCAGCTTGGCATGACAAGCCAGAAGGAAGTGCTGTTCAGTCGGAAGAAAAAAAAAAAACTTTTCAAAAGCAAATACAACCCACGCACATATGTACACAGACATACCGTACATATAATATTCCATGTGTACATCTTTCAGGCACTAATGTTTTCAAGTATGGAACCCGTGGGCCACCAAGCCCCTAAATTTGGTGTCCAAAGTACATTTGCCTGAATGGCGTCTTCCAGATTCTTCCCGGCTGTTCAAACAGGTAATTGTTTCTTTTGCAACAAACCACGTCCAATTTCTTAAAAAGAAAGAAAAAAACACTACACTGCATTACTTTCAGACATGACAAATTTTCCCCATCTTGTTAGTAACATGTATTAATACTTTTTACCTGCCATGGTAATCAGACGTCTAATGTTACACTTTCACCTGGAGTCAGATTCTCCTCCTCATGAACTTGCTTTCTAAAGTAATCACTGATCCTACGAGCCATATCTGCAAAACTGAAAACATCACACTGATGGGATGAAATGCGAATTAAGAAGCTCTATAAAATGAAAAATAGGAGGCTGAAATGTTCTGCCTCTGGTTGTGAAATGTGTAGATGAAAACAATGGCTTTAATTAAAAGTTCGACTACCCTGTAACAGGGCCATGTTCCGCTGGTTGTGAAATGTGTAAATTAAAGAAAAGGCTTTTATATTATATTAATGTTCGACTATAATGCAAGAGGGCCCCAAACTATAAATGAAAACAATAGCTAATTTTTATATTTTAAGTACAATGTGCTTTATAGTGGGATAATGGTCATTTTCTTCAACCATAATTATTAGAACTTGTAAAATACACTGCTTATAGGTGAAGGCACGGTGCACATGCACGAGCACATTATCAGGTTGTACCACCTCAGCCTCATTTTGAGCCAGGAAAAACCTTTTCCCACAAATTGCGATGTGTTTTTTTTCTTGGAGGTATTGTGTTTGATGAAAAACAACTTCTCAGCTAGTTGAGGAAACTGGCGACACATAACCTAGTACATTACGTCCTTAGATGTGTCGTATTCTATCCACTTAAATTCCCCTCACCGTTCACCGTTTTCATAGAATGCTGAAATAAAAGGAGAGAAGGAATCAGTGTGTGGAACTATAATGTGGAACAAAATGAGCAAAATTTAACTGAAAACCAAATAAAAGGTAGACTTGATAGTTCTTCCAGTGTATTTTCTTCTCTCCACCCCCGCCTACTTGAGGTGTCTGGCTCGGATTGGGAGATGGTGACACAGAGGCCAGAGACCATTGAAGCACGGTTAACGTTGAAGCTTGTCTTTTATATGAAGTCAATATTAGGGACAAATTGATCCGATACTCTACCTGTACTAACTCTACCTCTACCTGTATTGGACTGATTTATTTTATTTTAAATATTTGAATGGTGCTGACTAATCAAACATGCTTAGTTAAAATAAAAAGAAGCTGCAGTAGTATAGCTGAGTCCTGTTGTGAGCTAAGTATTCCTTCCTTTAGAATATTAGAATATTTGTTTCACAGATTGAGCTCAATACTTTTTATGGCTAGGTTAAGCAAAGTGTATCCTTTAACAGGTATTAATACATTAAAAGTATTAGTAACAGTTTAATTGTTTAAAAGAAGGAAAGAAACACTATCAGACTGACATCAGTATTATCAGATACTCAGGGTTGCAGGATCCCTAGTCAATATCTTAATACAAAATATGCATACAAGATTATTTTAAATTCATTTTTAGCCTCTAATCATATATACAAACTTCATAAACACTGCCTCAAAAGTCTAAGTTTCAAGAGCATTCCACCGATTTATTTATTCAGTGTGGTTACCTTCATTCAAGCATCCCTCAAAGCAGAGGTACAATTACTCCCCCAAATATTAAAATTTCTTGGCACTGGCATAAATGCAGTGCTTTCTTCCAAAATGAAAACGGAAAATCTCTCCTGGCTATTTAAATACACAATTTTCATAACATTGACGTTTCATTTCAGGGATGTAATTAACCCAACAGGACATTGGTTGGGGGCTTACAAAATTTCTCTCGGCAGTAGTATGTCGCTTTACTAATTCTCCTGTGTTTGTGGCAGCGACGGAAGGAGTGTTCTGGGTTAGACGTGGACAATGTGGTGCAGAACGAAGAAAGAGAAAGATTTTAAAAAAGGGATGAAGAAAAGTACTGACGGAGGAGAAGCAGAGTCGGTGATTGCCAAGAAGTAAAAATGAAAATGATCGGAGAGAAGGGCGGAGGCAGCTCTCTTACCTGCAGTGAGTTAGGGGAAAAAATGGGAGGGAAAAAGAGGGAGAGGAGGAAGGTAGGAAAGTAGTCGAGGGTGAAGGGAGAGAAAGAGCAGGCTAATTTTGTTCTACCTTCAGGATACCTCCTCCTGCTGCTGCTGGATACTGGTGACATGGGCTGAATATCAAACACACTTGCCAAAAGTGGCACTGAGAAACGGTTAGTTTGCTATAATCCCTCCTTACGAGTCGGAACAGGCAACCCAATCATGCTTTATAAAGTCTGTGAATTGCACTGAGCCACACTTCATCAGCTGTTTAACCAGCTGACTTCAACAATTTGGTTTGTTTTATTTAGTGTTCACCTATTTTTACGCCGGACCTAAGCAAAATAAATCACATAAATATATAGAACAGTTATGATACCTTGAGATCAGAGGTAGCTTAAACAGTTAAAATAAAGAAACTTGTGTTGTGATTTATGGTCTACTTGTCATAATTTACCTTTATACTTGTGTTTGTACTACTTTCTTGAATATATTTTAGTCCTAGACCGTCCAAAATGAAAAAATCATCTGGATTTCTAGATGTCGGGCTTCCTCTTCCAGCTCTTTACTTCAATTACATCATTTCTATGCTATCTGGCACTGAGTAGTGCATTTTGTGCAGTGTGAGATTTTAAGATGGGAGCAGCTGCCCACACTTTTTGTTTTTTGTGATAACAGGTTGGTGAGGATATAAAAAATTGAAAACATATCTTTGTAAACCTGTATAAGAATAGACAGGTGCAAGGCAGAACATGCAAGGATGAAACCAGAAAAAATAAAACGCCCACACACTGTCAAAATCTGGAAGTGCAGTGACATTTTCAATAAACGTGCACTATGTGTTGACAGAGTGCAGAGGTTGGTGAGAGCCAAAGGGAGTCAACCATCTGGGCTGGTACACTGAAACAATGAGCTGAGAGCTGCAGAGTTAAGGTGATGATTCTCAGTGGGATGGCAGTACCAGCAACACCCTCACTCGAAGTTTTAATGTTAATATCAAACAATTGTATAATGTACTTATTGATAGTCAGCATATTAGCTACAGTAGATAATGGTCGAGGAATCAGGAAACTGCCTTTATACAAGCCAAATATCATTATCTACAAACCAACCAAACTCTATTGGCCAAATTAGTTATTTTACTTCAAAAAACACAGCAGTTGTTGGTCTACCACCGCATCAATCTGTTGGTTTGTTTGTGTTATCGTGTGACTTCGGGGGTTTAAAAGGTTATTTTGGATAACTCATGTTCTGTGGGGTAAAAAGACTGATTTTGCTTATGGAGCTCGGTTGGTTTGGAGAGAGCAATATTTGGCTTGTATAATGGCCATTTCCTGTCAGAAGAGGCTGTCTGATGGGAAGATAAAGCGGTAAAAACATTGTAAATATAGCCTACAATTAAACTAATAAGTGGCTAAAATACACTTCGTTCCTGAGCCTGTCCACAGCAGTTCATTGCTCAGCCTCTCTGCTGGTACTAGGCCTGGCAACATAGCAGAAAAACCTAATGTCAGACTATATAATGTTAAGATGTGTGATGTGGTGAGGGGTAGGGATTAACATTTTCCTGAAAATGACACATTTTCTATCCCGAGAACAGAGGCACACTATTGCAATGTTTGCGGATTCCAAACCTGATCACTTTAGTGGTTTGTCTGGTCATATTGATAATTGTTATTGAAGCAGAAGAACGTAATTTCAACATTAATAAACATTACAATAAATAATATAAACTGTGCAGGCTGCGTGCAGCTTGACCTTGCTGTGGCTGCATGCAGTTCAGCCTGTGATCTGTTGCTCTCTATCGCTGACTGAACAGCTTCATGGAAGTGATATTTTTAAGTTCTTAATATAATCTTAACAGAATTTGTTAAAACAAGTCATTTGGCGTTTTCAAAGTCATGATATTGAGCTGAAACTAATTCCACATTCTGTTCACATTCAGAGGCTGCTGCTGAGCGCAGCAGAGGGATCGCACCGTGCGCACTTCACTGTTTAACATAGTCGGCTTAATAAAGTTTATGATCACTCAAAATTAAAATGCAAAACTCTAAATAAGATCTCACTCACTTGGTGTAAGACTTTGGTTGCGTTCTGGCAGATTTTGGCATCTTTCTTCAGGGTGGGGCTCTTTTTGCCACAGCCAACTGCTGAAGGTAAATCCATCACATGCTGCAGTATTTCACCCAGATGTGTTTCAGATAAAGTACGAATCCAGTGCTCTTGAAGCTTTGGGCTTTCACCTGGAATTTTGCCTGGGATTCCAAATGTTGCAGCAAACATAAGTCTGGCACATTTTATCCCTCCAGCACAGCACACAATTTACATCTTCTTTGTTAAATATTTTGAGGTATTTCCACATAAAGCTGGTGGCAGACATCGTGCTGTGTGCCTGATTCAGATGGTCGAGACACAAGTTACTATATTAAGTGCATTAATTATCAGAGGTGTTTGAATTCATGGCACTTTGTGATTGTTAACTAATTAACCAAAGCTGTCTGTGTGCTTGGCCAATAACACATAAGAGCAACAACACATATGCTACCCCACATGATAATTAAATCTTAGAAATAATATATGCACGTTATGACTTTATTTTCCTTTCCTGTCAAATGGGCCCGCTAAATTTATTAGTCTACGGCTATTTTACAACAGCATTTGCTTTTATTCCTGCTGGGGGGGCTGCAGCCTTAAAAAAAACAGGAAAAGACTGCACTCATGCCATATCAAGAAATAAATATATCCAAAACACCTAGTCTCATATCACAATGCAATATAATACTGACATATTGCCCAGCCATAGCTCGTAATCCTCTCTCTACAAACTGTTGTGCCGACCAGGATCTACTGTAGCTAATAAACTGACTATCAATAAGTATCTTATACAAGCCCACTTCAAATAATCTGAACTATCCTTTTAATGTAGCTTTAGGCATCATAAAAAAGGCCGAAATTTTATGGAACTACAACTTCTTCTCTTATGAAACCTTTTTGCAACTGATAAGCATAATCTCTTCTGAATCAGTAAAAATGGAGGGTGTGTTTTTGTCTGTGTGTCAGGGGAGGGTCATATTTACTACCTTGCAAGGTCTGATGTAAATTCTGCAATATGCAGCCGTCCCTAATAATCTCTCCATACCAGGATACCTCTATTTTTGTATTATCGCTGATATCACAACAAAAAAAAGGGCCAAGGCACATTATTAACATGCTACTTGCGTGCCTCTAGTGCCCAAATGCCAAGAGAATAACTGCCAGCAGTTCTACACATCTCTCTCCATACATTTTGCCAATGATACAAGGACAGAGTAATGCAAGGACATGGGAAATAGGAGAGTTGGGGTTCAGCCAAGGTTTTATCTGAGGCCGATTTTGCTGCGCGCGCTCAATTACTCTCTTTCTCCCTCTTTTTCCTCACTCATATTGGTCACATTTTGTCCCACTGACCGTTCTGCAAGTGCAGCTCCATACTGGCACCTGTTGATGAAAAAGCAGCATAGCAGACACACACATGCTTGCTCTAAAACACACTCGCAGAAAAAAAGAAAACACACTCACGTAGCTGCGAATCCTGTCCATCTTTCCTTTAGAGATAGATTGAAGGAGTATTTCTGATCTGAGGAGCCTCTAGCAGGCCATGAGTCAGTGCAAGATGATTCAGGTATATACACACACACACACATACAGACAGACACACACGGTTTTTCAGGCAAACACACAAGCAGGCAGCACAGAGAGATACATCCACACGTGCAGACCTTGGAAGCTCAACGTGTCTAGGGTGCCTGATTGGAAGTGATGTGAGTGCATGCTGCTCTGCTGAGTCTTTCGAGACCTAACTCTCAGGTTTCATCTAGGAGTGTAATGATTAACTGATATGTGTCCAGGGTGTTTCCTGGCTCAAAATGAGGCTAAGGTGGTATAACCTGATAATGTATACTTGCACGTGCACCATGCCTTCACCTGGGTCAAGCAAACATTTTTTATAAACAACGTATTTTAATAATTATGATTGAAGAAAATGACAATTATCTCATTATTAAGAATCTTTCATTTAAAAAAAATACAAGCGCCTTGTTTAATATTAAATTAAATGCAACATAAAAGGTAACCTGTTAATTTACACAGTTAAACAGCCAAGATTTTTATAACTGAACCAAATATGAATTCATAGCTTTGGTTTTCAAGCTATTTCAAGCTGTATAATATGAAAGCCTTTAGGTTTTTGTTTTAGCAGCGCCTTTAGGAGGTGGTATGAAATTTGACGCTGCCTCGTTATTCTCTGTGGGAAAAAAAACTCTGGCATCAGAGAACGCTACACTGAAAAACACAGATCTGATCTTAATTCATTGGGAAATTCATCAAATACATGCACAAATGTCAAAAACCTTTTGGCTAATATCTTCCTCTGCCTCCAGAGTGTAAATTAGAGCTGTGTGTGTGTATGTGTGTGTGTGTGTGTGTGTGTCTCCCTTCCTTCTCCTGCCAAGTTTCCCAATCATATACCTACTTCAGCCCATACGCTTCCAGAATAAAATGTTGCATGCTACAGAATAATGAAGTGCTGATGAAACATTACTTACTGAAGTAACAGCACAGTACCTCTAGTAGCAACAGTATGTGTGTAAGTATGTGTGTGTATGTGCATTCAATGTTCATTTTTTTCCCCAATCACACGATTGGGAAAGTGGGTCAGAAATCTACTTGCCCCACTGCTGCTACTGTGCAGCTAGTACCAGATTATTGATACTGCGAAAAAAAACAGTATTGAAAGCATTTCAAATATTCATTATCAGTATATCAATTTTTTTGGAAGACTAGTACAAACTGTTTTATTTATTAGTGCTTATCAAATAACAACAAAAACTAAAGTTAACTGTCAAGTTATATCTAGGGTTGGAATGTCTGTTTTATTCATCTAAAACCCAAAGAAATTCTCTTTAAGATGACAATTTAAGGAGAAAAGAAGGCAGTATCCATATTTGAGAGGCTGAATACAGCATTTCCTGCCATTTGTGCATGAAA
Organism: Lutjanus argentimaculatus; assembly: GCA_034769285.1. Taxonomy (NCBI): domain Eukaryota; kingdom Metazoa; phylum Chordata; class Actinopteri; order Lutjaniformes; family Lutjanidae; genus Lutjanus; species Lutjanus argentimaculatus. The sequence goes on from JAWZSL010000081.1 coordinate 779,431, forward strand.
AATTACTTAAATCATTAACTGATTATCAAAATATTTAAATTCTTTTTTACTACTTCCCTGGTTGGGCAAGTGAGTTGCTAGATTTACCGGTCCAACAAGGCGTTTTACTTGCCCCAGGCTAGCAGGCAGTCCTTACTGTTGAACCCTGCAAAGGGATGGGAATTGATGAGATATTACTGATACCAATGTCATTATAATTTCTGTTTATAGGTCTAATAATTTATGGATTCCCTATTGATTCCTGATCATTTTCTGTGTGGAAAAAAAGTAGGCCAACTGACAAAGGAGTAATATTTATACAGTATTTGTTTAGGGTTTCTTAGTCAAAGAAAAAATCTGCTGAGCCTGCCTGCACTTTGCTTTTGATATTATAACAATATATTTATCCTCAGTAAGGTCGGGAAGCAAGAGTACTTGTGCGCAGAGCGTTGAAACTATGGCATTCCTGAAATTTAAGTCCATGTTTTATCATTTTACAGACAGTACAAGCAGCACTGCTGTCATCTTTCTTTTTAAAATGAAGCCACGCTTTGGGTCGTTTATTCCTCTCCGCCATTACTCCTCCTCCTTGTAAGTTTTACAGCAGCATAAATGCTCGAGTTTGATGTCTTTGTTTTGCAATGTGCAAGTGTCAGAAATACATACCTGCATTGATAAAAGGAACTGATAAGCTTGGGTGCATATAATTCAGATGGATTGGACAATTTGGGATTGATTTTCAAATGAAACCAGTTCTCGATTCTCATCCATAGTAAGCAACCACTTCCAAAGCATTCTGGCCCCTGCTGTAGCTCCTCCTAGTTTAAGGCAATAATTGAAAGCAGTTTTATTTGCAAGGACATATACCTGTCTAGTATTGTTGAAAATAATGTTTGGCACTGACCCTGGTATGCTATTCTGCAGCATTTTACTGAAAACTGCATCATATTTGGGGAGTGTCCAAAACATTACCCAGAGTGGCACTGCCCATTGTTTGTCATTATTGATGTGGCAATAAACATTACTTTGGAGGCATGTGGTTTTAAAACCAAAATAAACCTTGAATCAGTCCACCAATTTATCTAAATTTGCATCCCAATGTCTTAACATAGGATAGTACCACACTCCAAGAGTATGAACCAAGATTAAGTCCACAGATGCTCCATGGAGACATGATTGCTTTAAAGTCCAATTCACGCTGTTGTTCTGTCTTCTGCTCTGACATCAGCTCAGATGAAACACTAACAGTTAGCTGCAGTGGGGTAGATGAGAGAGACAGAGAGAGAAAATGGTCTGGCTGGTCATCTGTGTGCATGGGTAGACAATTCAGGCTTAAGTACGAGAACAAAATGACCAAATGGACAGACATAAAGCCCATTTTTTCTTTCTTTGAGATGATTTTTCTTCTGCATGTAATACTCTTCCCACAGTAGATCAAATCTGGAGTGTAGCATTCTGCAGTCTGCAGAGTCATCTACTTTATGCAGTACTGTTCTCAATATGGCATCATCTCCACTACAACAGCACATACACAACATGGATGACACCCAACACATTTCTACATTTGAATTTGGTTCCGTAGCGACAGATAACATGAGGTCTGTCACACTGTGCAAGTGAATCAAAAGCACTGTTGAGAGGAATTCTGTTGTAGCTCTGTAAATTTTCCAAAGGTTCACAGCAAGACGATACTGACTGAAGCCCTTGTTAACTAAAGGGAGTGACAGATAGAAAATCCAGCACATCAAAAGTCAACAACACAACAAGTCATGACACTCACAGAGTGAGCTCTTCCTGACACTAACAACCTTTAGCCACCATTGGTGGTTGTGTATCTTGCAGAATTTTTGACAGATGCTCGTTAGCAGTGGAGGCCTGTTAGAGCAGGATTTTCTCCCTTTCCTCTTTTTCCCGCATCTGCTCACCTTCCCATCCCTCAGTAAGGCTTGTAGCAGGATTCTGTTGTGCTAACAAGGAACGGGCAACCACAAGGCTTGATGGAGGAAGGGCTGAGGTCAGAGGACACGGCATCCTTTGATAGGAAAGCTGATGGGAGGCGGAAGAGGATAGAAAAAAAAAAGCGTGCGCGCGGATAAAGACTAAATCAAATCCTGTGCACGTTCGTACCACGCACCTGTAGCCCAAACACTGGAGCCGTTCCATCCCTGCACCACTCTGCCCTCACACATCAACCCTGGCACTGACAGCATAGGACACCCAACACCTAGTTAGCTTAGTTAAAAGTCGGCTTTGTCCTTAACGGTGCCTGGGAGCATCTTACGCACACGCCCCCAAGAAAACACACACCGACACTCAGTGAGATGCTGATATGAATGTACCTTGGCTTCTGGCTCTATAGTCTGTTATTTCTTTAAGGCTTCTCAGTGTGCAAAGAATGGTGAGCCTCAGCCTTTCTCTCACAAACACATTGTGTGAACTGACACACAAGTTAGCATTATATTGCTGCCTGCCAAACCTTTTTTTTGGGGGTTGGAGGTATTCTTTATTCTAGGGTTGTCCCCAACTAAGAATCTTTTCAGTCGAATCAGATTTGACCATACATATAAATATTTGTTCCTTTTTTTTCAATTTAATGTGCCACACTAAATTCCTACATCCTGTAGTTCAGCTCTATTATAATCAGTGCACCCCAGAGTTTTTCTCCTCAGGCTGCAGCCGCTGTCTTGTATCACCTGCCCTGCACACATTCTGTGCTCCTTCACAGGGTGAGTTAAGGATTTATTTTGCCCCAAACCAGAGCTGGCTATTGTTGGAACAGTGGAAAAACAAGCAAATACGTTTTTGGTGAGTTTTATTGAGATTCTATCAAGTTTGAATGAAGCTAGAGTCTGGTGAGTTTGGCGAGAGAAATAAAACAGGTGTTTCTAGATAAATTAAACTTAGCTTACTCAACAAAAGCAAGCACAAGCAAAAACACGCCACCTACCCTGCGCAGTCCGCCAGCGCACTCTGGTGAAGTGGCTCAGAGTGCATCACCTACGCTCCATTTCTATCACTCCTCTCTCTCCATGACAGTTAGCTTTGAGGTTTGTGATGATTTAGAGGCTCGGTTTGTAAAGTTTACAGCCTGCCATGCTGTTGTACTGCTCTGTGTACAATGACGCAGCTAAAAACACAAAAGCTGAAACTTGTTTACCAACCATTTGTTTCACCGTCTCTCATCAGTTAACCACCAGTACACATTGTCAGAAAATCTCAGTCGACTGAAGGGTCTCCAACTAATGATATGAATCTTTGATTTTCAGAGGGCAGCCCCACTTTGTTCTGAACCACAGTTTTTTCTGTATTTCAAGCACCAGTTGCTTCTGTTGGTGCTTTTATTTTTTTTTTAAATTAATTAGTTTGACACAATGTCTGAAATGCACTTTTTAGCTAATCTGTCAAGGACATGATCAAATTAAATAATACCAACTAAATACAAAGTTTAGCCAAGCAAAACAATGCACAAGTTTCACAGAAATGTTCCAACTTAATATTTCCAGTGCCACTTGGTGTGTCAACTCAAGTACTTGGTGCTAATTAAAAACTTGTTCGTCCAAATTTGCAATTCATTATGACATTCAGTAGAATTTAAATGACAAAAAAGCAATCTTTGGTGGAGTTTCAGAACTTGAGAACAAGCAAAGATCAAAGCCTCCATGTTACTGAGGCTTTGCAGAATATTATAATCTCCTGAATTTAACAGACATCGTCACATAGCCCTCATTGCTCCATCCACAAAAACACGTTTTTACTGGCTTCTGGAGCTTCACAGGTATTAATTTCAGACTCTGTTGTGATGTTATTGTGTGTGGGCGTGTGTGCGTTTTTCCTGCTGCAGGAGAGGATCGATAGAATAAAGGAAAGGAACACTGCTCTCGCTTACCTTCGTCAAAGTCTGCATCATCCTCAGTGTGCTGGGGGAAGGGGAAGCAGTTGGTGATCTCCAGCCGGTCGTCGACTACCAGGCCCAGCAGGACGCCCTGAACCACCTCGCTGCCCTGGCCCTCCTCCTGGTAGTGCTTGATAATCTTCAGCACCACCTGTGAAAACAGAAAGAGCAATATCGCTCAGATATCAAAGCAAGCACTGCAACAAAACAGAAGCAGTGACGGAGAAAAGGCGGCTTTACTCTCCTTTTCAATAACAGCTTCTAAATAATGATTTCATTTTCCGAACCAGGGCTAATTTATTATCGTGCCCATTGTTTGCGCATTCTGTGGCTGTTTCAGCATTTCTTGTTATTGTATTATATCATCCTTTGATTTAAGTTATCCAATTCAAATGCGTTGTCGCTCGTCATGTTGATTTGTGCTCATTAGTTTGTGTTGGGGTTAGTTTGTTTGAAATGTCCTCTTTCAAGCCACTTGAGTTTATTCATCCCATCCGCTGCAGATTTGCAAGACTCCTTTTTCTGTTCTTTACACATTATGTTTTATCACAGTACAAATACATTACACTATTTAATTAATACCAATGGGAAAAATGTAGACAAAAATAATGTGACTTCCAAGGGTGCATTAAAACTGTATTCTATCTCAAGACAATAATGCTGATTTACAACTTGGTTAAAAAACACCGTGCTCTGATATGCAACCATATTTTATAAGCAGACCTTTAAAATCAAATATTAACACATGATACACTTTAACAATGATGTCATATGTGCAGAATCAAAATAATAAATATGAAGAGTTTGTTAGGAGTTTAGTAGAAGTGACTACTTGCTTACTGATTACTTACTCTGAACTTTTTGTGCTGAAGCAGGTTGATGTGAAGGATTTTAAAGATGAACTGCAGTGGTTACATAAAACTGCTGCACTGGATTTGAAACGATTAGGTTTTTCCTAGAAATGAGTGCTTGTTTTTTGCCTGTGTGCAGCATTTATAGGTGCTAATGCTTACATGGTTCAGCCCACCCATAGCTGGTTCAACACCTCCACCCCGGAATCCTATTAAAAAGTTAACTCCTACCTCCACATCTTTTGATAAAAAGCAAAATAAAACAATGCATTACTGCAGTCATGGTTTTGTAACACTGCCTGTCAGGTGCCCAATAGCACTGCAGCTGTCTGTCAGGGACAACCAGAAAGTTAAGGAAAGTTAAATTTGGACTGGCATTAGAGTTTACTTTTGCTAATGTTTGCTCTGACTAGTGTCACAATTTTGAACTGAACTTCAAGTTTCATTTCTTTTCTACTCTGAATCAGTGTTAATATTAGCAAGAGAGACAAGATTAAACAGCTTCAACTTTCTGAGGCTACTATAGCCCAACAAATAACTCATATCTGGGACTTTAAAAAATCCGATAACAATAAAGCCGAAAGGGATTTTTAACATAAACAATCTTAATACAAATATCTTTGTTTTTGACACTTTGTCGTAAAATCTAGTTTGGCATATCTGGTCTGTAATTTTTTGTTATTTAGCAGCTCACATTCACACAGATTAGGGCTGTAGGGCTGTACACTTTTGTGTTAATTTTTTGTTTGAACTTTCAACTACTAGATAGCAGTGCTATTTATCGTCACTGCCATGATATCATAAAGAAATTAACTTTTCTCTTCTTGGGAGGGTTGGACAGAGTGCGGAGCGGTTTTTTTAACAGGATGGAGCTCGCCTCAGCTCCCGCTCCAATTTTGCTCAGGTACTGCCGACGTACGCCCAAGTGCCCATTGCACAGAAACCCACACTATTTTGAACTGTCCTATTAATGAACTGTCCAGAGCTGTCTCTTCCTCTTCATCTCCTCGGTGTGTGTCGGTGCTCAGTTTGCTTTCTGCTGTTGCCTAAAACGTCCTCACTGATGTTAACTGAGTGAAACTGATGAAAATTATCCTGCTGCCTTAATACAAAAACGGCTCTATGAACAAAGCGCGGAAATTCTCACCGGTCCACACTGCTCACATGCTCTGCAACATATTGAATCATAACCCTGTGTCATCATACAAACCATATTATCAGATCCTTGCCAAAACATAGACCTAGTACAGATACCAACACATCTGCATTTGGCTAATATCAGCCGATATGTTGGCCAGACTCATTTATCAGTGTAGCTCTTAGAGGTGCTTAGCTTAGCTCACTAGTTTCCACTTTCGGTCCCTGGTCGGTAGCACACCCAGCACCCCAGAATTGCCGGCCCTTAAATGTCAGTCAACTGCTGGCAAGGGAACCACCCACTGAGACCTGAAGCTTAGACTTTTCCACAAACATGTCAAAAATGGGCTCATCCTCTTTTGTAACAAGTTAAATTCAGCACAACAGCTGCAGCATCATTATAATGTACAAGTCCTCACACAAAAGTCTGGAGTACTTAAATTTCAGTCTGACAGGGAGCACACAGCACATTGGTTGTCCAGAAAATCTACCACCTCACTAAAACACCCCTTACATTAATACTAAATTGCACTATAAATCATCAGGCACCATTCTGCACTCTTCTTTCGGTCGCAAAGCTCTTACATAAAAACCACAAAATTGCCAAAAACCCTTGTTCAGAGGAAACTCTGGGACAAGTTATTCAGGCAATCGCCGGCTGTGGTTGAGTGGTAGGCTGAGTGGTAAGCACCACCTGCAGGCTTCAGCACTGGTGCATCACTGATCTTGAGTGCGTACAAAAGGCCAGTTAGTATTCAGCACAGCTTAGCAATTTACACTAGAGAGAGAGGAGGCGGCACACATAAAGAATAAAACCTGAATCTGGTGAAATTTTCATAAAAATGCTGCCCTTGTACAGAGGGAGGGTATATTTGGACTTGTAGTCTGATATCCCACATCGTCGTCGTGCCTCATCTGGACAGGGTGTCCATGCATCATCGTGTGCGTTTAATTTTTAATGCCAGATAAAAATGGGCCAATAGGACAAGCCTCTGCATGACTGAGGAGCTGGTTTAAGCTCCAATGCTGCTTCACCGACACCAAGGACAGCAGGGAAGGGCTATGGCTCACTTCTACTTCTCAAACATAAACATACATACACCTACCCATCATAAGACACACTGACTGGCAAAAACAGAAAACAGCTGAGAGTGGAGAATATGGCAAAGCGTCTAAATGAACAGGAAAAGAACAAGAAGCTGAAAGCACAGTGTGGATGGGGAGAGCATAAATCACGATGATAACAGCACGGGCAGGTCACAGCCTGAGGCATTAATAATACACACATACACACACATACTCTCAAGAACAGGGTGGTAGTCCTGGGGCCATGCTCACAACAAAACACCCATCACCACCATGAGGAAGCCCTTACTCGTCTCACTAGCTCACGCACAGACACACACACACACAACACACACACACACCCACACACCCACACACACCACACACACACATATGTGCACCTGTCTTGGGAGATGATTTATTTCAATGGAGTGCCGGACCTGTCATGCAACAAGTAAAAGAGCCAGGGGCGGCAAGAGAGAGACGATACAGGGTGGAGTGCGGAGAAAAACAAATCTCATTCCCTGCCTGCCTGCCTTGGCTTTTCTGACTGAGAGGGGAGGAAGGTCTGAAGAATAGGTCGCGGAGGGGCGGAGGGGGAGGGAGAAAGAGGAGAGGGAAAGGAGGAAATGCAATCGCGAAAATATGAGGGGCAGAAATCAAAAGCATAAAGGAAATGATGGAAAAAGAGAGCAGGAAGGTGGCCAGGTGAGTGCGAGGAGAGTAGACAGGTGAAGACTGGCGGGGGAGAAGAGGGCTACAGTGGAAGTCCTCAGAATGGGGTTGCTTTACAAAGCCCCCTGGCCCCCGCCCCCTTTGAGCTTTGGCTCCTTTTTCTGCCAGCAAATAGCTTTTCTAGCCTCCCTCCATCAGTGAAAGGCAGATAGCACAGATACACAATGCTTCCAGCTATCTAACTCTTGGCAATCTGTTCATCACACACTTAAATAGCGTCCGTCTGGAAAAAGGAGGAGGTGAGAGATGGACAATTGGCCAAAAACAGCTCTGGGAAGGTCAAATAAATAGAGCTAAATTCGAGCAGGGCTTTAAGAAAACTACTGAATGTACAGAAATGCTTTAAAGAGGGGGACTGAAGAGATGTTGGAGCTAAAAGAAAAAGGGAGGGAAGGAAGGAAGGACGGAGGCTTCAGTAGATTTGTGTGTGTGTGTGTGTGTGTGTGTGTGTGTGTGTGTGTGTGTGTGTGTGTGTGTGTGTGTTGTGTGTGTGTGTGCGCGCGCTGGCTTCCTGGTGCTGAGTAAATGCCATCAGGTACTGTAAGAAAAGCCTGTAAAGTTTGTGCAAACATGCATGCACACACACACACGCATGCACACTCCACTACTGTCTTTTCCGGCTTCTCTCTCTCACGCACACACACTCTCATACGATTTTATTGATCAGGCTCACCAGCAGCTAGCCCAGTGAGCTCACCTCATGTGGAGAGGCCCATGATTGATATGTGGACAGCGTATTATAAATCAACAAGCTTAAAATTGAATTGTGCAAAATCAATTGCGGTCCAAATCCCCCGTTGGCTGCCTTTAATTCTTATCATAAATCTTCTCCCTCACTCACACAAAAGGGCTCATATTCCCGCCACAACGGGGCTCAAGTTATGAGAAAGTACAGCAAGAGAGACGATCCCGTAATGAGTTTTCTTTTTTACGCCACTGATGTGTGGACAAACTCCACACTCAACGCTGGCTATAATTTGGTAGACGGAGAAAAGACTGTTGTGTGGTGGCTGGTACAAGACATCTGTTAGGTTAAGCCGTGGATGAAGCAGATTCCCACTTCATCTGCCAGCTTTCACCTGTTGGCCCAAGGAGAGCTTTTACAAGCATTTAAATGCTTTATACTGATTTACTGAAATAAAGTTACAAAATATTAACCAAAACAAAAATTTATAGACATGCTTTGTTCCTTGCTTTGTTGTAATCTATATTATTATATCTATATTATTAAAAGTTCGCCTGGTTGGTGTCGATGTCATTCACCACGTTAGTTTCGATTGTTTTAATAAACTCCGTCATTAACAACAAGTCTCCTCCACATGCAGCTTCTCTGCTGCTGTGAAAACTGAATCGTGGGTGAATTTATATGTGGAAAAAAATCAAAAAAGGGAGTTGGGTTTTAGCTCTTTGGCTTTATAAAACATCCTGCTGATGAAGAAAATCAAACAGATCAGACAGACAGGGTGAGAGAAACACACTGACCTCCTCTGTGTGTGTGCGTACTGTACGCGTGCGTATGGAGGAGCTGCACTGATGCAGAGAGGAGAGACGCTGCAGCCATGTGATAATAAATTACATCAAAATTCAAATGTTGGCGCTTACCAATACTCTGGTCTTTAATAATTCTGCTGTTTAATACAGAAGTTCAGTACCCACTCCTATGTGCGAAACACAGTGCGCTGTACAGTTGTTCGGATTTACACAGATTTTTTTGGCGAGGGCGTCGCACACAAAAATGCATCATCAAGTGGCATTTATCGCCGTTATCGCAAAGTGGCAAATTTTCGTCGGTAACAGTTTTTTTGACGATAAATCGCACGCGATACGATTTTGCCCAAGCCTACATGGAAGTGATGACTAAAGAATTTCAAAATATAGGATGTAAATGGGACTGGGGCTGTAAGTCACAAGTTTTATCACAATATGAAACTATATTGATTCTTTTGGACAATGTTTACAATATTTGCCATTATCACAGTCAGGATACAATGTCAAGTCAATTCAATTCAAGGGTCTGTGATCAGTATCAGAAAATATCAATCATCCATTTAACACATTTAGTTACATTTATGCCAACTCACAAAAAGTAACTAAATTATAACTTTATGACTTTTATGATCTTCCAGACATTTACGACAGGCATGCCATGGGATTTTTAAAGCTCTTTCAAGGGTGTATCTTAAGATGACGATAAAGATTTATATTTTCCCTTTGCATCAATAATGTGGGGTTGGTGAACATCAATATATTGATCCAAATCAATGTATCGTTACACCACATGGGATCTAATGGGAATGCATTGTGCATCATTAATTTTACTTGTTCGTGTGTGACAGTTGTATATGTCTGTTTGCATTGTTGTAACCTGTAACGATGTTTTATGCTGCCCTCTTGGCCAGGTCACTCTTGAAAAAGAGATTTTTAATCTAAATGAGGCTTTTACCTGGTTAAATAAAGGATTGTTATTATTATTAATGTATCACTTTTCTGAGGCTGCTAATTAGTTGTTTTGTGTTGCAAGTTAGGGTTGGGTTTGCATTTTATCCAATCTGCATCCAGTACTGAATTAGATTATTGAATAGGGTTGTGTACTGGCAAGATTCCATTGATACGATTTGTATCATACAATACTGTAAGCAAGGTGATTTATTTGTTAAATCTAATTTTAGGAAAACACCATTGTACGCACAAATCTGAGTTTAGAACAGTGTAGATAGAAAACATCACTGCTATCTCGCGGTCTAGGGTTTAAATACAACACAAAATTATTAACTGCCACAAAATTTTTGCTTGTATCATATTGTGTTTTTGAGAATCGATACAGTCTCACAAGATGTAATATCATGATATGCAAGTGTATTACTATTTTCTTACACCCCTATTACTGAATCTGATTCAGTATTCAATCTCAACAGGCTGAGAGGACAGAAACAGTGTTGAGTGGCAGCCTAACTAATGTTCAGAACCTCTAGCTCCAACTTCAAAAATGAAATAAGATGAGATAAATAGAATTGAGCTCTAATTGTTATAATGTGTTGTATGTATAGTTTGCGTGTAATTTTACTGTTGGATGAAATGTTGATCTTGTGACTTTGTTTACTAGAGAGAAGGTGTATGACTTCAGAATTACTCACAGTTGTACAGACATGTTACAGAGTGAAGGTTCTTCCCTCACAAATGATCATTAGGGTTTTTCACACTGCACTTAGCCCAGGGCTAAAAGCATTCTTACAACCTTCTTAGCCCCAGGCTAAGAGAGCTTACAGCCCCAGGTTAGGTGTGCTTTTACACTGGCACAATCCAGGCACATTTCAAAGTGGGTTACCCTCACCTAAAGCCTGGGGCTTCCTGGCCCTGCTCCAGATCAGGGTTAGCCCAAAGTTTTCAGGGTCATCCCTTGAAAATCGCCTACACACAGGGCACACAGTTAAGGCTGTTAAAGAGCAGTCATGCAGCATTGTAGAACATAAACACTCGTTCAACAGACATTTAACCCAGGACTAGTAGAAGTGGACTGTGAATCATGTAGCCTACATCTAGGCTAAAGTTAACCCGGGATTAACAATGTGTGTGTGAAAAGGGGCTAAATTATCCCAAGATAAGGATAGCCCTGGGCTAAGAATATGCAAAGCCCTTGTGATAACATAATAATATCTAGCTTGGATCAGTCTACATGTATGTAAGGATGTCATAAGATTTTCATGAAATCAAATCTGTTTTTTTCATACTACTTTTGGGGTGCATTTTTTTCCCCCCGGCAGAAGACATTAGAAGGTAGATTTATTTATCACAATACAACACAGGGTTGAATAGCAAGATCTAGATTTTTTGCTACTCATAAAAAAAACTATACACAGTAGATTGCTTGAATTATATTTACATTTTGTAACTTTATATTAGTTTCATTATTAGTGGTGGAGTCTGCCATTCCAGCAGTGGAATTCAGTAGATTTCCTTCAATTGCTGAAGGGATTCAATACAGCATGTAATCCACTGTTATGGTTTTAACTTTAATCTCACCGATAACAGCCTCACTCACAGTTTATTGTTCTTTCTCCTGACACCATGAGTTACTGCTAATGCAAACCCAACATTTCCTACTGCTGCTGTTGTTGTTTCACCATAAAGCATTCAACCAGTTCCTCTTTTGCTCTTTTTTGCTGCTCAATGAGTGTTTAATGCAGTATTAAATTGCACTTACTGATAATTCAAGTGACGCCAGGTGTCTCCAAATCAACCAGGCATGAAATCTTAAAGATTTTAATTTTAAAATACCACCATAAACTGTAGATTCTGTAGTCAGTAACTGCATTGGACAGATGGCAGCATATGCGTCTACAATGGGCAGTAAAGTTATCTCTTGTGTCTGTGTGTGTTTCAGTTGATCTGTGTCACATTAAGGAGTGTTGACCCTCTCCTGACGAGCCCAAGCTAAAGAACCGAGGGCACAAGAAAATGCCTCAGGGGAAAAGGCAGGTTTTTTACTCATTCATATATTCAATGAAAAACAAAGGAAATGTCGGCCTCGGCTAAAAGAGACGTTAAAATTAAACTAATTCTGACATATTTCCTGCACTTTCTTTCCCCCACAGCTTTCAAATCACCATGCTGCGTCTGTAAAATATGCTCAGACTGTTCCTTAGTTCATGGTATGTGAATAAGACCCGTGTCTGACGTGCATCATATGTCAGAATAAATGAATAAAGCCCTTTTCAAACATACAGGCAGTTGTGTGATCTCACTAGGTGTTTAATGGAACCCATCACTGTGCAGCACTCCACTCCTGTGGCAACATCAACCACAGAAACCTCTTCAAAAGCAAGGAAACAATCCAATTCTATTACACAGCAGTGGTGATGCTGTCTGTGGGCAACCCTCCAGCTAAACCTCTGACAGACGGGTCATGACGCAACACAGCAGCAACTGCTGCATATCAATGCACTCAGGTGAAACGCGTTTCATAACTCCACCTGAAATAGACACCTTTCACCTTTCAGTCTGAATCCAAATGAGGTCGCGCACTGAACGGCTCTCAACTGTTTTTAATTTAACTGCTGCGATTAAAATGTTTGGAAGATAAGGCAGAGAGATGAATTAAGAAAATCTCATTAGAGGTCTAAATAATACACATTGAGGTGAAATATTTAGATTTGAAATTAGGGCCCGAGACTCTAGGGCAGCTTTAATGAGCAAGATAAAAGGAAGGCAGCAGCTGGCAAGTTAAAGTCCTGCTACTGCGTTCAAGCACACCAGGCAAATGAGCTGCTTTGTGTCCAGTGCAGCTTCGGGCAGGAGGAGGGAGAACATCAGTGCACGGCAGTGAAGCAAGTTTGTCCTCTGCTGTTTATTCAGAGGAACTACAGAATGAAAACACTACAATGTTTAGCTTGTGAGGAGGCTTTAAGATACACTCTCTGGCTTTAGTGCCACCAAATCTCAAAATGTTTCTCAGCGTAAGAGTGCCCATATACCCAAAATTCTTAATTATCTGGAGTTTGAATATCATCTACAATGAGCTAGAGAGGAAATGTCAGTCCAGACCTTATATTATTCATATATTATTATACTGTAGTATAAAACAGAGTTAAGATCTGATTTCCAGGGGGAAAATTGTGTGGTATGTTCAATATCCATTGGGAGTATGCTTCACTTATTCATTTTCTGCATTTACTCACACTTAGATTCTTAAATTGTGTTTCCTTTTTTCTAATAAAATTGCTATAAAAAGAGGGTAAATAAAAAAACAACATGAAAAGGGATGTTGTTTCTAAGTAACAAGTCTGAATAAGGTAAATGTCTTCCAAAGCATTCAAGTACATTTCATCTGAAAACCTAACAATACAGGCCACAGAACAATCACTGATGAGCTACTTTGTGCTTTAAGTGCAGAACAGAGTGGGGAACAACACATCCATATTTTTTATTGTTGTTGCTTTGTTTGTTTTAATTCAACCACATAAACATTGTTGTATTGGTCATTTTATTTTTTATTCGATTAGCATTCAAAATCCACCCCCAACAAATACATAGAAGATTTTTCCAGAAAGGGACCAATCAAGTAACACCAAGATTATTTAAAGTCAAGAATTAGTCAAAAGGCCTAACTCAATAAGAAATAAAGACTAGATTTGGGTGATATGGACAAAATCAAATATCACAATATTTTTCGACCACATACCTTGGTATTGATCTTTATTGATATTACAATGTTGGAGGGAGGCCTATTGGTGCTTTCACAAAATATTAACACAATCAGATTTTTGATCAATAATAATTAACAATATAGGTATAATGACTTGGAGTAGTGAATTAATCAGTCTATAAAATGTAAAAAAAAAAAAACTTCAAAGTGCAAAGTGACATCTTCAAAATGCTTCTTTTATCCAACTAACTGTCCAGACTCTTAATTTAGACTACTCTCCTAAATGCCAAAAACAAGTAACTCCTTGCCGGAACCAGCAAACGTTTGATATTTTCACCTGAAAATTTACTGAAGCAATCGATCGATTGTCAATATCACTAGAAACTAATATTCTTTTGATCAACTAATTTCTTAATCGACTAACTGTCGCAGCTCTAGAACAGCAAGAACAGTCTGCAGCCCTACAAACCAGGAAAACACAACACTCATGCCATATCACAACATAACGATTTACAAAATCGGTACTAAAGACGACATGTATTCTCATATCACAATATTGTTTGTTTTCCCAGTATTTGAGCAGTCAAGACTGCACAAATATTTTAGAATTACTTAGTAAAGTGTCTGTAACCCACTGTCTGGAAACTTAATGCTTAAGATTGTGATCACGAGTCGACCTCCAATTTACATTTACTTTTCGTCTTTTGTGGTAAATAACAAAAGCAAGAGGCAGCGGCATCATTGTCCTGTGGTGCTCCTCCAACACAGACAGCCAGGGAGGTCCTGGCTTTTAAATGAAACACCTCTTTAGCTTCACGAAAGCTGAACACCTGCTAACTTCAAAGCCAAACACTGTTATAAAGAGCAAATATCTCTCTTTGTCAATACAGTATTTGATTAAAAAGGTATCAGCTGGTGTATTAAACAGTAATATCAAGAGGCTGCTTCATCCCACAAACTGTCCGCCATGATGATGCTCACACTTTAGCTAACGTTAGCATCCCGCTCTGTTAACAGTCGGTTTCTCCACCGTCCGCTACCGAAAGTCAACATGTATCGACAAAGAACAGTAGCCACACTTACCAGCCCCTCAATCTGGATCTGTTTGACAGGAGAGTCCAAAGTGCCCGCCTGTAGAAGCCATCACTGTGCCAGATGCCGAACCAGACTCTTTACGAGAAGCCATCTACAAACCGCCACACGCGGAAAAAGGGAGGAAGGTTTTCGGTGACGGACGTTTCCGGTAAAGACGCGTCAGTTTTCCTGTCCGCACAGAAACAAGGGCTAAGTACCCGGTTCGTTCCTAAATTGAGAACATTGTGGATTGCGATAAATGAACGTTTGTTGGACAGGGCTTTTTATTTATTCATGTTTTTTATATTGGCACCGTTACATGAATGATAGATATATTTTGTATGAAAGACCCAGTCTGAGATTCTTTTTGTGTTATAGAAATGCATGACTGGCTGGGGTGCAAGTGGAGACTATGTGCTGTATTCAAAGGAGACAGTCAAGTTTAGTAATTCTGTTGTCCTCAATATTATATACTGTCTGAGGAGAATTTTTTTTATACATAAATACAGATACTTCAGAATAAACCCAGTCTAAACCATTGGAAGAATGAGCTAAAATTCTTAATTTCACTGAGACTTGTTAATGACAAGAAAGCTCTAGTTTTCATCACTAGATGTTAATTTTAGATAAAGCGTCTCTTTTTTTTTTTTTTTTTTAGGGTTTTTGCTATTATTATTTTTTAAATCTATCATTTTGTATTTGGTTTTGTTTTGCTTTATCTGAGATAGATCTTTGATGCATCAGACATGAAAATGCACCTTGTTTGTATTTCTTAAATGCTCAATAATGATTAAATAATAATAATAATACTAACAAGAAAATAAATGTAAATAATCAAAACTCTCGTATTTCTTCACTGCACTTCAACTGAATTAATGGTGAAACTGGACTACTACTATGACCATCACCACCACTGGATGACTATTACAAGAACTTTTTAAAATTCCTTGTACTTAAACAGAATGGAGGCCCTCATCTGCATTACTGTGCCATCATACCACCATTAAAACTCTGGCCTTCTTAAGATAATGAAAAGATGCTTACTTTAAATTACAGGTTGTCAGTCATGCAATCAAGTAGAAGCCAGTCAAAACTAACTCTGGGTCTTTTAATTTAATGTTATCTTCATATCTAGCTTTTTAGAGACAATCATTTCAAATGGCAATACAAGTGAAATAATCATATCCAGTTACCAAGTACTTAAAACACTTTATTTCAAATCTTTACAGATGTATCACAACTAGAAGTTACCCGAAGACTAAAAAGGTGGGATACTGAACTTAACTGTAACAAGTACATTACCTAGTTACATGATGCAAAAAGGTGAATAAGCATAAACGTAAAAAGGTACAAAAAATATTACATAAAACTTAATTGATAAACTGCCTGAATTATACATCTGAGACATGATATTTAATGCCAGGTAAGATTTACCAATTTTTTGACAGATTAATTTTGTTTATGAGATATCAAGTGCAACAGGGAAAACATGGGAGAGGTTACATTTCTGAGCAATAAAACAGTACCTTTCCAGAACATGTACAGAGTCAATACGGGATTCCATGTGAAAATACAGGGCTCTTTATCTAAAATCTGCAATATTTCAGGTGTGACAGGGGCAATGGTAAAAAACATAATGGAATGAGCAGACAATGGAAATTTAACTTACAAAACAAATGAAGCAAAGCTTAAAAATTGGTGACTGTAAAAGGTTGCTTTATAAATATAATTGTTAAAACATTCTTCCTCACTCCATTTGAACCAAATGAATACTGCATGACTCCATCTGTAGTACAGTAAAATCCTTTTTAAAAAGTTTCCATCCCCTTTCCCCACTATTCCCTCCCCTTCCCCAGAAAAAAATAGGGCTGACAGGAAAACAAAATAAAAAGGCATAAAAGTTGAGTAATTAAAAAAGTATGTCTGTTGCAAGCAGAGTGTTTGTCTGTTCTTTTAATGTCTAAATCAGGTGGAATCTTGGTCCAGCGGTGGCGATGATGTCGCTGTAGGGCTCAGACTGGTTGACCTCAATGGCTTGCTGCTTCTTCAGGACCAGGAAACTGTAAAACTTGGCAGCAGCCTGCTTCTTGTTGTTGTTCCGGCACAATTCAAGCAGGCTGATTGAGTCTGCGCCTGTCTTAGCCATGACGCGCTGTGGGAGCAGAAGAACAAAGTGTTAGTCTAAGTTCTCCCTTTTGACCCAGGGTTATCAGTAAGATATAACATGCAAGCGATGCTTCATTCCTCCCCTCGTAGCAGCCAATCATGTAATAACTACCAATAATGTAATAACTGCCAATAACATAATAATTTTTCTATTAACGTAATAAAAGTTGATAATGTAATAACTGACCAATAATGCAATACAATTTCTGAACCATTAATGTAATAACTTTTTGCCCACAATGTACTAAGTTATTACATTTTTGACTGCTTAATTACATTAGCTGGGTAAAAAAAAAACAAAAAAAACTCCAGCCAATAATGTAATAACACACTTAGATCACTATGTTTAAACTTTTATTTATTGGCTGTAAAGTGTCACACTTCCATGACACCTTTACTGTTGCTTTTATCAACACACCAATTATGTTATTGTTGATACATTTTGTTACATTATTGGCTAGTTATTACATGAGACTTTAGACTTTTATTACATTAAGTAGAAAAATAAATAGGTTATTGGCAGTTATCACATTTAAAAGGTAGTCAATACATTATTGGCTGCTACACCCGCCTTTCATAAAAGGTGAGGAAAAGACTCAATTGGCAAGTAAGCTGGGTTAAGTACCGTGCGTTTCTGATTTATAAGTATACGGCAAAAAGTTTTTACATGGCAGATTAACCAAAGTCAATGAAATATGCACACAAAGGTTTCTGTCTACTTAAAATCTGTTTTGAAAAAACTTTTGAACACAGTAATTTTTCCCCCCAGTCTTTTGTACCTGGAGACCGTGCAGCATCTGCTGGGTTCTCTTGTTCCATCTCTTCTCTTCCTGATCCTGGTCTCCGGCCTGACCTTCTTCTTCCTGAGGACCACAGAAAACAAAGTCTTAAGCATCTGGCTCAGACTCACACAACAACACACAATCAAAAAATGTGCCTGCGGTATAGAAAGCATTTCCTTAAAATTTCTAAATAGCTTACCAGGAATTTTATCCCGTAGCTTTCAATTTTTTAGCCTGTTGTGATCAATCCTAACACTTTAGCCAGTTTCAATCAAATAACTGCTACCAACCACAAAATTTCCAGTACACCAGAGAAAAGTGTTTTCCTCCTTACCTCCTCTTCATCACTATCATCCTTCTTGTCTTTGCCCTTGTCACCAAGCAGGTCAAGCTCAGGGACAAGCTGGGTAAGGTTGACGCTGCTCTCCTCTGGGGGCAGATCCACCTGAGGCATATCTAACCTCTGAGACAAGACTGAGCGGTCAGCCACGGGCTGCTGCTGCTCCAAGGGAGCCATCTGAACGAGAGGGAAAGAAGGATGCACCCAAGTCAAGACCAAGGTAGGACAGTGCAGTCAACTGAATTAATCATGGTTCATAATTCTCCCACTGATTGTTGTGTTGTGCGTTTCCCAAGTTTACCACTTCAGAGAATTCAAAATACCTTCATTTGCTTTCATATTTCCATTACATAACAAGATAACAAGGACCAATGTGCCTGATTAAATAGAATAATCAAATCCGCTCCGGAACGGAGGAATTATGGCTACATTAGAGGCCTTTCACAAAAACTCCAACATTTTGAAAGAGAAAAAAACCAACAAAATTTAGATGACAAATACTCACAGGAAGGGTGCCCTCTTTGTCGATGGTCTTGCGTTTGACGCCACGGGGGTGGATGGAGGAGGCATAACTGTCTCATCCAGGGTTGTCCTGCTGCCCTCCATTGCAGAGGCTGCCAGCATACTGGGCTCCTCCATGATCGTCTGGTCTGAGGGTCGAATAAGGGGAGATTGTAAGTACAGTGTAAGAAGAAATGTGAAAGTGAACACAGCCCAATTCAGTAACTGATGGTGTCTCTGTTGGGGTTTCTGCCATCAGTCTCTTTACCCTCTCACACAACTGACATGACATGTCCACACTGGGATATGACCTGCTCTCCTCTCTTACATTAGTTACTTACCAATAACATCTCTGTGCTGACTCATGACCTCCTCTCTCGGCACCTCTGGGTTCTCGAGGTCTCTGAGGAACTCATCCAGACTGTCTGCTTCGCCGCCCTTTCTCCTCTTCCTCAGCTCGTCTGGCACCAGAGGTGTCAGGCAGCGTGTGAACATCTGACATAAGAGATTTAACAGTTAAGCTTTGAAGCAAAGTTTTATCTAAAAAAAAATAAAAATAAAAAAATAACCCAAACTTTATGCAAAGTCAGGAGTACAATAAAAATGTAGGGACTTATGCAAGACAAAAGGAAAAGTGGTCTGCTAAATTATGCATCAACACGTTTTCCATTCAGTATTCTGGAGGGGTATCATGTGGGTGTGAAAGGATAGGAAAGAGACAGACAAAACCAATCACTTCCTCCACCTCCTGTTCCTTCACTGTTCTCATTTTAAATCCCACAACCTGAACAGAATGTCAATGAAAGATACAATATTATAAATCTACTCTCTCCTCTTCCATTAAACAGTGTCTGACCTACTTGGAAGCAGACCTCCGGTGTGGCTTGCTCATTACTGGTCCCCAAGTGGTAATATTGTTTGTAAGTGATTTCAAGCAGACAGCTGACAGTTTCGGTATGTTCGAAGGGAAAATGTGCATATTTATCCAACACATGCATTTTATACACACACACAAAATACATAATAGGGTTGGGCGATTGGATGACAATATCAATTACTGGCTATAGGCTGAACCTGTCGGCAGTTATTTTATTGGCAGATTTTTGGGGCAGTACTGGACTGCAGAGTGACAGCCGCTGCTCCACTCCTCATCCAGCAGCACAGTACACACCCACTCAGCTACACCATGAGTGCAGTGAGCCGAGTACAGAGCGAGAGGAAAACAGCCTGCAGAGCCAGACTGCACTCTTTTGACGAGGTGAACTAAGTGTGTTTTATAAGGAGTTAACAAGCCAATTAAACTTGTCTTAGTTTGGCAAAAGAGAAAACTTGAATTTAGAAGGAGTGCGGTAATATTCCTCTGTTTAAAAAGGAAAATAGGTGTGAGAATAATGAGTGAGTATATTTTGTTTATTGGACATAGAGAACACACACAGCGCACATAATGTATTGAATTCAATGCTTGCACACATCTCCCAGCTGAAACTTAAGTGGTCAGGAGGACGACAAATATATCACCAATTGCAGATTGATGGGATGACGATGGCTGACTGGTAAATTTAAACATATTGCCCAACTCTAATACATAACGAGCATTTGTTACCTTGAGCAGCCTGGCATTCCAGAGGGGTTGAGCAGGCAGAGAGAAAAGCTTCTCCACTCCTCCAGTCTCCTTCCACATCATAAGCTTCTTAGTGGGAGGGGCGAGGTCCAGGGTGGTCACAATGTCTGAGTAGTCAGACAGCTGGGCTCTGATAGTCTTACTGTCCAGCTCCTTCACGCTGTCCACAATCAGCTTCCTCTTACGCTTCGCCTTGGTCTCTTTCACTGGAGACGTGGGGGGAAAAAATTGCTAACAATTATCCATCATTTACAAAAAGGTAACATTTCCAGACATATGCCATTGTTGACCAATAATGTCAAGTATAAGAGCCACATAGGCCAATTGCCGGGTGGGAAACTAGTACCAGCAATATCCTGGTAAAATATCAAAGTGGCTGGTAGATTTTAGACGCAAAATATGATTTACTATTGAATGGCTGGTGAATTTTAATATTTATCTGTCAGTGGTTGGTAGACGTTCCCATTTTAAAAAGTTGATTTCCCACCCTGTGTGCTGCTCAAATTTTTCTGTTAATTTCTTTGTAACATTGTTTTTCTTGAGCTGTTGTGCAGAGATATTTAGGGTTTAGCTACCTTTGTAGAAATGGTACAGTTAAATATTTTACTGGCTGACAAATCTCTTTCATCTCACAGTGTATTGTACACTTTGCACATCCAGATATGTAAAAATGCCATTTCCAGTGAATTCCTGCCTTTACTCACATGAAGAAAATAGAAAATAGAAAATGATGAAGCATTTAGGGAAGAAATACTTTGCAAAGACTGTGTACAAAAATGCTAGAGAAGAATTCATATAGAATTTTAAAGGAATGATTATTTTTTAAATACAGCCTCTCATTTCTACAGAAAGGTGAGGGACGTCTTACCAGTGATGTCAATGGGCTCCAGGGCAAAAGCCTCCTCCTCATTGTGAACCAGAGTGGTCTGTTCTGTCTGGTCAGCCATTGCTGGCAGTTGCTCTGCTGGGCCGGAGTCTGGGCTGTCTGGACCCGCTACAAACATACAAAAACAAATTGAATTCCCCTTAAACAGGCAAATAGTGACACAATATACACTCTATTCATATTGGCACTTGACCAAGCAGGCTGTTTAGATGATCTCTGTGACACGTATCCAACTAAACAAGACGTTAAGAATGTTCTCCACATGTCAATGTGTTCAAAACAAACATTGTAACTCTATTTGAGATTAATAGAGACAATGTACAAGAAAAATCCAAATCCCCGGTTTCATAAGCTTTGCAAAAAGGCAAGGGAAGTTTGCTTTACTCACGTGACTGGAGGTTATCAAAGTCGTCGTCATCGTCTCCATGATCTGGAGGCATCATGACACTTTCTGTGATGGCTGGAGGGTCATCGAAAATACCGCCTCCATCTTCAGAGCTCAGTAGCTTATCAACTGGGAGATAACAAACAGGGTTAATTTGACAATCATTTTTTATTACTTAACCACAAATATATCACAGAACTATAACAGTAGACAATTATTGTCCATGTTAGGATAAAAAAAAAAAACTGCTCACCCAGCATTCCCCCATCACTGTTACCCATGGAGCCATCCCCAAAGTCATCATACTCCATGTGGTTGGATTTGTCAGGGAGATTAGCTGGGCCAGGCTCAGCCTCTAGCAAAAGGTTGGAGGCTGTGGCACCGTGCATGATATCCTCCTCAAACGTGCTGGCATCACGCATCATCTCTCTGTCATCCATGCCAAAGTCAGCTGAAAAATATGGCATGAACAAGGTCAGACATTTTTGTTTTACATAATAGTTATATTGTTCTGACAGAATTTTAAGTTGTATCCAAATTCATGGTGAAATTTACAATTAAATTAGAAATTACTTTATCTGCTCATACATATGTAGTAGGTGAAATGAATGTGCACATCGGTATGTATAGTGTCCTACCAAAGTCATTATCCTGCAGGAGGCTGAGGTTTCCAACATCTTCCCTCATGGTGATCTCTTCTACTCTGCTCTGGTTCAGGGTGAACTGCTGGGCCACATCTATGTCACTGTTTGAATAAAACACACAAAAACATTCAGGGTAAACACAAGTTGGTGTTTGAATGAAGCTGTGCCAATACTAATGACAGTAACAAGGGTCTCGCCATACAGACCAATGGATCTTTTGACTGATTAAAGTGTTTAGCACAAAAAATGAAGGGATGACACAAGAGCAGTAAATGTAGTTAACTTACTCCAGATCAGGAAGTGGCTGGTCAAAGTCATGGAACTCCTCAGGTAGGGTGATAGCATTGTAGGCTGCTTCTCTGTTCTCCTCAGGAAGATCCACCACACCTGAATATAGATACAACCAGTATGTAACTGTATTCCAATAATCCTGTCCCTCACAAAGAACAACCATACCAAAGGTAACTGCTCTTTTTGTTTGAGAAAACTGATAACCAAGTCACATCTTTTTTAGGAAGTCATCGTCACAAATTTCATATAATCGTGCTGGTTAATGATGGAACACCCGCAGGAGCCTTAAAAGGATATTCCACCCCAGACTCATAATCCACTCAATATGTACTCACCCCTATGCCGATATGAGGATGGGTGAAGATCTTTAGTTCACAAAACAATCCTGGAGTTTCAGCAGAAAACAGGGTTGCAGCCAAATCCAGTACAATGGCAGTGAATGGAGATCGAAATGTAAATGTAAAAAAAAGAACACAAAACAAACCCAAAATGTCTCCATCCTGCTCGTGTGGTGTAATCCAAGTGTCCGCGAGCCGCGACATTAACCACAAAAGACGCAATTTACACCATGTTTTTAGCCGAAATGTCAACTGTAGCAGGTAGCAGGTAAACATGCCGTCGATCTCGCGAGACTTCATATATCCCTTAATGGATGCACGTGTGAAAATATCGAAAGATCGACGCTATGTTTACATGCTACCTGCTACATGCTACAGTTGACATTTTGGCTAAAAACATGGCATAAATGTCATCTTTTGTGGTTAAATTTTAATGTCGTGGCTCACAGACACTTGGATTACACCACACGAGCAGGATGGAGACATTTTGGGTTTGTTTTGTTCTTTTTTTTTTTTTTACATTTACATTTAATCTCCATTCACTGCCACTAGCTGCAACCCTGTTTTCTGCTGAAACTCCAGGATTGTTTTGTGAACTGAAGATCTTCACCCATCCTCACATCAGCATAGGGGTGAGTACATATTGAGTGGATGATTATCTAGGAGTGGAATATCGCTTTAACTCTTGTAGTTTTTCTGTTTTGCTCTCAGTCTTGTAACTGTTTGAGTGAAGAAAAATGCACTTTCTACTTTCTTGAGAAGTAAAATTACAGTCAGTACTTTGTTCCAATACTAATCTGGCTCGTTATTTCTCTTACCTGGCCTGAAAGCCATTTTGATCTTGATAAAGGCTTCATTACAGTCAGCAAGCAGGTATTTGGCCTTCCTGTGGTAGATTCTCACCACCCCAAGGAGAAGGTGACCTGATGTACGCAATGCCATCTTCACCTAAGAGAAGAAAAAAGGCCAGTGAAAAAATTTGAACCGCTACAATGTGTTAAAGAAAAGTCATGCTTTTTCTTGTAAAAATAAGACTGAACTAAGTCATCAGTGCACACTTAAACTGTACAGCAATGAGGTCATTTCAAATTTAAGAGCAAAGTCACAGGAAAAAAAACAAAAGATTCTTTGTTGCATTTAGTAAAGAAAACACTGCGAGTTCTTCTCCAATTCATTTTCATTCATTATTTTTTGTTGGTAGTAAACATTATAAATATAACTACTTTTAACTACTGTGAGGCAACAACAAAGGCAGGATAAAGCCATGTAACGACTCAGAATCTTAGCAAGACTCAAGCCTGCAAAGTGAACACATGGTCTGCAGCAGGATCACAAGAACTCAGAGACTGTGCTTTTGTCTTGTTACCTTGGGTGAGATGATGCTCTCCACACTGCTCTCCAAGTTGCATTCAAACACGTGGGCCTTGGTCAGTTTCTTGTCCCAGTGGGCCGCTAGCCAGATTTTGGCCAGCGGCCCACGTTTACTGAGGACAAAGTGGGCGTAGAACATTGCCCTGGTTCCCCTGGCTCACACACTCAGACTGTGGTATGGTTTACCTAGAAAACAAAACTGATTAGTTTATGTATAAGAAGTTGTGAAAGATGCAAACTAGCAGCACAGTACAATCCATTGAAAGTGTTTGAGAAACAACACTGTTTTCAACCAACTTTAGCAATAA
This sequence comes from Lutjanus argentimaculatus, assembly GCA_034769285.1. Lineage (NCBI taxonomy): Eukaryota > Metazoa > Chordata > Actinopteri > Lutjaniformes > Lutjanidae > Lutjanus > Lutjanus argentimaculatus. The sequence continues at coordinate 803,939 of JAWZSL010000081.1, forward strand.
TATTCTCTGCATCTGACAATTCATGATATGGAATATGGGGAACAAAGAAAACAGCTTAACCGCTGCACAGAACCACTGCACTGTAATTACAATTTCAACATTTTACCTACCTACGTTGTGGAAAATATAAATCTTTACTTAATAATCATGCTCAAAATGACGGGTCAGTTCCACTGATAAATTCTGCCAATTTAATGCTGATAATAGTCAGGCTATCACATGTAACTGCTCCTACTGTTTCTTAACAACTGCAGATCTTCTTGGCTGATGAAGGAAACACAACCACACGAACCAGAACACGTTTGTAGATCATACTATCCTTATGCTAAGTTAAGGATCTTTTTTTTCCTTCTTAGCAAGTTAGTCAACAACAGCACGAAGTTGAGGGTTTTTGCTATTTTTCCCCTCAGAATGAGGATTGTTCAGATTTAACGTTACACTGAATAATTTTAGTTTTCAGAAACCATTAAACTGCAAATCATTCGACAAATATGGGGGGAAAGTCCACTGGCCAAATTTAACTAGACACTGAATAAATTACTATTGTTTTCTTTCGGCTGGTGAAGCAAGTCTTTCAGCCACTTGCAATTTTAGGATGATTTGGTTGGTGTTAATTTAGTGGCCTGGAGGAGGATCTGTTAGCTTTCTATGAAACTTCTCCTCGTACCTTCACCGTTAACGCTACGCTGTCGTCAGCTCAGTGAAGCTTGTGTCGGATGCTTGTTGGCTGAGGTAACATCAAGCTGACACTACAATAATAAACTTACCGAAGCATTTGTTTCTCTTGTTTTGGTTTTGTTAATCAACTTTAACAGTGAACGTAAACTCAAGAGACGATGTGCAGAAAATGAGATTTTTATCAAAACAAGCGCTGACTGAAGTTCCGCCTATTTCAGTCATGAGGCAAACACTACAAATCCACATGTCTACCTTTCCCAAACTCTAACGTTACTCCAATTAATTATTAATTCATAAGTTATACAGATACATAAATTGGCTAAAAGTGAAAATAACGTGGTTATTTAAGCACTTAATACAATGTAATACGTTAAAAAGCGCCAAGGGGTTGGTCTACGCCAGTAAATAGTCGGCGCCATCAAGTGGGACGAACTAAATTAGCCGCGAGCTAACTACAAAAGGAGCGGTGATGTCGTCCGCTGTGCGCGTGTAGCAGAAATATTTATACCGATGTAACTTAGCAGAGTAAAATTGTTGCTTTACTAAAACAGTGGACAATGGGGAAAACTCGCCCACGAAACTAAAGCAAAGCACGCAGGAGTGAGGCGCTCATGAAAACCTGCTCACACTTTTTCCCTCTAACGTTACCAGCACAACTGTATCGTTAGTTAGCTGGTGGCTAACCGCTCCTTGTACAACGAAGGCCGCGTCAAATAAACACAAACGTGCATGCTTGTTTCACCCTCCTAAAACACGAAAACCAACGCGAAATTATTTCCGCTGCAAACACACTTACCCACAGGACCCCTTTTAGAGTGAAATTCCTATGATTATGTTATTTCTCCCAGCGAATTCTCCCCTGTTGTACTCATTAATACTGCCAAGATGGCGCCAGTCGCCTTCCTCCCGCTCACCGCTGTCCTTTTAAAATCGGCAGGATGTTTACAGTCAAAAATGGCGGAGGAGGAGTCTGCTGAGGAGGCCGACACTGACAGACAGCCCGCTGTAGCAGGCAGGTGGAGTTAGGGGGCGCTGTGGCACAGCGCTCACCAGAGACGGTCGAGGTGTTCATATCAATAAATATGATTATGAAAGCAATGCTTTATGTTTGGCAAATTTTTACGCATGCAAACGATAATGAATCACAATGAATGAATCTTATTGATAATAATATCACACTATGGCAGAATGATATTTCTTTTATTTTTTTATTCAGTGCGTTCATTTATTTATTTGGTTATTTATTTGTTTGTTTGTTTATTCACATTACATTCTTTTTTAATATATTTCTATTATCCACACAAAGTCTGGCCAATACAGCATCAAGCAGCATCAATGTTGAATCTTTGTCTGTGAGGTATCTGGTTCTATTTCTGATTATAATCTCTTCAGGGTATAATCTCCAAGTAGATTGGGAACAGTTCCAAAGTGAGGGTGCCCCTTATAACTTTGTCTGACAATGTTTTCTCCTTAAAATCAAGATCATCTATATAAACTGACAGCATCTGCAGTAATAACTTTTCATAAGGTGCCATTTCTTTCACCATACATACCATTACTTGTCAGATTGCTTTAATAACCACTGAATATAGTATTGAAATGAAAATTCCTTTTGTTCCTTTTTTTGTTTGTTTGTTTTTGCTTTTTTTTTTTTTTTTTTTAACTTTCCACTGAGGTTACCCAATGTAAATGTGTGCGCTCACTGTATTGTATTTTTGCAGATTTTACTGCTGCCATCCCCAACTGTTCCATCTGGTCCCTAATCTTTAAAAACAGATCCCATGTTGTAACACTGGTCATGATCCAGGCCTATGCTGTGCATCAACAGAGTGACCTAAAACAAACTATGCCCCTCCACATTCTGACATGTCATACCACAAAAAAACACAGGTGTAATAATTTATAACATTAATTGTTGTGTGCCATTTAGGGGTCTCAGTTGCAGGACCCTGCTACAGAGCTGTTCCACAGCAGCCAATTTGACATGAAGCAGTGGTGTAAACACAGGTGTTGCCATTGATACTAAAATGCTGCTCCATTTAGTGTAGCAGAGCCTTTCCAGTGGGCCAGCATGCACAATAACACCACCAGTGCTCTGTTTGATCTGAATGGAATGGAACCTCAATTAGTATTGTTGGTACCACCTGTGTTTATCCTATTGTTTCATGTCCAAATGGTTGCTTTGAAAAAGTTTTTTTGTGCCTGTGGTATGGCTTATTGTGGCACTTAACTGGAACAAAGTTATTGCCAGGGATATGAGGTACACTTGTGCATGCCCACTATAATAAGTCAAATTATAGCTGCTGCGCAGCAATGGTCGGGGCCGGGCAATTTTAGGCAAAATTAGGCAATTCTGAGCAACAAGCAGAGTGTAGGAAGATGAAAAAAGGTGACATTCTAATGTGCATTTTACATCAGTTGAGGCTTGAACTCACATTTTCTGGCACAAGAGACTCTGCATATTGACTGATAGCTAAGCCAAATAAACAGGGAAAAGAGACAAGGGATAACAGGGAAACGTGTTGATAAAGAGTATTTGTCTCTCTTCCCAAAACTCCCTGAATCATAATTATTTAAATCTTAGTAGTCTCTAATCCACATAGCACAATACCTGAACATAAGGCTTTCACATTTTAAAGTCCATCCTGCCTTACCTGAGACTTGAACTCACAACTTCTGACACTGAAGTCCATCTTTTATCTCACTAAGCTAATTGGCAAGTGACAGTTCATGTGTGGCTTCACAAATTGACTAAGCCAAGGATCAGGGTGCCAGGCAGCAGCCATCCATGCCATGGAAAAGCAAATTTCAAAGTGAAAGTTCCAAAGCTGTAGCACATATGGTTGATTTGTTGTGAATTTTCAAAGTTTTGAAATTTAGAGGCTTGCTGTAGCGCCACCATCAGGACTATTGTCTTGTGTTTCCAGTTGAGGACATCTGGCATGGGACTGGACCTTTGTGAAAAGTTTGGGTAGATTTCTCATATGGAAATGTTGTACAAGCTGAGGCTTGAACTCACAACCTTCAACACCAAGAACCATCCTCTATCTCACTGAGATAATTGGCAAATAGAAATGTCACCTGTAGCTTCACAAATTGACTAAGCCAGTCACCTGTATGCAAGACAGCAGCTGTTAGCATGTAAAGGCAGATTTCAAATGGCTGTCAAAAATTCAGTTATTGAGACAAAAATCCCAAAATACACAAATTGCATCTAGACAGCACTTTTTTAACAATGATTTATTGGCTCCAAAAGTGAAAAACTGATGTTTAAAAATGCCATTTTTGCATTGACTCCAATTGTTCGCATGAGAGTGAAATTCAAAATGCTGTAAAAAATTCAGTTTTTGAGATAAAATTCTGATATTTTCCAAACATCATCTACCATGACTCCAAAATTTTGTCATTTTTTTTCATGAACATTGAAAATGTATTTAGCAAGAATTTGCAAGTATATGTTTATAATACCGTTTACAGTCAAACATTTTGATGCACTGTAGGCTCAATTTTTGATAAATCAAAAATCTGTGTGGATCGTTTGTGTAGGACAGTCTGAAGATGCTCTGTAGCAAGTTTGGTGTAAATTGAGCAAAAATTGTGGCAGGAGATAGGTTTAATAAGTTTTACAGTTTTTGAAAAAAAACAGAGTGATGGACTTCATAATTTGCAATAGGTTTAAATGTACAAAAGTTTCTTCAGTATTGGGGCTACATTTTGGTGAAAGTTGTAAATCTGTAGCACATATGGTTGATTTGTTATGAATTTTCAAAATTTTGAACTTTAGAGGCTTGCTGTAGCGCCACCATCAGGACTATTGGCCTGTTTTTGCAGCTGAGGCAATCTGACATGGGACTGGACCTTTGTGCAAAGTTTGGTCATTTTTCGTGCATGGGAAGTAGGATTTCCTCAGAAGAAGAAGAAAGAAGAACATGCAGGATTACAATAGGGTCCGGGCAGCTTAGGCTGCCCGGACCCTAATAATTGGTGTGGAAAAAGGCCTAGGAATGATTAATTATTGTCTACCTAATTCATTCTTCATATATGCAAATTTAAAGAAGTTTTGAAGAAGGTTTCACAATATTAACATGAGGAGGAAAGTCCACAGCCAACCAAACAAATTCAGCCCTTTGGAAAAGAATTCTCAATAGAGAACTGGACATCCATGCCGACTCCAAAAAGCAATTTCCAAACAGTATATTAGATACAGAGATGAGCAGAAACATGCCTGACAGAGAGACTGACTCATCTACAATCAAATTGCAAAATTGGTATGCAGTAAAGCGGATTTGTCTCATAGACTCCAGCATCTGTTGCAGTAGAACTGCTGCCAGTTGGGCATGTTTATGATTTACAAGCAGCAGGGCTCCATGTGACTGTACAGGGGAGGCTTGCAGATAGCTGAGGTAACCTAGTGCCCCCACATCATTAGACCGATGATACGTTTAGTTGTTAGTGTAAGCACAATTTAAGAATTTATTTATCAAATAATTTTAAGTAGCATTCAATTAGTATCCATGCTGAATATGTGCAGTGACAATACAAATGGAAAAGATGATAAAATGACAGTGAACTTGAGCTGTGTGATAATGCATCATAATCATGTGATGATAACAGTGGCAGTGAGCACTTCTAACTGAAGAAATGATTCCCTAAATGTATTAAATGTGTGAAAATGTGCTCCAAAACCAGCTCATTCGAGATTAATCAATTATTGATGTTGGCCAAATTACTTAACACGACTCCATGATTGAAAGCTAACAGATGTGAGCGAGACAATACTAAATTTAGAATGGTGTTCAGTTTCAAATTGGATGGAGATTTCCAAACTGCATCACTGATTTATGATCATATTAAATCAAGCTGGTTTTGTGTAGATATTGAAAGCCTTGTGCAGCAAACACAGAAATGGACATATGACTCATTTCAACACAATGCCGCACAGCCATGTCTGGATGGTGACACAGTTTTGAGCTGCCATCTGTTAAATGAGATAATTTTATCCAGATAGCCAATTGCTTTCTGCTGTTAGTATGTGATCTAGAGGAACCAGCCCCTTCTATACTGCTGCTTTCATGTTTTAGATGAGCTACATTGTTGTTGTGCAAGGTGTGAGTCACAAAGCCTGAACATCTGTTTATCTCTACATACCAAAACAGAAGTATATTATTAACAGCACAGCTGTATGAAATGAAGCATCTTTTACTGAAGTATTCTCACATGTGCGCACAAACACACTCAGAAGAGATGTATGAGGGCTAAAAGTGGCAACAGATTTTTATCGAGGCAAATACGGATCGAAGAATTAGATTCCTTTAATTCCGTGAAGTGAATTGTTTCTGGCTAATAGTGCCATAATGTGCCTAATCTTAATGAATTCAATTAAGTCACCACAGGGAGTCCCTTCTACCCTTTTGTAACGAAAGTGCTTTTCTATGAGGCGTTGTGTGACATTCACTTGTACTGTTACTGCAAATGTCTTCACATTCTGTTTATTTTTACATGTTATGCTCCAGTCATATCATTATTTATTTATTTTTATCATCATCAGTTTTAGCCGCAAAATTCTCATGATATGTTAACACTGGCAATCATGAGTTGTAATAGAGAAAAATACATTTTTCTCCTAAATTTAGTAAGGGTTAGGGTTAGGCTATCTGCAAGATTACAAATCTGAGACCAAATGAAATGGGCAAATTTTTGTAATTTCTCTTTAAAGGGACAGTTGACCCCAAATCAAAAACACATATTTTTTCCTCTGGCTTGTGGTGCTGTTGATCCATCTAGATTAGCAAATCTCATTGAGGGTGATACCACTCCTCAGTGGCCGTTCACAGATCATCAGGGGGCGCTGGAAGCAATAGTTTTAAAAAGGGAGTTGAGGTGTTCTTGGGGGGTGTCAAAAGTTTAGACCAAATATTTACAAGGTGAGTTGAAACTTGCAAATACTTGCAATGCACCAATCTGCTGTGTTCTACGCGACTAGATGAGATGGTTTATCAGCTCCATAGCAATGACTCTAAATTTGCGTCGGGAACTGACGGCCGTTCCTGCTTTTTTTGTGGCTGGATCTCATTTGTTGCATCTTTGCCCTTCAGTGTTCTAAAATGATTTTATCTCTTTGTGAATCTTTGATTTCTGATCTCTAGTAGAAGAGCAGACCAAATTCTTCTTTTGGCTTACTCAAGAACACATCCTCTTAAGTTGGGATTCAGCCAGTCCTCCAAACGCAGTAGAACTACCACAATTGCTTTAAAAACAGTTTAACTTATTTCGTTCAAAAGTTAGGATGAATAGCCCTATAGCTGACATATCATGCTAATTTTTTAAGTAACCTTGGACTTTTTCCTTGATAGGTTTTTCTTGTTTTCTATTAGAGCAATTAATAAAAATGCTTCTTGTATAGTATTTCTGATTGGCTCCTGTTTGTGATCAATGGGAAGTTAAAGTTTGTATTTGAAATTTCCATTGCATTTGTTTAGCACAAAATAGTATTTCTATTCAGATAGCTTTACTGGGGCATGGGAAACTAATGCTAATAATATTCCAACTGTCTAGTTATTTTGGCAATATTTGGCATTCATTGACAATGATTTTTAATGACACACAATAATAATAAACATGAATATCAGGGAAGACAGTTAGCCCACATTTCATTTAATTGGGGGCAGTAAGTGACCTGGAAAATGAATAAGAGGGTGCTTGCCCAAAAAGCTTGAGAACCACTAATCTAGATAGTTCTGGGGTGACTTGCAGCATTTTGGAGGTATCAGCTGCAGGGATGTCTGCCTTCTCTCAAATGTAGTGGAACTAGATAGGAATTGGCCTGTAGAGCTCAAATTGCCAAAAAGTCCATTTGAGTAACTGGGTCATGGTTTCTGAAAAGAGACATGCTGTTGAGTTTTTCAAATGGGTTTTTTGGCGCCTTCTGCCCCACAAGTCGAGTGCCATTTAGTCCCATCATATTGGAGAGAAGGCAGACATCTCTATGGCTGATATCTCCAAAACTCTGCAACTCACACCAAATTATCTGTAGCTACTGGATGGATGGCAATATAAGTAAGAGGAAAAATGTGTATTTTTGATTTTAGGTGAACTGTCCCTTTAAGAGTTTTGTAAAGCTGATAGAGAGGGTAGGACATTTGTCAAACTTGGCCTCGAGTCACAGTATTTAATCCAACAGCAGGGAAGAGCCCTGACTGCATGCATGCTGAGATCCATCTCCAGTGCAGATACGCATCTCATCAGCAGGATTAAGAGACGTCGAGCTGATTAGCATACCATTAAATCATACGAGCAGACTTTTGGCATAAGATCTGCACCCCAGTGCAGTGTAGTTTCACCCCTCGGTTTATCAAAAATCATTTATTTCCACTCCACGCACCAGAGCATCCAAACATCTGGATCTCTGGATTTTTTCCTGTTTTGGTCCCCAGATGACAGAGTGGATGTGGTCTCGGTGTAGCTGTCCAAATGGTTTTCCTTTTGGTGTGTCACCAGATAATTTATCCAGTGTAGGCACTGGTCCAGCTTTCACATACTGCACATCTTTTTGCTTTAAGAGTTTAGCCCAGTTTGGTGTGTTTTGGGGGTAGCAATCTCTCCTGTAGCTGTTGCTCCAGCTGAGCTGGCAGCTCTCATGCACCATGGGATCATCCTGGATAGATGCTGTTATTTATGCAGCGTGTCTAAACCAATCATCCTGACACAGATTTATGTAAACACAGCAGTTTCTTGGCAAAGGAAGAGGTTCACACATGCACAAGGAGGAAGCTAAAGGTATTATTTAGTTTGGCTCTCCCTCAGTGGGTGCAATGCATAAACCCCAACATGCAAAATGTGTTCGGGAAGCCTGAAAATGGGTTGCCTGCAGGTCAGAGAGGAAGAGCGATGACCAGGTAAGACAGGGAAAAGGAACTACTTTATGAGTGTCTTTTTCCGTACATACTCATGGTTTCTCTTCCTAAATGTAAGACTTTTTTTAAGAACTTTTAAGACCATTATGGCTGCAATTTAAAACATATTTCATGTAACAGGTTTTAACGGTGTCAGAATCAGGGAACGTGGTTTGAAATAGCTCACATGTCTTCATTGCACGAGTTGCAGGAGTTAACGTAGAGTGGGTCCATGTTGGTTTTGTTTTGTAGTTATTACAGTGTGATCAGACAATTTTTCCTTAAAAAAGAAGTTTGCACTATCGACATTATCTAATTCAGTAATCATCATATACATCTAAATACATTTTATGGCTAAAATTCTGATTATCGGTTAGACTTCTTTAAGGACCAGCAGAAACACTGATGTAGATTTGACTTGATTCCAGAAAAGTTAGCACACAAAGATTTGCAAATCCTTTTCAACCTATATTCAAATGAAAAAAGACAAAATATTTAATGGTCAAACTCAGGTGGCACTGCATTTAAAACCGATGATCAAAAATCAGTGTATAAAGGATATTACTGCATGGGCCTGGAAACCCTTTGGGAAACCATCATCAATAAACACAGTTTGTTGCTGCATTTACAAATGCAAGTTAAGACTCTACCATGCAAAGCAAAAGTCATACACCAACATCATCCAAGAACACCACTGACTTCTCTGGAGCCCGAGCTCATCTGAGATGACTGACACCAAATGGAAAAGTTTGCTGTGGTCTCAAAAGTCAACATTTCAAATTGTTTTCATCAGCGTCATGACTTCCAGGCTAAAGAGGAGGACCATCCAGACTGTTACCAGTTCAAAGTCCAAAAGCCAGTATCTTTGATGGTATGGGGGTGTTTTAGTGCCAATGGCATCATGGGTAACTCACACCTGTGATGGCCCCATTGATTCTGAAAGGTACATACATCTTCTTCAGGGATGTTGAAGATGACAGTAAATAAAAATGAATGGTCAGGTGAAAAACACACAGAGACAGTCACTTTATATCAAACATTTTATTTATTGATTTTTTTGTCTTGTTTTTATAAAATTCTTTTTACAAAATGGTGATTTTTTTTTCCTCTATCTTTCCATTTTAATCTCTATAAAATTAGGTCTGCAGTTACGGAAGAGAGTGAAGGAAGCAGGCAGAGATTCAGTCGAGACACAATCCTGTCTGATAAATACTGAGTGTGTATGGGAGAATTATGTGTGTGTTACATGTATTACTACACTTGTGGCAACAAGGAAGAGGGGCCCTCTACTGTATCCTCACAAGTATAGTAATACAAGGCAGTATGTATTAAAAAAAAAAAGAGTTCTTATATCAGAAAAGGCAGGAATGTCAGTATCAGATCAGTGGTGATAAGTCTTAGCATTCCAGTGTTAAAAAATATCATTTAGGGAGCCATTATGTGTTACTGGATATTGATAAAGAAAACAAAAAAAACACCTACTGTGAAATGAAAACAGGGACCTGGTTCTTGCAAATGATGGGAAAAAAAACTTAAGTATATTTCTTGTGAAGGCACATCAATATATAACCCCCTGCCCTCTGAATCAGCAACGTAAGGAAGGACAAAAGAAAAAGATAGAGAAATGTAATCTTAAATATTGCACCAAGTTCATTTCTGAAATGTGATTCTGTTTACGACCATATTCAGTTGTCTTGATAGCGCTGTGTTTAGTAATACTAGGATTGTTTATTTTCTGTCAAGCTGATAGCACATTCTCTGAAGTGTAAAACACCATGCAGCACCCTTCTCTGCTGATTTCTTAGAGTCTTTCACACAAACACTCTTTCCTTACTTTCCCCCTCACACATTTTACTTTCTCATACAGACAGGATATAACTTTATTGAACCAAATAAATATGGGAATGCATGGCATTCCTCACATCAGATGAAAAAATATAACACAAAATCATATGATCTATTGGCACATATTGGGGTGAAGAGTACAGAATGGTGATGCTCAGCAAAATGATCATTTATCTTCCATAAAATTGAAGCTGAAGCTGCCAAATGAGGCGTCAGGGCGGGCATGGTAAGATTTCTATAGAAGTGGTGCTGGCTTTACAGGGATACTTCATGGACAGAAACTTTGCGGTGATTTAAAAACACAGGTGCACATTCTAGAGATTCAAATTACATTAACATTTTCAGACAACCTGATATGACATATCAAGGCAGAACTAAAATGAACCGTGACGTGACTGTTAATGGAACCAAAAACTTAAAAATAAGTCAATTAGCCTGCAAAAGCCCAATTTCAAGTTCCACTGCCACTTGGCATTCATCACAGATTTTCAGTCAATGAGATACACATGTATCAGACTGAGAAGACAAACATGGAAACAGATTGAGTTGTCATTTACGAGACATCGTCCTTCTGAATTATGGAACTCTCAATTCTTTTAAATGTGTCCCAAGCACAACGGCACATTGCCAATCTGATTCTCTCAGAGATAACTGGCCGTTTAAATCTGTGATTATCAGAGATATAAATTGGCATTCTGTAAATATCCTGGAAATCAAAAAGGCTTCTAATGACATGGATTTATGTTGAAGAGATTCCACAGATGAGAATAATTACATAATAGAGCATATCTCTCAAAGGGTGCCAATTGTTTCCCTATGTCTTATAACAGAATCTCAGATGCTTGGTGAAAGTTCTTGTCAATCTGGTCATATTTGTTTAAAACACGTGAAAAAAATTGATAAATAGACAGTAGTCTATTTAGTATGATGCCAATTCTGACTCTGATGGCATCAAGCACTGTTTGATGGTGCTAGATCAAAGCAAGTACTCATCAGCCTGGGCTGCAGCCAACCTTTTCTGTGGACAAAATGAAATTGAGTCTATGGCATACAGACAATAACCGTGGATAAATATCCCCCACTAACCAAGCCCAAAAAGATCAGTTCCCTAGTTTTCACAGTGGTTTGTGTTTTAAACAGACCATTGGTTGGCTCAATTGGCAAGCTCAGCCTCCCATAACCGAGGCAATTCTTATGATTCTCTATTGTTCTTCAGGCCAGCACACATTCAAGTACCAATTCTAGCTTGCCAGAATGAAAACAGAGACATGAAGAAGACTTCTTGCTAGGATGAAAATAGAGAATTCAATTGAATTTTGCCTGTACTTCTGTTCAGTTCCTGTAGATATCTATTCCCAATTTGGTGACATCTAGCTACTTGTGTCAGACTGTTGTAGTTTTACAGAGAAATGGCACAATTTTGTTTGTCAGTTGACTAAAAATAAACTTTCATTATACTTTGGCGAGTAATAAACTTGAACGCTGGCCTGAATAATTTACTATGAGATCCATTATTCCATCAATTAAAAGGAAAATCACACAAAAAAACAAACAAAAAAAAAACAAAAAAAAACCAGAAAGCAGCGAGATCAAGGTGCTCATCCCGCACCATGTCTTTTTCTCAGACTCCCAGATCCCAACGCCGTTAGATAAACTTGAGGCACTGTGAATATCAATGATCATAACTCGCCCGTAGTCGAGGGGTTGTCATTCCTCTCTTCACCCACCCTGCGATTGGTTTGAATTAAGACAATACAGAGAGTAGTGCTGGCCATTCATTCACTGTATAAAAAAATAGCTAAACACAATCCAAAATAGTGTTATCCTCTTCATAGTCATAATTATCAATAATATTCTGTCATCAAAAACTTTCAGGAACCTGTGCAGAGTGTACAGAGTGGGACAAACAGTCTTTTTCAGCTGGGAGGGCTGGAGTTGGGAGTGGTTTGTCACGGTTGGGACACTGAAGCTGCAAGCTTTGATTTCCAACTCTGTGACTTTGACCACCTCCTCAAAGTCGAGCAGTTTTAAAGTCCTCAGATGTCCTTCAGTTGGTGGAGGTCATAGTGTATGAAGCAGGACAATCCCCAAATACACTGAAGAGAAAGGGTGGAAAGGAGAAATGGAGGAGGACACAACCGAGGAGACCAATGCATGTGGTGTCCTTCACATTTGTTCTGCTTTCTTCTCCTCCTCTCCCACCCTGTACCCAATCTCATCTGCTCCTCCACTGATCCATCCATGCAATCATGGAACGGCTCTGAGTTTCTCCACGTGTCCGCCCCCTCGCTCTGTCTTTGTCGTGTCCAGGGAGCGGGGGGGCTCTGGAGGGTTATAGCCTCTCAATGTCCCTGTACTTCTTCCGCAGTATGGACACCTGGTCTTTGAAGAGGACCGGGTCCAGCCTCATCTGAGAGTGGACCAGGGGCATGGTGCCAAACCAGCTGGCAAACTTGTTCATGCAGGTCTGACGCTGGGCGAAATGGTCCGGGTCAGCCCAGCGAGATGCCCGGGAGCTCTGGGGGTGTGAGGTGGTGACAGGATGGGAGGAGGGAGGGGGAGATACAGACAGTGCAGGGATGAGAGACACCAACAAAATGAATAATGCATCATAAATTACTCTGACCTTTCACAGCCTATTGTAATTATTCATGAGTTTTTTTTTATTGAAGGCTGTGTTCCAAGAAAGCAAATTACAATTCAAATTTACAAATGACTGATGTTCAGTTTTAACAGCTAACACTATTAGGGTTTAAGTGGTACGATGTGTCTAAAGGCCACCAGCCTCTACAATAATCAGGGAAAACATGGGTCTCTGTCTGCTTAATAATGAGCACTGCTGTGAAAAATAGACGATTATGTGGGCTTTTACAGTCATATTGAAAACAAGACCTGCCTGAATTTGTGAGAAGAGAAAAACTGGAGTGGATATTGCTAGTTTAAGGAGTGTTTTCTCCTTTAGGTAAAGAATTTCCCTCATGTTTCTGAATAGCTCCCTCACAACTTGGCCTCGTTTACACCTGGTATCAACGTGTCTTGGGTGATCAGATCACAATAGCTTTCATACAGATGGTAAGTACATGTGAACAGATCCAAGACACACTGAAGATGCATTGAGATCCTCTCACCCAGACCAGATTTGGAGGTGGTCTGGGCCACATTTGACCACATTGTTTCAGCATCATGTAAATTTTATGGACATTGAGGGACCACCTACTCAACTGACATCACACGAAACGATTTCTATTTAGTTCACTTGCTTCCAAATGCAAAGTGTTTAGACTTTCTTACCTGCCAAGATAAACAGCAGTTGTTTGTGAACACACTGTCTGTTTCAACTATGTTGCTGAGTGAGGAGAAACTTAAGCTTTGAGAAAAGACTACAGCAAATTCTTAATCATTTGTGCCTTCTTGTAAATTCTGCATTAAATGCAATAAATCAAGTTGTTTCTTTCGGTGTAAAAACATCGTGTCATTTTGACGTGTCATTGCTGTACTGGTGGCTCCTCCATGTGTGAAGTGCATCTACCTGCCAACCTTTAGCAGCTAGGTATTTGAACACACTGTTTCAACCGATTTCACAATTTTATACTACATTCATTAAGGAAGACAACATTTTATCGATGGTTAACATGTCAAATTTTCAAATACAGTGAACAGTAACCAATATAGGCCACTTCTTTGTTGCCCATAGAGAAAGTGTCCAAACTGGCCAATTCTGAGTGTTTAGACTTCATTAAATTTGTGAAATGCTGTCTATGACAAATTCTTGATTATATGGGCCGTCTTGTAAATTCGGCAAATGCTATACATTCGTAAGTTTCTGTCTTTGTGTAAAAATCATTGTGTCCGTCTGTCCCAGCGTGTTGGCTACTACTGTTTGGCTGCCAATTAGAAAGAACATCACACTTGGTCTTTGCAAATGGAAATGATGTAGCTACATGTTTATTTGCATAGTGTAGAAGTAAGAGCCCATCACAAGTGTGGAGATGCATTGTAATGTCAGGTGTGAACTGCTGTGCTTAGAGCTGTCCACTTGTGATCGGATCACCCAGGATGCATGTTAATACCATGTATAAAACAGTGAATTGGCCACTGTTTTCCGACATTCTTCAGGTGTTTCACTCCACACATCAACAGTGCAAAATGTACCTTCTACAAGCAGACACATATCCACTACTTGTGCATAGGGAGTACATCACCTTTAAATATCAAGACCTCTTTTCTATCCTGATTATGCCATCTTTCAATATATTGCTTCTAATTAGAATAGGGCCATCTGTGATAAGATACTTGGCAAAAGAACAAAAATCCCCAACACAGTGCCTGGTCTACCTTCAGGCATTAAATAAAATGAACTAGTTTTACAAGATATTCTGTCTCACCTGTCCCATCATGGTCTCCTTGTACTGTTTCTTCTGGGTGACCTTGATGGGTGGTAGTTTAGAGACCGAGGACACCAGGAAATTCATCAGAATGTCCTCACAGTTTGACATCTGGTCAACCATGGTCTTCAGACTGGCCGGAAGGTAGGTGGTGTATAAGTAGTGGTAGTATCTACAAGAGAATGTGACAGAGAGGGAATCGTGTTAGAACTGAACTAAGTAGAATCTCAGTGGAGAGAAGTGAAATACAATAAAGACGCAGATGGGAGTAAAAATGAGTAGCATGTCAGTACTTGTGATAGATGGCAGCCCCAGTGAGCACCATGGAGTAGTCGTTGGTCCATTTGGAAGTGTAGCCCCACCGTTCCTTGTTGCTGTCCCAGAAGTGGCTGCGGGCTGGGTAGCCAACAATGCGGTCTGGGAAACTCTGCCACACTGTGAAGGCAAAGTCCACCTGGGCCGAGATCAGAGAGGAACAAAGACACGGAAGGAGGGAGAGAAGACATAAGGCAGAGAAACTAGGAGCACAGAATTCCAGGGAACTGTATCAAAAAGATGTATAATAGAGATTAAACAATTATTAACTTTTTTTTTTCAATGATAGCTGTAGTTTTCTGGTGGTCTGACCTCTGTTGTGGAGAGCACGGTGTCCTCATCCAGACTGAGTACAGCATCGGTGGGGATGGTATCGTAGGGCAGAAAACGACTGCTTATCACCTAAACACAGAGACACGCATGCAAAATGTTACAATGCAGCTCAACAGCAACAATCAGTGTATAAACAGGGCCCGTATGTGCACAAGCGGGGTTCATCTGCCTGACAAGCAGCGCTAGTTTCTTCATGTTTGTTTGTGCTACAGAGTTGTTTCATCTTGCTGCGTTAACAGCAGAATGATCCAAATATACACGCTGACATAACACCAATGACAGCAGAAATACAGCATCTCGCTGATGAGCTAAAACCCTAGACAGAAATCTACAAGCAGTGGAGTGTGTTTCCCTCCCTGATGGGCCCTGCAGCCTGCAGCCTTGGCATGTATCTATGCAAATAACTCTGTATTACAAGTGCTTATAAAGTGGGTTCCAGTTTTAGCAATAAGTGCACACTGATCTAAATACCAATTTATTTTTTGAAATATAATGTAAAGGTCTCTGCTCCTATGCCAGCCAAGTCTGAAGGTCAGAAACAAATTGTTTCATGTTGCTTTGAAAACTCATGTACAGTATCAGAGTGCTGATTTTATATCTGACAAATGTTTCTGTAACAGCAGCAACTATGGCTAAAATTCTAGTCCTCTTTGTCTTTAGTACTCAGTCCAATTTTATCTACCTTTATTATATTTGAGATCTCACTGGCAAATGCTTCTGCCCCATCTTCAATAGTCAGTAAATCAAGGGTGTCAAACTCATTTTAGTTTATGGGCCACACATAGCCCAATTTGATCTCAAGTGGGTTAGACCAGTAAAACCATTGCCTAATATCCTGTGAATAACATCACCTCCTAATTCTCCCCTGTTTTGTGTAAAAAACTACAAGTACTTTCTGAAAACATTCACAGGTAATGAACCATCTGACAGCCTGAGATGTCTTGAGAAAAATGAGTGCAATTTCAACAATATCTCTGTTTCTTCATGAAGAAATAAAAACTTGTCCATTTTTCATGGAAAACTCAAAAATTAACTGTCCCTACTTTGCTCCTTTTTGACAAAGACATTTTCCACCTGCTACTCATAATTAACAGTGTGACTCCAGTGGACAAATGGGAATGTCAGTACATTTTATTGAAAAAAATGGAGTCAGTGACTGCTCTGCAATTTTCACACTCAAAGTCATCCAGAGGGCCAGAACTGGCCCGTCAAAGGGTCCAGTCTGGCCCTCTGGATGACTTTGAAATGCCATATGTCTGAGACCCCTGCAATAAATATACAGTAGGTTTAGCCGGTGGGCACATTTAAAAAAAGTGAGACACATGATGACAATGTCCTCCTGTTATTACAATGAGTCATTCACCTTAAGGTAGGAAGGTTGTGGGTTAAAATTAAGAATCGATCAAAGGTTTTTATCACATTAATTATTTCCAAATTTAAACCAAGAAATATTAAATGCTGTGTATGGTAAATTGAAAAGCTATAGCATCTCAACTCCTTTGAGTGAAAATGGGCCTGAAGCTTGGACATGACAACATTTCATGTCTGTGCTTTCTGTACTGATCCCAGGATCTGAAGGGTCTAATGCTTAAGTGCCACCTACAGATGGTCTGGAAACAGAAGAATACACCATGGACTTTGACCACTTTAACCACTTAGTAAGAAACTTGGGATGCCTGCAGTTTTACATTTTACATTGTGATATGAATTCAACTGAAGGCCTCCAGCACTGAATGTGACATGGCTGCAGTAACACAGTCTAATGAGTGAAGTATAAGGATAAGTTGTTTTTTTTTTTCCTTACCTTGCTTTCACCCTCTATAACAATGACAGGGACTGAGGTGGGAGGCCAGCGGTGCTTGGCAGGAAGAGGCTTGTCACAGTTCCACAGAACAATCACCTGCACAAAGGGAAAACAGGTAAAGCATACTCATCATTCTGAGCACAACATGTTCGCATTCATCTGCATATCTATGTATGCGCACCTAATGAGGAATATGTGAAAACAGAACTCTATTAATGTTTGACAATCCTTGCCATACATGCCAATATACGTACAGATCAAAAACCCACAAAGCTCTATTTTTTTTTACACCCTACATATTGGGAAGAAACGCCAACAATTTCCTCACGATTCTACTGCACATCTATTTTCAGAGCTGTCACACCACCTACATTACATGATAGTGACACAGTACATCACTGGAATGTTAAAACAAAATGTGCTGACACCTACATGCTAGCCATACAGTTTTAAATCCAGGAAGACTGAATTCATATTTTTGGTGAATTTGCAAAATACCAGAATAATGGGTAGTGTACAATTCAATGCACTGAAAAAAGGCAGGTAAGGGCTTCCTATGTTTCCTACACTGTGCATTAGTATTATAATAGCATCTGTAGGGAGATGAGTGTCTGGGTGGACCTACCATGGCAGTAAGAAAAAATTACATTCTGTACAGCTCTAGTAGTAACTGCTGCAGATTCGGTCAATCTGATGTGAGGTGAGTAATGAATAATGTGGTGTAGTGTGTTAGGTTTTGACTTACCTGAGCACAGTACTGAGATTTGGCCACAGCCACAAGCAGTTTCATGACTGGCTGGGACTGGGACACCAGTGGGGTCACCACGTGAATGATCGCTGTAAACTTGGGGTAGGGCTTAATGCCTGAAAAGAAACATGACACATCAGAGATAAGAAAAGAAGCAATTTAAACCTGTCAGGTAGGATTTCAACCAGGATAATGATCTCCTGAATCACCATCACCCACCTATTGCAATCACTAGAAAATGAAAATGCACTAAGACTAACCCTATAATTATAAGCAGAATTTCATCTGTATGTAATAGCCTCCTTGACAGCTTTGAGCCTCTCTTAGTTTGTGCTTGTTTACTTCAAGCTGTGTTTACTTGGCCTCCAGTGTGACTGAAAAGTTCTAATTAGGCTTGTAAGGGAAAAGGTGCCAGTTAACCAAATCCCAATGTCAACAACAAGCTGCATATCTGGCCAATTAACCATGCACAAATACAACATGGCAACATGGCAGGTCTAATTGGTGAGCTTCTCTGTGACAAATCATGAATTTATAAAGATATACTGCATAACTTGTGGCAATGTCACTGATTCACATGTTCCTTTACGAAGATTCAACAGCTGTCACACACCAGCTGCTCCCGTGTTGTGTCATAAATGGAAATCAGTGCATCAAAACTTAGCGTGTGCAGTTAATATGGTTCTTAGCATTTAGCAGCATGTGCATGAATAATTAACTGACCTAGCTTAGCGTAGTAGAAGGGGAATTCTCCCAGGTATGTGGAATATTGAGGCAGGGTGAAAAGGCCTCCAGGCAGACTGTTCCACATTAGGCTACTCCTTGAGGTGTGCTGCAGAACCCGGTCCTGGATGATCTGCATAAATAGGGGAGAGGAGGAAATGTGTCAATAAAATATCCACGATACTCCTTGTTCCTGTGTGACAGAAAAAAATCACAAGGCCCAAAAACAGTATTTATACAACTACTGTGATTTGTCAGTGAGATGTCAGCAGGAAATTAGCTCTGAGCCAAGATCTTGCATGTCCATTCACTTCAAATGAAAACAATAATTACCCCAGTCTTATGTGCTGCTTGGGAAACTGAGCGCAGACACAGATCCTCCGGCATTTCTCAAATTAAAAACTGAAACAATGAGTCTCTTCAAATACACAAAAACCTGCCTACTACAAATGAGTGTTTTTCATTATGCTGTCATGTCTTCTCATAAACAAACTCATATCCTACTATTTAATTCTCCTTTCATTGTTTTCTTCTGGACAGCTTGTTTTGGTTTGTGATGTATAATTCTTTTTAATTCATCACTCATTCATTCAGATCATTCTACCATTTCTCTGTTCTCTATTCCATCTCCATTTTTCATATTACATATAGAACTCAAGAAGAATTACAATACTACTAACAGTACCAAACATAAGTGAATCATGATATTACTGAAATGAAATAAAGAAAACATATTTGTCAAATACAAATTTTCTCCTAGTCTGTGGCATGTGGGTGTAAAGTCTGTTCTTTTCAAGTTCTTGAATCTAATTCTGCAAGGCAGGTCTGCACAGAAACTCAGGCAAAAAACAGCAGCTGCTGTGCAGGTTGAGCTGAAAACAATACTGAAACTTTGTAAAGATAATGCAAAACAATTAGCTTTGATTTCATTTCCATCTGGATATAATTAGTTTTGTTAGGCAAAAAGAAACATAAATTGATTGAAATTGACAGTTATACCTTAGAATTCAATTACTCTAGCTTGGCTTAGTTGGCAGGCAAGGTTTAATAAAATCACCCTTGGCTTAATTTCATAAGCCACTATACTTATTAGCATTTTACTTTTTATAAGGGGTAAAAATAAATGTTTATCTTTGAAGTTATGTTGTTATGTTTGAGATATTCTCAAAGTCAGAATATAATTAAAACAGTACATCACTTCAGTTAGTTTTTCAAAATTAAGTGGGTTGGCACCAGCTGTTCCATGATCCCAACCCAAGTCTACAAGTTTGTTTGTTTAGCCCACTATCACACATAATGTGAGAGTAGGCTTTGCAGGCCAACAGCATCAGCTGCTTCCTACTCCACCCCAGCTTTAAGAAGACTCATCTGCAGTGAAAAGATGCCTTAATAAAATATTAAGCATTCTGGGAGCTATGGGGCAGCTATAGAGTAAACCCTGTTTACTTCTCGTAGCATATTGTGGAAATAAACAGATTCTTGTGATGCAACTTTGCCGCATTTACAGTAAAATATATAGAATCCCTTGCTAATGGAGGCTTACTAATAGATTAAGTTTAAAGCCAAAACACTGACCTCTTACCAGTCTTGCGCTACGGCATGTGTTGGACCAGAAGTAAGATATTGAAAGTGTAAACAGATCGAAGATCAGCTTCTTGGGGCTGTAACTTTACCCTGCTGACAGAGAAATCCCAGACTTGCCTTCCAGTGCCCTGACTTCCTGCCTCGTGGGACTAGGTCTCTGTAACACTATCCGACAGCAACTAATGGTGTAAACTGCAGTCAGCAATATCACTTAGATGTAACACAACTGAAAATCAGCAGCACTTCTATTGTCTGAATCTTAACTTCTGAGTTTAAAGCAACAAACATTCATCAAATTCAAAATAAAGATATTTATCATCTTTACCTTCTATTAAAAGCCGTACTTTAGATGCATATTGCTGGCCATTGTTGATAGTAGATGGTGAATTTGGGGAGGCACAAATGCATCACTTGAAACGCAGCGAAACATCCTGCCAGACTTACAGCCAGCCTTACATATCCTGCCTGTTGTCTTGCTCCCTTATCCTTTTTCAATTCTTCCTGCTCTCATCTTTGCTTGTTTGTAATTCTAGCCCCAGAGCAGTTTGATAGCCTGCTACTCACCAGGAAGAATACAGATAAATGGACTCTGACAGGAACAAACTACTGACATGATTGATAGCCAAGCCACAGCAAGAAACTGCCTCAGAAACATGACAGCAGTGTTTAACAATATATATATCATCCTTCTAGTTTTTCAGTCTCGTCTGGAGCAGTTTTATTGTGGGTATTTAAGTCTGTAACTACACTGTCTTCACTTGTAAGCTTGTCAGAGCCAAGTCAATAACTGGGATGAACCTAGGCCCAAAAATTATATGAACAAATAAAAATAGATTGGGTTTATGCCCTCCGCTTGTGTGCATTTGTGTGCAAGCATGCATTGTTGTTTTTAGAAAAGTGAAAAATATTGGAATCACAGTAGTAACATTATCAAGAGGATACAATTTGAAGAGAGTATCAGGTGGTACTGTTATAAAGTGCAGAAATACTGAGGCAAAAAAAAAAAAGACTATGACATTCTATTCTATTGCTACTTCTGAATGAAAATGAAGTTCAACAGTTTATACTAAAATATATTTAAAATTCCAATTACATTTATAACATAATTAAATATGACAAAGTCCTTTTATGCATGTGTATACAGATATTTGCATGTATATGTGCATGTACTGTACATAGAAACATGAATGTGTCTGTGTGTGTGTGTATGTGTGCACACCTCCAGTGTGGTCAGTACTATTTTCTCCACAGAGTTGAAGTAAGCCTCCCACAGGAACTGTGTCTGCTGTCTCAAGGACAGGATCTTATCCTGGTGGATGGAGCGCACTGTTGAGGGAATCTGAGACACAAGTGAACAGCTGTTAGCATATTATTAAATTAGCCCAGACAAAAAAAAACAGACACCTGCACAGACTGTAGAAAACATAGACCTAGTCGGTGTGGTGACTCCTCACTCCACCAAACTAATGGCTAATCCACAAATGCACAACGAGGTGAACTGTGGGTGGAGCTGAGGGAACTGAATGAAGCGGCTACCTAGTGGTTTGCCACCTGTGACGGCACCCACCAGCTATTCAAAGTGACCACGGCCTTAATTATGCATAAAGTTATGCCTTAATAATTTCAGTCATAAAAATTCCCTCCAGTACAGTTGTCACGAACATAAAGATTAGCTATAGAGACCAAAACGGTTTTTGTACCAAGCTGGAAATATATTTATTTCTGCTATAAAGTCAGTCCAGTCCTATTCAATCCTTTGATAATTTCTAAATATGAAAAAACACTGTCTATTAGGAGACCAACATTTTACAAGTAGGTAAATTAGCCCATTCATTAGTTATGTCTGTTGTAAAGCACAGAGACACTTAGTATTTTAACAAGTTTTAACTCAGGCTGTTTCAGCAGATGGAATTTAGTAGAGCAAAACCAAATGAAAAAAAGACTACTTCTAATCAAACAAAGGGTGCATTGTTTTTTTCATGTACTTTTGTACATAATGTTTCTTTTCCAATGTGAAAACTAATAGAGAAAAAGTGCACTGTTTCACACATTTAAATTCCTAACTTTACAGGTCAGAAAAAAAGGGAGAAAATGTAACCTTCAGCACATTATGTTTTTCAAACCTGAACCTTCTAAAAAAGTTTTGGAATGAGCCTGGTCTATGGGGGTTGACTCGCTTTTGAAGTCCGTGTCAAGTGGCCATTCGAGGAACTGCAGTTTTTGGCAGTTGCTAGCTTCACTTTTCAGTCCCAGAGGCTGTTGCTTGGACACCTGTAGTCTACACTGACTGGACACTGCCATTTAATCTATTAGTGTTCGTACACCACCTGTGAAACAAGTGAAAGATTTGCCCTCAATAATTCAATGAGTGAGTCTCAGCTGTCAAACAGTAAATCTGATACAGCTACACAGTATCTTTAGAAGACATCGCTTCAAATTCACAAATCAGGGCTTAACTAGGCAGGACAACTAAATAAACAACATTCTTAAATGCAGCAACATGTAGCAATGTTGATTCCAAGAGGCAAACATACATTTTAATTAGTCACATGTTGGTTGACAAACACGCATCAAAGACCACACAGCTGCTGTGTTACCAAGGTCTAACCTGATGAGAATCTTCTCTGGTCAAGAAACTGTCATGCTCAAAAAATAGGATAAGTGTTGGCATATGTCTTGAGTAAATCCAACTTTAGATCTGTATTAAGTTTCTACCTGTAATAGCAGCCTTTCATCTCCAATCACAGCTGCCGTGTTCCAGTCGATGATTTCTGAGAAGGGAAGCTCCCAGCCATTACTCAGCATCACTGGCACACAAGCTGCCTGTAAGAGTCATACACAAACAAACACACAAAAAATACACTGTTGGTTAATGAGATCAATGTGTATATGTTCAGGCAATAAAATAAAGACAGACTGGAAAGAAGATATAACTGAAATGTTACTAAATGGCTCATGCTCTGCAACCTCATGCCATCACTGCACAAGGTCCATTTCCCAAGCAATCAAATCAGGCAATTTAACCAATAAAAGTGACTCATCTTCCAACACATTTCCATTAACTACAGAACTACTGCAGTACCTTGATGACTGACTCTCAAAGTGACTAGGCAGTGTGGCTTCATAAAATGAGTGTTATGTTCAGTGGGAAGGAATATACACTTGAGCATATTTCAACATTAAACCCATGTCTGACACATTAATGAATCTGCGTCGAAATGTGTATCCATGTTTGTGTGTGTCCTTGTGAATCCCTTCGACCATTTGTGTGTGTGCATGATTGTGCTGCTAAATTTAAAGGAGAAATGTGTAATATATTAACTGTAATAAACAATAAAATGACCACCACATGTCATCAGAGATTAAGGAAACACGCTAAATCAAAATAATCTCTCTGTTATAATAATCTCTGTTTCTCTGACAACAATGCTAAAGCTGCGGTATTATTTTGAAATTTCTATTCTGGCCCCTAACTTGTGTTATTGTTTGACCATTTCACTTTAATTAGAGTTCAAATTAACGCTGAATGTTCTCTGAATGAGTGTCTCTTTATGAAACTATGTTTTATCGTAAGAAATCATAAATAATGCTTTAGGAGTACATGTTTTTGATGGTTAAATTGAGCAATATGTTGATTGGCCTGGCAGGCAGTAAGGCAGGTAGTCATTGAACTCAAACTGCAGTGTATTTTCAGAGCAGTGGGCTTTTGTTTTCGAAATAAAGGACTTAGCTTTAGATCAACAGACAATTGACAGCTATAACAAGCTGATCAATTTACAGTGGAGGACTCATTGTCGCTTGTTATTGTCGAATTACAATGTTGCACTCGTATTGCGCTGTAAGTCTTGAGAGAAGGAGGCGGGGGGCAAACAACTCACTTCAACCATAGATTGCATACTAAATGAGATTTCAGCCTATTTAACATACCGTCTATTTGGACAGCAGTTGGATAGTGCATGCAGAATCCTGCCTGCAGTGGCCGGCCCTATAATCTGTTAAGC
Source organism: Lutjanus argentimaculatus (assembly GCA_034769285.1). NCBI lineage: Eukaryota > Metazoa > Chordata > Actinopteri > Lutjaniformes > Lutjanidae > Lutjanus > Lutjanus argentimaculatus. The sequence goes on from JAWZSL010000081.1 coordinate 828,247, forward strand.
GAGGTACCATTCACTGATTGGCCTTGGTCACTCGCTACACATGCACACGCACGTCCAAGCACAAATGGTCCCGCATCAGAACGCTGCAGTGCACGTCTAATCTCCTCTGTGTCATTAGCAAAGGCAGCAATCTGCTGAAACACTCCCATGCTTTCCCTACCTATCTGCTCTCACCAAGCAATCAAATAGAGACTCCTGTAGCTCAATCCTCTCCTCCAACTCATCACATTACAGACACACGTCGAACAAACATTCATTAATGAAACTCACTGCTATAAACCCCCGACATTTTGCAAACACACGCGTAACAGAGGAGCTCAATGTGACTCCAGCCTGCTGCTTATCATGGCACCTGCATTGCACAATGTGATCCTGCAGGTTTGCACTCTACATCAACTGCCAAATCAGTCAACCCCTCCTTCCTAACCCTGCTCTAACTCAATCATGTGTCTACACTCTTGACTACTGCATCCTGCCTTGCCTTACTTTCAGCTTTCCCAGTGTTCACCTGCCCTCCTCAACCTGTGTTCTCCTGCAAGGGCTGGAAGTGGAAAGACGCACTAATACCCCCAGGTCACAGTCCAGCCCTACACTCCAGCCAACCTCTGCATGCTACTTCAACTGCAGCTGCACTGCTTTCTGTTCCTGCGCCGACCTCGTCATCAGTCCACTGTTTCACTCCTGGCTCCCCAGTGGTGTAATTATCTCCCCATTCCAGTCAATAACAAGTCACTGAAAAGTCATTATTCTTACTCTACTTGATCAAAAATCTCTCTCTTCCCTAACTGTTTCTCTGCTGTTTTCCTCAAGAGTACAGTACTTGACACAAACATAACTCACACAGAAGAAACCAACACTTTTGATTTTTTTCAAGACATTAAAAGTGACTTTTTTTCCCCATTGTTGCACTTATTGCACTGCAAGTCACTGTAGGAGAAAAACAGCTAAATATCTAAGATCTAAATTTACACAAAGGCAACACCCAAGTATTCTCCCTTATATATTCACTAACAAAAAAATCCTTTGACATGAATATGTTCTCATTCTGGTGTGTGAAGGCAAAAACGCTTATACCTGTTCTCTAAACAAATATTTACCTGTTTAATGACATATTTTAAACATGTTGCAGCATATTTAGGCTATATTTATAGCTAAAGGTGTTGTCAAAATCGACAGAGATTTATGAAGCCACACTGGAAGCACATGACAAGTCAACATGTAATGCAACATTTCTTCAGTTTTTAATGACAAGCAGGTCTACAATTACAAGTGGTTCAGCTCAGCCTGTAGACATGATCATAAATTGCAAATACTCATTCATGCTATAGTTTAATACTTTTAAAGATGAAAATTAAAAAGCTGTCCATATATTCAACCATTTACTCAGACCCTTCAATATTTAAAGGATTATTGAATTCACAGGACAATGCTAATTACAACCAGTGGTTATCTAAAATAATCAATATATTTGAAAGGTTCTTGTCCGGCAAAATACAGGGTTGCCTTGTAATTCCATCCGGGCCAGTGGCAATTCAACAAGCAATGTTCTTACAGTGAAGAAAGTTGGGAAAGGTTATTTTTTATAAACATAACTGCCTTAAGCAAAACATTAAAGTACATTAAAGTGCATTAAAGTAAACCCATTGTTTAAGTAAAAGGGCACTTGGAGAGCACAGAACTCCACCAAGGTCAAACACCCTATATTTCAATGTTAACAAAATTGAAAAATAATTTGTGTATCCACCTCATGATTCAGATACACAAAATTTAATGCACTCGTCCTTGGCCCTCGCAACATCCTTTCACCAACATTTCATGAAAATGAGGCCAGTGTTTTTCCACCGAAAACATAACCTCCTTGAGGTAACTATAACTATGGACTGAGTACACAGCAGCGTCACCAAGAAGATTTGACATCTCTGTACACTCTAAGTGTGTAGGAAGGTTGAGTGAATGAAAGATCAAGTAGGATTGGTTCTGTACCACTGGAAATTAGGGACACTCATTGAAGAATGTACCAGAATTAAAAAGAGTATGTGTACTGTTAGAGGAGAGCATGACTCGTGGATGTGGGTGAAGTAACTCAAAGAAAGGAAAGAAAGAGAAGAGAGAAAAGATGGTAGGGAGAGCAGTAAATACAGTGAGTCAGGGGCAGCTGTATCAACACTGTCTGCACAGTAACAAAATGACTGGCAGTGGGTGAGAGAGCTACTGGGAGTAACTTAGCACATCACATTTTCCATTCTTAAACTCTGATTAATGGCTTTATTGTCTGGTCACCATAGCTTCAGCGCTGAGGCACTACAAATTCCTTGAACCAGTTCAACTTGTGTTTGGTCATCATGTTACGTTGCCATCCCAAGTTGCCAAAATGTACCGTATTAATCCAGGCACTTTAGAAACCTGAAAACTGAAGAATTTTTGGGACAAGAATCTATATGGGTCAGCCATTGATTGGAGTTTAATCAGATCTAAATATTGCAGCTGTACTTGTGGTTTCCAACCTAGTGCAATTCCCAAAACAATTTATTCTTTGGGATTTTCACCTTATTAGTTCACACCGAGTGTCAGGAAAGATGGGAGAGAGAGATTGAATAAAGTACCAAACTGAAAAACGGTTGTTTAGACTATACTGAGATTGTTGGAGTGAAGTTGCCTCACCAAGCAAAACTGTGTGTACTTGGAATATATCTGAAGAATTTTAATTTTAATTCAAGACAGATAACTTCAATTGACTTTTTTTCTTATCTGATATGTTGTAATCTTTGTTTTTAATGTATATGAGGTGTTGTCTTCATGTTTATTTTCCTAAGAGTGTGAGAAATATGATTGTATGTTTTATTGTTTATTTGTATGTGTGAAACAAACCTCAAGGCACAATCAACTTTCCGAGTCACCATAATACACCTAGTGTAAGTGATTCTGTTTACTTACAGCTAGGCCTAGCAGTAATGAGCAACATCTGTATGTGCGTCACTGACCTGCAAAGCCTCTAAGAAGCGAAAGGAACCCAGCCGTCGTCCTCGAGGTACCAGACAGAACGTGGAGTTGTACAACATCTCTCTGTAGTCGTACCTGTCAGAAGATAGCAAAGAAGAGAAGACATTAGGAACTAATCAATTTAAAATATTAAACAACACAATCTGTACTCACATGTACAGGATACCAACAGATCAGAGAGAATCTGCCAGTCAGTCACAGATCACTGACCTACATTAGTTTATAGTTTTACTTTCCAAAGCCCATTGCTACCATAATCTATTGAAAAAAATGGACTTGGGGAATACAGCAAATACCAGGCCCAAGTATCATTAAACAGTCTGAGTACAGCACGAAAAACAGGCGAGAAAAGTCACCTCTTTTTAACAATGGAATACCTGGAAAGCACAAGTACTTTTGGGGAAAATCCCATGCTTTGATCTCTCCTCTCTCTTCCCGTCTCCCTAGCCATCTTAAAACCCCTTGCCCTTTCACCTGCACATATCAACATCTCTCGTTTTTTCCCCCTCACTCCATCCATCCAATCTAAGCCTCAGTCAGCACTTGCTTGGATTAAGGAGCTGCTTGGAATTCCTTCGGTGTCAATATTATATTGTGTGCCTGTGAGTGTGTGTGAACGAGCGCGGATTTGTGAGTTGCCTGGATGTCAAGCACTGGACTGGGTTTCACTAGATAGGACTGGAAGTGTGCAAAGTTTATTTCTCAGTGTTATTACAAAGAAGCATTCATGCAAATTTGTGCTTGTATTTAAAACAACTTATGACCACATTTGCATGAGAATGCAAATGTGGATATAACGGTGAGCTATAATTTGTGTACACATATTCTTCTCTCTCCTTTATTGTAAATGTGCGTATATAGATTTATTATGCCTTACCTTAATTATCTCTTGCGTCTCTCTTTCTGTGTACTGATGAGTGGTTTCTCTCTGTGTGCTGCTGAGATTTATTTCTCTAAGTATACTGCTGAGTGTCAGTATTCAGGTAAATTCCTCTAGCACTGCAGACCTGATGCCTCAACTGATCCACTTTAACGCTACAGTCACCCCACAGCTGAGACACATGTCAGCTTTATGTCATGTACACGGGGTAAGGCAGCGCACATAAATATAGATGCAGTTTACTCTTAGTAGATTATGATATTAAGTATGACACTTTTCCTCGCTATGTCTTACGGGCATCAATCTGAAACACATTCTAAGGTAAGTAAAGTGTATCCCCAAAAAGATGTCTGATCAGTATATACTTGTGTAAATTTTCTTTTAATCAAGTCATTTATTGAGTTAAGAACAGGAAGTTCATATTAATCCCCAGATTTTTGTGAATGCTGCAGACAGACAAGGCAGCCAATTAAATGTATACTATAGAGGCATATACATAAAAAACACAAGACAGTTGTTTCCCAACCATCTTAAAAATGACTATACATTCAACTGTTACTAAAAAGAGCTGCTGTATTCACCACATATTTCCATGTTCCATATAGAAATCATGTGGCTTTAGTTTGATATTGACTGCTTGCCAAGTGTCAAGCAAAGGGTGCTCGTATTCATCTGCTAACAAGTGGTTCAATCTATACCTCCTTTCATTCAGCAAAGACCACAGGATGCCAAGCCAGCTGGAAATCAAGTTCTCATTAACATTATCACTGCATGATTAAACTGAGTGAAATAACACTTTAACATCAAAGTGTTGTGGAGGCACAGAGCTGTTAGAACTAAGGGACCAACCAGGCAAAATATTTAGTGCGAGCACCGACAAATTTCACTTGTCTCATGGTATATGGCAAGGCTCACTGGTATTTTGTTGGGTTAGAGGTGTAAACAATGAAGGTACAATCAACTATCTGTCTGGTTCCCAGGTCAGAGGATGTCTGACTAATATTTTTGAGGGAAAATTGAATTCACAGTATTTTGGCTGCCTTCCAAGAGGCCTGACAAACAGTTTCTAGTGGAGGTCACGGTTGTGTGATATCTGAAGTACCTCCTGGCTTTCAAACATACAATATCTTTCCTTGTGGTCTTATTCTCTGCATGGTGTGAAGAGCACATGATGGAATTCTGTTAGGCACCATTGATTGCAATAACCATTACATACAAATCACCAAATACAAACTCTTGGTCTTACTGAAGTGATTCTACTAAGCACTTTTGGTCATAAATGAGTGCAAAGTGAAATATCAAATGCAATATTGAATCAACTTGGTGATTATGCAGTATCTATCTGGATAATCTCTCTTTAGACACATACCATTTATAATTATCAACCACTAAAGTAAGTTTAAAGAAGATTAACAGCCACAAAAGCATAAAAGCAACAGTTAAGCTTGAGGTCATCTATAGTAATACACTATAATGTACATATCAGTCCATTATCTACAAAGCTCATATAGCCTATAGTCAGTAATATTACAGTCTTGGTAGCAGCAGATGCTGCTCTGATCTGTGCATCCATTATGAAATGTCAACCTGATTCATCAGTTTGACTCCATCCCAGATATGATAGGCTATCATTAAGTGTGACAAACAAATAATCCAGCCAGAGGCATGTAATGACGGACCCGTTTTGCAGTCCTATAAAAACAAAAGTATAGGTCCATATCTGGGCCTGACTGGGTGTAAATCTCCCATCCATCACATTTCCTGTCAGTGCAAACTCCGAAAAGACCAGATGTTCTTCTCCCTGCATACCTCCATTCTTCTCTACTCTTCCAGATGGCTGCCTGTGGGGAGGAGCAGTCTCACAGTATGCTACCGCATGTCAGAGGAGACGTTAAGGATGAGTGTTCAAAAATAACTTCTCTTCATAAACCAACTCCTGTCTTGGTGTGCATGTGATGCTTTTTTCCCATAATTTTCAAAGTGTACATGTATACAGGTGTTCAACAGATTGGTCTCACTAGAAAAAAAAAAAAAAAAAAAAAATCAGGATAGATGTCAGTGAGGAGGTAGTCGCACCCTGCATCTCACAGCAATGTCAGCCATTAACTCTACATGATGAGGTAAATCCTGCCTCAGTCCATATTTTCAGTGCACTATCATGCAGATGGCTGCTGGTGAGCAGAGCAGTCTCACAGTAGCAGATTGGTCATCACTGAATAATCACACCATTAAAGTAATGAGCTCGAGTTTATCTTTTTTGCCACCTCCCTAGTTTACTTACTGTAATATAATGCAAAATGCAGGAATTAATACTGTAATAAAGCTTGGAATTATTATTAAGGCCATTAATAAAACTATGAGAATAATAACAACCACATAACAACCAACAAAACAAAAATCCCACACAGATGTTATTGTGGTTATTGCTGTTTTGGAACCTTTTTGATCTTTATTTTGATCTTTATTGTTTCTGTTTGCTGGTTACTATTAGCCTATGTGTATTGTTTCATAAATAGGGTCATTTCACTTATTTTCTGATTGTTTGCCTTTTCTTATTTTAGTGATATTGTGTGATTTTAAATTCTTGTTTGTTTTCTGGAATCCGATGCGGATCCAAACAAAAAACACAAGAATGCCGAGGTAAACTGCTCTCAAACAACAGGCTTTAGAAATGGTAGGCGACAGCACCAACCCACTCAACTGTAGCATCACCATCATGAATATAATTTCTTCATATAATGTAAAACAATGTTGTTCATTTGAAATTGATACCACAGGAGTTCTAATGTGTTAAATCAAATGTCATCCTCACCTTCCAATAATAAACTGAGATGATGTAAATAGTCAAACTAAGCTGCATAACAATGTATCCTACTGCACAAAGCTTCAGCCCGAGAGTGCGCATGTGGTGGACATAGGCACATTCACTGAGGATTTAACATCAACCAGCTGTTCAATCAGAGTGACCACACTGTTAACATTGCCTGACCATCCAGCATCTTGGTTAGAAACTACCATATTTTAGAAATGTTTTTATATATATGCAGTAAATATAGATGTGCTTTTATATGACCACTTCATATGTGTTTGTGGGGGAAAAAGAGAAACAGAGATACATAAAATAAATTAAACATCTTGTGTATGTTTTAGAGAGGTAATGGCTTCTAAGAGCTTCAGTTCCAGTGCAAGAAAGTAGTACTCATAAACTGTGTCTACTGAAAACACTCATTCAATGTTGTGCATATAATGTAAGGCGGAAGTAAGAAAACATCTTCCAAAGATGATATAATCAATTGTTACTGCTCAGAGAGTAGTCCTGAATACCTCTATAGCAAGCACCAGAAACTTAAACTACAAACTTTTTCCATGCACCCTCTCAAGAGTCTAAAGTAGAAGCTGGCACTTCAAGTTGTAACATATATCAAATAAGGAGATACATACTGGACATCCAAAGTCTATTAGTGAAGTCCATTAGAGGGCTAAGCACTTACTCATAAAACTGAAGTTACTTACATCCAAGTACAGCCTATTTTTTGATCGGAGGACATGGGGAAAGTAAAAAGTGACCGGATTCTCATCTAGATACAAACTATTCCCTCCGCTTACAGGAGGAGAGGTGGGCGAATAATTCCTTAAGTGTACAAATGCAGCATCATTACTTCAACACCACAACTCAGATTTATAATGAAACAGTCTATTTCTAGCACATCTCAATTTTCTAGGTCTCTCATTGGGAATAAGAGAAAGGCCCCTTCAGTAAAATAGTAAACCATTACCTTTCATTTCAGTGCTGTGGAAGAGCTACTGTTATGCTATATTTATATAAACCCATTCATTCATGGGTATAATTAAATGTCATTTATTAATATTGAAGGAAAGTAGGACAGCGTGATTCACAGAAAGAGTAAAAGAATAACAGGAAGTGAGCTGGGTCAAGAAAAAAAGATCAACCGGTCTCCTAGCAACAAGAATGGATGGTGTGAAAGAGAAATGCAAGGCTCACTCTGTCAAGTGCCTGAGGAGACACAGGAGAACAGCCAAAGTGTTTGTCTCCCATAATCTGTGTAAGAGACCACACACATTTACAACATAACTCACAGAAAGGATCGCAATCAAAGGAAGCATTGCTTCAGCTGCTCCATAACAAGTCAAAGTGCTTACGTGGATTCCCCCAAACTGTCTTCTGTGGTGGGACAGCGAGTCATCCAGGGACTATCTTCTTTAATTTATCCAATTATTTGTTGGTTAACATGCTATAAACCATGTCACATTAATCTATTATTTGATTCTTATGAATCCCAAAAGAATTGCTACGTTGTATTATTTTTCAAAAGGTACAGGTCCAGTTGAGCTGGGCATACACTGGACAAGTTTACATATATTGTTTAATTCCAACCAAAACTTATGACATGTCAGAAATTCATCCAAATGTCCGACGGCTGTTCGGGAGTAGTTCATCGGTCCTTGCTTCCCCGTGTATGCTGCACAAGCCATACCAGACAAAGCTCAAATTTGGACCAACCCTAAAATGAATTGCGTGGCTCAAAAATCGGGTCAGAAACGGGCTCAAATTGTGCAGTGTATGCCCAGCCTTAGTTGCTATGGGAATAGATGGTGATATTTTTGCTGCTGGCTCACCGAGGAACTACTTCATGGGGACCAACATGATTTCTACGGCACTGATTTTGCAATCCTCATCCAACCTTTCATCTGCTTTTTGCATCAAGAATGTCTTGTCCTGACCCCTGAAATGCAAAATAAATGAAGACAGAATGTATTAAAAATTGCCTGCAAGAGGTACAAAATACAGGAAAACACTATTTTACAATATAATCTTAGCGATTATTATAATTCAACAAAAAATTACATCAGAAAGCAAACTGGACTAATTAATGGGAAAAGAGCAAGTAAACAGACCTCACGTGGTCATTCATCATCAAAGATGAACCAGCGCAGCTGTGGCTTAATTTATTGCATGTGCCTTCATCTGTAATCTGAAGTCCACAGAGGGGCCAAAGTAGCCTAGTTTAGGCGAGGTAAACAGCATGCTTTCAAATGGCCACCTGAACAATCAAAAGAACCCTGGATTCTTCAAAATACACTGCCTCCAGGTGATTGTGTAGTCATCACTCATCTTCATCACCGGGAAAGTCCTAAACAACCGAGAATTCCCTAAGATGAACTTCAGAGGGAAAAATGAAGGCAGCTCTTTTACCATCCTGCTCTCTCACCCCTCTTCCATCCTGCACTGACTTCATATCTCATTTTCTGCTTCCTCTTCTCTGTCACAGTTGAGCCAAGTTGATGGGCAGTTGGCTGTTGCTGGGACTATGCGTTCAAGCCAGAGGAATTTCAGCCTGAAAGGCACCGAGTGAAGTGAGTGTCATCAGATGAGAAAGGGAACGACGGAAAAAAAAAACAGCAGTTGACAACTGCATGCTGTATCTGAGCCCCACACAGCCAAAGTCACCCATGGCAAGAATGTCACACACACAATGCAACATAACACACACATAAAGCCTCATTTTGATCAACACACATCAGCGCGACTTCAATATTTGAAGACACTGCCAGACCAGCGTAGAGCCAGCTGCTTTGTTTCCCCTGACAAGACTGCACACCAAGAGGTAGACATGTACAACACACAGTGTCAGACCAAAAGACAGAAAACTATGATGCTTTACTTATGCACACACAAAAACACTGACATCAAATAAACAAATACACTCTTTTTCTGGAGGACTTGCCACAGAGCAGCATACATAAAAATATGCACACATACACCGTGTTTTCAGGCATGAGAGTAATCATTATGTTTTATCTCCACAAGACTGCTAGTAATGTGGGGTTAATGAGCACCTCTCATACTCATGTTACATGGGGTTAATTAGCCCCTGAGATACTGGCCTCTGGTATAGAAAGAACGTATTTGACCTCTATAGAAAGTGACCCCTAAGGAATGTGGAAACATTAGATATTAGCAGTAGTTTTATTGCACTTTTAGGGTTCTGGTACATCAATCCAACACAAGATTTCATCCCAACAATACAATGCAGTCAATACCTATGTACTTAAAGAGATGCGGGCACAATTTAGTAGCCAGAATAACAGTATAGAGTGTGACACTAACTTACCTAAAGTCATGGAGCTTAAAATACTCCAGTGGCCTCAGGATAGGCACATTAGAGATTGATGGCCAGCACTATTATGAATGAGATTCACTGCACTATCTTGTACTTAATGGCATAGTTCATCTTGACTGTTTTACCTGCAGCCATGACAGATGAGCAACTTTTTTTTAAGCAATGGAGCTGGCTAATGTTGCCTCAAGCAGGGATGGGGACATAATGCTGGGACAAAGAGTGGATGGCTGCAGAGCTTCAAGGAAAATAGGAAATTGAAAAAACTACACATTGTTACACAAGTTTCACTGCGTCATGAAGGATGAATGTGGATGAATGTGCATAATTTATCATACTATTTTTGCTTTAACTTCATCTAGTTTTTCCAAGTATAAATGCCCACTGCCAAAATAAAGGCTTTATTATAGTCCTGAATTGCCTCATGCACGGACAGCTGGGGACACCACGGACACCTGTCAGTTTTGTTTGCACCTGAAGTTCCCAGTCAGTTTCAGGGGAGGCTCAGTCATAGAATTTAGAAGGAGAGCGGCGCGGAGCAGCCGAAGACAGCCGTCCTGTTAGGTCTGATCTGGATCTGAGCTGTATTTGGCCGCTGTCAAAAAGGGACTGAATGAACGGCTTTAGCTTCAAAAATAAAAAGAAAGTCTCACACTTTGAACCATCAAAATATGAAATAAAATCATAGATCAACAAAGAGACTCAATTTGCTTCGTAAACGGCCAGATATTACGTAAAACAAAGTAAATCCAACATTAGACAAATGCGCAGTGACAGCCTGTAATGACACAGCTGATCAATTAGTAGCGTTAATAATAGGAAACGGAGGCAGAAGGGCAAAATGGAGAGAGTGTGGATTATGATGAGTTGTGCAGCACAATTTGCGCTATTTCAGCACCATGGACATTGCCATGGATTTATCATTAAACAGCGACCTGCTGATAATCTAGCACCACAACTGCCGATAGGCTATTTCAGCACCATGGTCAGCGCCATGGACTTTACCAATAATTTGCTCAAACCTGGGTCAGATAAAGGTTAAAAAGTAAAGCAGACTAAACCAACGGGGTGGGAAACGAAGGATAGAAGGTCAATGACATTCAGCGATGATGGATGCCACACAGTCCTATAGCCTGCATGAGAGAGAGAGAGAGAGAGAGATTGCCAGACAGCACAAGAGAGGTTGACATGGCAACTATGATGTCACATTACCTCTGATCTAGAAACGCTCTGATCCGTTTTTTCCCCGTTTTTTACACTTATATCCCTACAAATACAGCAGTAAGAGACCGACTTTCCGACTTTACGTTTTTGTTTTTGTTTTTTTTCGCCATCAGTCTGGCGGTGGGCCCCTTCGTAACCCTGGGCCCGGGGCAGCCGCACCCTCTGCCCCCCCGCCGGCTCCGCGCAGTGACAAGGCGCTCTGATGCCGCTGAGCAACAACAGTGCGCTCCAGCGCCCGAGCTGTGAGCGAGGGGGCGGGGTGGGGGGGTATCCAAGTAGGTGAAATGGCACTCGGATGCCGCCCAAGCCGAGCGAGTACTCGAGTACTCGGATATCGGCTACAGCCCTACTATCTTGGCTCACTTGTTGAGATCAGATAACAGAAACTACGCAACAAAATTAAGAGGAGTTGGGGGTGCCTTTTTCCGAGATTTGTGTGAGGGGAGGCCTAAAGTCTCAGACTGTGAAAATCCCTGGCTTATACTACTTTCTGGATCAGCTTGGGGGACGCGTTCCACACACGCGCAGTAGATCAGTGTGGCATGGACAAGTCCACAGACAAGTCTGTGCGGTCACATCACAAAGTGGGTATGCAGATGTCTGTACAGAGCTTATGTATACACCCTGTAATGACGGAATTTATATCACAGGACCCCAGCAGTCCCTCGCACATTCGCAGACATGGAAAGAATAGTATTGTCTTAAGTCTTTTACTGAAGAAAACTTCTTCTAGGGTGGTATCCGCTACACATTCGACAGTTTATATTTCTGAGGTCATCTGTAAAAAAAGAAAAGGCCAGATAAAGTTCAACAGCTAGTAATGAATTTCCTCCCTTCATGGTGAAGCCAGAAGACTACATTATTGATAATTTGTGTCTAATGAGAAATTGATTGTCTGACTAAACACAAGACAAAAGAAAAATCAGAGGCAGTTGAATGCAAGGATAATTGCTTACTTTCTCTAAACCATATTTGTGACAATAATTCCAGTGGCAATAAGTGGACTAATTACACTAGAATTACTGCAGTTGTTTGTTTTCAGGACACATATTGAATAGTTGAAAGTTTGTGGTTGTTATACCTTATAGGCAAAGAGGACACTTTTCCAATAGTAAGAACTAACACTGCTGTTAATGGGGTTTAAGGGGCATGATCTCCTCCACCCAGAGTCAATGGAGCAAAGACGATGTTGGTACCAATATGGCTTTTAGAAAAACAAAGGTTTTACTCATTTCCTCTAGGCACATTGGGCCCACTCATCTTCCTCTGGTTAATAAGTTCAAAGACAGCTTTATAAAACATTTACAGACACACAGAGGGGGGTCGAAAGCTCTACCACACTTCTACATGACCCCAGGTTAATTCACCTAATTACTATGCTTTGAATCTTCAATCACTTTTCTTTTTCTTGTTCTCCTTCTCTGTCTCCATCCATCTTAAGCCTTCTCTCACCAAGAGAATCGAAATGCACAAATCTTTCATCTCTACAAATATCCCTCCTTGGAATGAAGTCATACACGCCCTAGAGTTAGTTACAGCAAGCTCAACACACACTGACCAAAGCACTCAGATTTATCAACATCCATCCAGAAAAAAATGTTTGGGTCATAAACAAGCTGCTGAATTTTCGCTGAATCCTTTAGGAGTTTAGAGGAAGTGTTGCCCTTATCTCTAATCAGCCATCCATCAGCTTGATGAGGTTGATGAAAACGATGCTTTGAAGTGCTCTCCGGACACCAAAAACCAGACCAGGGGAGTCTTGGAGATAATGAAATGACTGTTGTTAATGGAACAGCCATTGGCACAGGAATGTCAGGCTTTATTTTTAAGTCACGCAATGTAAAGATGCCAGATCAGACACTTATTTGACTAATTATTTGACTGCAGGAACCAGGGAGAGACTTTCCCTCATATAATAGCTGAGAATGACTGGGAGAGAAATACTTTTACTTAAAATGTATCCTGTATTTCCAAACAGGATATTTGGCCTGAGTAATATGGTGTAGGCCTTCCGAAAAAAGGAACTGTCTACACCTTTTTTTAAATTATTCTTGATCCAGCTTTTGTCTTAAATGGGAAAGAGTACAATCGGCATTCACTCCCAGGTCAAATGACTTTGGAGTAGTCATGCGTACTGACTGAACACCGATCAACGGTGATAGAAACATCACAACCGAGTGAAAATGCTAATTTTCACCCCTGGAGGCAATAAAGACTCATCACCTCAGTTGGTAACAGCAACTATTTTGCCACTTTTTCATTCACATGTACTGCTTGACTTGACTCAGTGCATCAGCCCAGCACAGCAGAGTTTGCACCTGCTTTAGTCTGAACAGCGAATAAATATTTTATTTCCAATAAATATCTAAAAGCTTTTATTATGATGCAGCAATATCAGGAAATGTAGGGTTTTCATCAGCAATAACTTAACACGACTCCTATATAGCTGATAGCGAACATGAAACATAAAAGCAGATATCTGAACAAAACAGCTACAAAGGGGAGAAACTAACCTTCAAACCACAAAGATTCAGTTAGAAGCTACAACAGTACTTCAAGTTAAAAACACAGAGGCTTTTAAAAATATCTTTCACTCTGCTCAACTGCACACATGAGTAGACTCTTGGCTTTCCCAAGCACATAAGGCAAAAAACAGAAAGGCAATGGGTAAAGGGTCAATAGCCTATTTTTGCCACACGTATTTTACCCATTTTTAAAAAAACAGCTCTAATTTTATTATTTTATTACAGTTCTCCTGGTCCAGCTATTAACCAACAACATGGCTCTAATAAGTGAACTGCTGAATGAATGACTGCATGAATGACCTTACACAAGTTGCAGGATGGCCAGTAAGTGTGTCTCATTCGGAACAAAGGTGGAAGTTAAGCAGATTAATCTGAGCGATCCCTGAGCTTTAAGGAATGCTGTCAAGCAGCCAGACAGCAACCGACTTCTGTTTGAGATCGAGCCTAGCTGGTGCTACTGTTGCAGAGGCTGTTCTGCACGAGAGATAAGTCCAGGAATGCCTCTGTTCCTGGGCCAAGAAGGGACGGATGGAGGAAGAGATATAAGGATGTGAGAAGGCAAATGAATGGATGGGAACTGAGGAGTGTGAAAGGGAAGGGAGGGTGGGATGTGTGGAAACAGGAGAATAACAAAAGGAAAAGAAGATGGAAACAAAGGAGAGAGCTAAATACTGATGGGAATTTAATCAGTACAAATGACAAACAAAAGGATGAAATAAAATGAATTGTTATGTACATCCTTGAAAGTATCTGCTTACCTACTACTGTGTGAGTTCTGTGAGTTTATCAGCATGTGGACAGGTTTTCCAAACATCAATTTGTTTTTTAGCAGGGTGAAAAACCCTGTCAGCTCACAGACAGCCTCCTCCCTTTAATGGAAAAACAACCATGACAATAGCCATGACAGTGAGAAGGGGGCTTTGTAATGTCTCTTAGTTCAGTATATGGGATGCTATCAACTGAATTTGCTATCAATGCACCATCAAATGGACTTGTGGGCTGTGTCTGATCTGATCCAATTCATCATGGCCGGAGAGGGATTTAGATAAAGCCTGATTGCTGAGGCTAGGATCTGCCTGGACTGAGAAGTCTGTTTTGAAGCATTTTGTGTTTGTTTGTGAGGGGGTATGATTTGGGACAATATCGAAGGGGTAATGCGTCAGTCAAACTGCAAGACACTGTATGTATGCATGTGTGAATGTATGCAGGCATTACTTATTTTAGGACATACCAGGGGATGGCCTTATGCAAGTGGTTCCAGGGAGAGCACGGAATAGAGAGTAAGCAGCAGGAGGAAGGAAAAAGGAGAGAGTTTATGTTGTTTACATGTGCAGACCGTTTACGTCTCAGTGGATCTTAGGACCTTTGAACTGTAAGAGTGAGCATGACCACAAGAGTGTGTCCATGTGACAGTTATGACCGAGGACACCGCAAGGGATAATGCAAAAGCTGAATATCCAAGCTGGTCAGTTGAGGTCAGTGGAGGTGATAGCATGGCCAAGCCAGCTTGGATTATTCTAACTGTCCTCACCAAATGTCACACAACCATGCAAAACAAGTCAAGATGTCATGTTTTTCTCCAAAGTTCACATGAAAACGCTTTAAAAAGCACTAAATGGGAAGCCATTTAAGTAAGATTACCAAAAGAGACTATTTTCTCACTTTCCTCTAGTAGATTGTATTTTATCTCCAGAACCCTTAGAGAAATATGTTTCGCTAAGGATTCTGTCTGCACCGCAATACAATGGAAGTAAATGGAATTACATTTGGGGGACTTATAGCATTGAAAAAAAAATACATTAAGAAAACAGCAAAATCTCGTTCTGGCTCCATTACTGAAGATAATCCACAGAGCACACTTTCAGTTTTCACAGGTACTTTTTCTTCAGAAAGTAAAAGTAATTCTAGTGAAAACTGCTGCATTTACTGGTGTTCTAGAGATTAGGGCTGCAACTAAGCCCTAACCGATTGTTAATTATCTAATTGTTTCGTTTTTAGTCCAAAAAATGTGAAAGAATGCACATCACAATTTCACAGTACCCAAAGTGACGTATTTAAATCGCTCCTTTTGTCCAACAAAGAGTCCAAAACCCTTTTTTCATTTACTGTCAAAATGACAAGGACAAGCAGCAAATCCTGACATTTAAGAAGCTGGAACCAGCATTATTTTGCTTAAGAAATGACTAAATTGATTAATTAATTACCAAAATAGAATACAGATAAATACATTTTCTTTCATTCAACAAATCAATTAATTGACATTGCTGTTGATCGTTGCAGCTTAGTTTATCTAAAGCAACCCAAACATTGTTTATGTAAAGATATTGCTCCCAAATATTTTTAATATATTTTTTTTCCCACAGAGAAAATTTCATTTACCTTCAATATATTGGGGAAAAGGAAGAAAAAATCTCAGCGACAGATATCTCAAAAATTGTGAAAATGAATGATAGATATCATAAAATTTGTTATTTTGCAATTTGGGTGAAGCAACCCTTTAAAAGCACTACATGAAAAGGGAGAAAATGGGAGTTCAGCCAACCTGCTGATGTCAACCAGCCTTAAATACGCAAGGAAAAGAATGGCTATAAGTGCAAAGCCAGTGTGAAGTAATGAGAGGAGCCGCTTCATTCTGCTGCCGAGAGTAAATTAGTGTCTTGCCAAGTCGAGCCGCCAAAAACGAAGTGTAAACACAGTCTTTTAGCTCTCAAGAGGGAAAAGATGATTACCTCACAATTACGAGACCACAGAGGAGAGAGAAGCCCCATTGCCTCGGTGACAGAAAGAGAGATTACAGGGTGGCGGCAGTACTAATGATGATGGGGAAAAGGGAAAAAATACTGCAGTTTATCCCAGAGGATACACAAAATTGCAGCATCTAGCAGAAATTTGTGGCACTTGGCTAACGCATTGGCAATGCTCTTCAAAATGAAAGATGAAGAGGGAATGCCTTATTTATTGAATGTCTGCTGCTGAGTTAAACAATCTTTTTTTTCTCAAAGCATTGAGACATCAACATCCAGAGTAGCATTCAACAAGTTTTCTATTTGCAGTACTGGAGCACGATGTTGCATGTTTCAGTTCTGTATTTATGGATCCATTTTTTCCTGAAAGGAAATTACTAATAGGTCTGTCATATTATTTAATAATCAGCAAGTTGATCAGTACATCAAACAGGCTAAACAATTAGGGATGGGCAATATATCGTTATTATAATGTTATCCTGATATGAGACTAGTGGTGTGTCCCAAATCGTGTACTTCTGCACTTACACTTAATATTTTGAGTACGTAAGTGCGTTCACACTGAGCAGTGTGCGAAAATCTAGTGTACTATGCGCACTGCATTGGCGCACTCAAACGGCCGGAAAATTGAGTGTGTATCGCTGGACACTTTCCACACTCAACGGCCGCCATCTTAGTGACGTAGTGGTAGTAGTAGTGACGTTACTATTATTATACAATTATGTTTAGCAAAACCAAAGTCCTTAGAGACAATATAATGTTACAATACATTTAAAAATATATGGTTTAACTGAAGCATAGCTTATTAGGTTAAATATATACATATATATATACATAAAATATATATATATATATATATATATTATATACATTATACGTACATTTCCAGCAAGGAGGATGAGGATGAGATGTCTACAGAGTTGATACCGGCGTAAATATCTTGAATAGACACTCATCGTACACACAAAACAAAACAATATCAACAAAACACGCTCGCTTTGATAAGAAAAATGTAAAAACAAATGTCAAGTGTCAGCGACAGAGCTAAAACGGCGAGTTGCAATCAGACTTTAAAAGGTAGAAGAAGAAGAAGCTATTGCATCATTTCCGGTAAGTGCGCAACGACAATGTTTGATTTGAGACAGTACTAACCTGTCGAAAATTGAGTACTGTGCAACTCAGTACACTTGGGGGTGGGGTGGGGGGTGGGGGGTGGGGGGGATCCGAGTAGGTGAAATGGCACTCGGATGCTGCCCAAGCCAGCGAGTACTCGAGTACTCAGATATCGGCTACAGCCCTAGTATTTATAGGTATTCATGACCTGCACTGACATCTCTGAACCACAGCCATTCTCACAAAGACCTAAACTGAATGCAGGGCCAGCTTTGTCCCCCACCTCTCAGGTTTTAACCCTTTTAATAAATCCTCACTTGCTAATGTGATGACTGTGGGGGAGGGCGACGTAATCCTACACTGATACCATGATATAAATGAACACACAGACACCTACACATCTCACTGACAACAAATGTGAACCTACTGAGTGCACAAGCTTAAGTCTTCAAAACTTTTACAACTTCATAAGATTATAGAAAAGTAAAATATATGAAACCAAGCAGATACTGCAAAACTATAGACATTTTCTTCTGAACCTAAATCAGATAAACACAATTACATCTTAAAAATGAATAAATGTAGTGAATGTCACAAAGTTGTACAATCCAGCCAAATGCGAAGGAAGCAAAACTATTGCCCAGCATAGGGTGTAAAATGGGTTATAATGTCAGCCTTCAATGAACACTTGAGGTCAAAGAGAGGGCAAGGGGAGGATTACATGGGTTGACAGGGGTCGTAATTACTGTGAGTCACTTAGAGCACTGTCATACCCTGTGACAATCATCACCTTTTATTCACCAGGACATGCACATCACATCTAACATATTAGCACCATGAAAACAATACTTTGCTCCAACTGCTTTTGTACTGTCATGTTTCAACCGTCGAAAGTCTATAAATGTCAGTCAGTCATCTATTTGAATCATTTATTTTCTCCTCTCCATCTAACTTAGTCCTTCCACTCAGGTAATTTTTTGCGAGGCTACAAAAGGCATCTGGAGGAGTTTTTAGACAATCTTACAACAAAGCAAGGGCTGGGCATAATTTTTTAAAAATTGTCATAACAATACCAGTACCCTTATAGAGATACAGATACCAATAGTCCTTCATTTGATACCTTTTTTTTTTACTTAATTCAATACCCATCATGTGAATGGAAACATTCCTGAAATAATATTTCTGCATTTTCTGCATTCATTTTTATATGACACCACAGATGTGTAGTATTGCTATACTTTAAAATTTTTTGTTGGCATCTCAGCATACTGCACTGCCAAATCCACCACACTACACCACAGACTGTATGGTTTGCACCTGCTGTGGTAGTAGACCAACCACACATTGCACAAAATCAAAGAATGACTGAGATGACTGACCTGAAGCAAAACCATACAAATGGTCTTTTTTTCCCCTAGATCTGGGTGCGAAGAAACATCCAATGCAAGTATTGTTTGCATATATAAGTATCTATACGACTTGATAGTGGGTTACTTCAGTCGAGACCTTAAAAGTATTGAGTAACGATACCCAGCCCTACCCGAGACACACGAAAGATCTTGTAAGAGTGATCATTTTAACCCAAATCATTATCTTTTCCTAAGCCTAACCAAGAGGTTTTTGTCCATAAACCTAAACAAATCTCTATAAAATATAATTAAGTTGTACAATATGCACAATGAAGAAACACATACAAATCTCACAAGAATTTCAAAATCTACCACTTCCATGTAGACACAACGGTAGCCACCAGATGGACGGTAAAATGCTAGTGCACAAATCATCACTGGCCTCTCAGTATTAGATCCAAGGACAAGTTAACCTGATCTCAGTGAGGAATTAGACTTCACAACAGTTCCCTCTGAGGCAGCTGAATTCCTCTGTATCCTCGCAGACACGCTGGCCCAGAACAAAGGTTTACCATCTGTTAATGAATTCCGCGGCCAGCAGTGCTTGCTGCTGCGGGCAGGTAATTAGTTTGAACAGTGGGAAAGATCAAAGACAACACTTCCTGTCTTGCCCTCTGGTTGTGACCTCACAAGCGGAAGTCGCACATTTCACTGGGTGAGAGAAGCAAGGAAAGTGTATGAAGCTTAGCCAACAGGCAGTTTGAACCACAGCAACTTTCCTTATCCTTTTGATAAATCAGAAAGTGGTTCACAAGTGAAAAACAGTTTCTTAGAGTCTCTGTCAATATTTAGTCTACTTGATTGCCACCACTTCCACATTTTTCCTCATTAAACTATTCTGTTACCCTTCTTCTTGACATAATTTAGCAATTTTAACAGTACTGAGTCCAAATGACCACTTAATTTGTTAAGGATTGTGACAAAGAACAGGTTAAGCAAGGCCACCATTTCACGGAAGAGTTAAGATTATCACATAGCCAGGGTTATCATCATGTCTGCTGCACTTCCCTCGCTCTCACAGTGCCCGTTGAAGTCCTTATCTGACAAAGTGGAGTCCAAAGAGGACAGTGAGAGATAGCATATCTGAGTGTGTATGTGAGCCAGTTTTATCAGATGATCCAAGTAACTACCCAGCCAAGCCCCGCAACATGGTGGCTGGTAATTTTTCAATGCTGCCAAGTGTGGCTACATTAACACAGCACAACATGGTCCCACACAGTGATGATGATACACTGCCAAAGTACTTTTGACAAGATACAAGGACAATCACACTCATGTGGTCCAACTCTTCAGGATAAGTCAGTCAGCTCCTCTCTCCAAATCTCCAGAACAGAAATACTGAGGCTATTTATTATTGTACTGTAATCCCCCTCCTCCCTTCCAACAATAATAAATGAAATATTGAAAAAAATATATTTTGTGGCACTGAGTCAAGAGACACAGAGATTTAGAGACTCTATGTCCATGGGCTTGGCAGGTCTACACTCCACACTGACTGAAGGATTAAAAGCCCATAGGATTTTGCTGGCCTTGGTTTTAGAGTGCCGCTTAATTCTGCATGTAGCTCTCACAACATATTTCATTGTACATGAGGGATAATTGAGAAAGCCCCTGCCATGGCGAGCAAGCAACTTATCTGAGTGTTTGAAAGGACTGTAAATGTTCCTCAGGGGTCACGCAAACAGTGGCTTGTGGAATGATGCGTCACTTCCATAAAGTTACATCTTTGTCCCAAGATGCTCCATCAGTAGCACTTAAGACTGACTTTGGAAGAGTAACATATCAAATATTAAATCTACTTTGTCATTTCTTACCATATTTATCACATCAGTGTCACTAAAGGCATGTTGAGATTTGTTCCAACTTTTTTCATACACAATCAGCTAAGGTTGCCAAAAATAGGGCTGAACAATTAAATATTAATCTAAATACTATCAAAATCCATACAAAATCAATATGGCCAAGTGCAATACATATAACTATAAAAGAAGCATTGTGGTGCTACAGAGATGCCTCAGCCTGCAATTACAGTACCTATAAAAAGTATTCATCCCCTTTGATGTTTTCCCCTGTTATTGCTTTTATAAAAGGAATCATGGTCGATAGAATTCAGCTTTTGGCAAAAAAAAAAATAATAATAATAATTAAATAAAAATTACCAAAAAAACTATTCAATGTCAAAGTAAAACAAATCAGTATTTGGTGGATGCACCTTTGGCCGCAATCACAGCACTGAGTCTGTGTGGATCGGTTTCAACCAGGCTTGCATATCTGGACACTGCAATTTTACTCCTCAATTATACTGCTTCTTTGCAAAACTGCTCAAGGTCTGCCAGGTTGCACGGGGATTGGGCGTGAACAGCCCTTTTCAAGTCCAGGCTCAAATTCTCTATTGGATTGAAGTCTGGGCTTTGACTCAGCCATTCCAGAACATTCACTTTTTTGTCTTTAAACCATTTCTGCATAGCTTTCGCTGCATGCTTCGGGTCATTGTATTGCTGGAAAATAAATCTTTTCCCAAATCGTAGTTCTCTTGCAGAGTGAATCAAATTGTTTCCTGCATTCATTTTGCCTTCTACCATTACAAGCCTTCCGGGGCCTGCTGCCGAGAAGCATCCCAAAAGCATGGTGCTGCCACCACCATGCTTCACAGTGGGGACAGTGTATTTGTGGTGATGTGCAGTTTTTGGTGTCCACCAAACATACCATCTAGTCTGATGGCCAAAAAGCTGCATTTTGGTCTCATCGAACCAAAGAACCTTCTTCCACTTGACCATGCCTTTGGGTGAACTCTAGTGGTGATTTAATATGAGCTTTCTTCAACAGTGGCTTTCTCTTCGCCATTCTCCCATAAAGCTTTGACGGGTCGGGTGAAGAATCCGGGCAACAGTTGTTGTGTGCAGAGTCTCTCCTATCTCAGCTGCTGAAGCTTTTAACTTATTCAGAGTAGTCACAGGTGTCCTGGTGGCCTCCCTCACTTGTCTCCTTCTTGAAAATTTTTTGCATCCATCCCCTGACTTAAAACTTTTTAATAACCTTTTCTCTGAGTTGCTTGGAGTGTTCTTTTGTCTTCAAGGTGTAATTGTAGCCAGGAATATTGATTAACCAGTAACTGGACCTTCCAGACACAGGTGTCTTTGTACTGCAATCACT
The DNA here is from genome assembly GCA_034769285.1 of Lutjanus argentimaculatus. NCBI lineage: Eukaryota > Metazoa > Chordata > Actinopteri > Lutjaniformes > Lutjanidae > Lutjanus > Lutjanus argentimaculatus. Next base: position 850,435 of record JAWZSL010000081.1, read on the forward strand.
TGAGACACATTCACGGCACTCAGGTGATCCTCACTTCACTAATTGTGAGACTACTAGCACCAATTGGCTGGACCTCTGTTGAAATTAGGTCAGTCATTTTAAAGGGAATGCAATCACTTATTTTACATATATATTTTTAATTAATCAACATTACTTTGTAGAAATCTGTTTTCACTTGATAGTTTTTGTAAATTCTTTTGTCAAAAAAGTCAAATTATATTGACCATGGTTCCATTTATAAGAGCAATAAAAGTGGAAAACATCTAAGGGGGTGAATACTTTTTATAGGCACTGTATATTCTCCTGATATAAGGGAACATGCTTGTTTGGTACAGACCCAAACAAAACTCATGTCAACATTTTTTTTTCAGTAAAAACTTAATGCAAAAATTATCATCCAAATCATGACTCATCAAAATCATAATATCCATCAAAATACTGTCAGTATGATTGTTTTGAATATCATTCAGACCTAAAAAGTAATAATACTTTGTCTGGAGAACCCTCTCCAATCAGGCAAAGTGTCAATACACCATAAAAATGGATTTTGAATGTCATCTCCATCACCTTAATGTGCTGCTTGTGTTTCATTGCCTTTCATGTTTCACTTTTTCCACACCCTAACCCTCTCAGATCCCAGTTTGTTTGGTGGCACCCCCTACTTTCTGCCTCACTGTTTGATCCAGCCCAACTTAATCACATCTGTCAAGAAGCAAGGAAATGATATGTGCCTCCACATGATGACAGAAAAGCTCTTCCTGGAATGGACCAAACTCTGTGCCTGGCACGTTGACATCCCTTTCCTTATTCCACTCTCCCGGCATTCCAAGTGGAATACATCACCTGCACATGGCTGCCAAGGACAAGACATACATCATCCTGTCAGGACAGGAGAGAGAGAGGGGAACAAATGGCACTGCCCTCTGTCCTCAACAACTAGCCTCCAAAGACAGTGAGAGTGTGGCTAAAACCCATTCAGGCAAATAAAGCATACGTGAATTTGAATCAGAGCATGTGAAACACATCAAAAGACTGCAGGAAACCATCACAACCACACAAGCGCATGCTCAAGCACACAAGACTGAGACGAATACCAATAATGCCACAAGTTGCCAGATTTCAGCTCTTCTTAAATTAGGCTGTACCAGGTCACAACAAGTCACTGATCAAGGGGTGAAATCAAGGTAATGTAGAGCTAGCTATCTCACATGTACTGGTATTAATTAAAGAGTGGTGAGATACAACCATTGATGATAATACCCTATGTTCACCACCACCACCCCCATCAATCTTGGCAGTGAAAAATGATATGGCAATCAATTGACAACCAAGCAGATTGAAGGGCTTCTGAGAAATGGTTCAATGGTTCCCTTTCAGCAGTTTCCTGGATTAAGCAGACACAAACACATGCAACCACACACAGCACATAAAATGTGGTAGATACCAGTAAATGATCATACAAATAAAGCATACAAATGCTCACGCAGATTTTGACTACACACAATTATACTAGCATAAGGCAAAATTGATTTTTTTGTCCACCAGCCAAACGGCTAGTGAATGTGCAAGATTTATCAGCCACTCAATAGTTACCATTGTTTTTTGGCTGGTGAGTGAAGCAAATGTACTGACACTTGCATATTTTATCAGCATTTGGCTGGTGGATGCTAATTTAGGTCCCTACATACCAGGCTTGCCACAGTAGTCAGGATTACCAATGTTCAGATATATGCCAATTACTTGCACACTACCCCCACCATCGTTTCGCTTTGTTTTCTAAGTTTGGGATTAGCACCCATGTTCATCAAATAAAATTTTTAATTAGTAAAATTCTGCGGCTTTTATTATTTAGTTGGATGACGGATGCTAGAGTGTCTCCTCCATACAGCAGCAGCATTAGCAGTAGTCGCAGAACAGAGTAGCAGGAGTTAGATTTCACTTATCACATGACAAAGAGTAGAGGAGGAGAGGAGAGTTGATGATGGTAGAGCATTTGGTGTCAAAACGTTAAGCGCCTATTGGTCAGTATTTCAGATTTAAACCCAATGCTAACAGGGAGCCTGATCATGATTACTTGTAAACTTGTCTAATGAAGGTGGTAGCATCTAGAAGCAAGCCCATCGCATGAATGAGGCTGTCAAAATGGGCCCCACAATGAAAGCCTGACCGGAGAGTCCAGAATGTTAAGGATCAAACTAAGTGTTCTGCAGATATTAGAGCTGCGACAATTAGTTGATTCATTAAAAATGACAATCATTCATCCATTCATCTGTTTCTTACTAACAGCACAGTCGAAAGTGACAGGTGGTCATAGTGATGACATTCTGCACAGGTCATCAGCTTGACTCAAAGCAGCGATGTTGTGAGTAAACAGGATGAGCTTTAAGTCACTAGGTCAGCCCCACATGCCTCAACTACACTCAGAAGTCAGAGTCAGTTTAGTCATTTTTGCATGGCATGATGCTGTTATGTAGAATAACAATACCGGCCATGTGATAGCCTGCCTGCTCAGTTATCCGCTTTCCTTCATTTGTTTCCATAGCGATCACTTTACCAGGAGCTCTAAATACAAGCAGTTTGTAATCCCCAGGCTCTATATGAAACTGTGCATCATCCATCTAGTTCACCTCCTTAACACAAGACTATGGGCCATTAGACCTATAGGCTAAATAAATCCCCTCTTACATATTTATAAGCCAAAATATCCACTGTGCACATCTTCTGGTTGATGTATTTGATGTACTTTGAAACAGAAAGCTTACAAAAGCTTTTTTACAATAAAAGAATCTTTCAAACATCTAACTGTCATAGGACTACTTAAAATTCACACACAGCCAAGCTATTATGCAAGAAGAAATACAGTTTAAAATTTGCAGAGGTAAAGATAAAAGTAGATAACGCTCTGTGAGTCATAGTGACATATATTTCCTGCTCTATTGTCTGTCATCATTAGGAAAGATGAACATCAGCAGACAAAGATATGAAACTCGTTCCCAATCACAGCATTCAGAAGAGCTCATCTCAACTCATTGTTGTTGGTGGCTGATTGTGCCAGCATTTTCCTCTGTGGGATTCAACCTGTTTATAGCCATAAAGACATGGAGACACAAACAGCCAGTGGAAGAAATGTCAGATCATGTTGGATTTATACAACAATCAGGTGTGAAATTAGCAGCATGTTAAACTGACAGCACAATGTATTGGAGATACTGTTAAATGTACTTCAACAGCTACTTCGGGATTGTGTGTGATAGGCTACAAAACACTACGCTCTGAAGGAACAGCTCACTGGCAATAGATGCCTATGTATAACTAATCTTGTGTCCATTGTTAAGATTAACATAGGAGAGAACATAATAAAACTAATAAGTTATAAGTGGAACTGAGCAGCAGTAAACACCAGTCGAGAGACCAAGATCAAGCTGAGACAGTAATGCAATTTCAGGGAACAGGAAACAGCATGAGGGACTTAGGTTTACTCAGCAAAAAGAGCTGCTGCTGGGCCCTCTTGTACACAGATCGCTGTGTTGGTATTTTGCCACAAGACTTGCACTTCAACTTTCATGCATAAAGTGGCCCAGCACAACACATCTGAACCAGCATTCAAAACACTGACCATTCCAAAATCACTGTGTGGTCATGTAAGTGTCATTTCGAGCCCTACGTCGATGAAGAGTCAACATATAATCTGTGCAGAGTGGTTTTGTGGCTTACCAGCCTCCTTCACTGCCTGCTGTATCATTCAGCTCTTTCCAGTAGGGCCAACTGTCCATGGTTTCACTGGCACAACTGAGTTATAAAGGGTGGCAACTGAAGCCTTCCAGAAAAAGAGATCTTTTCATAAACTGAAGTCCCAGAGTTAACTACAGCATCGCATTTTTGCAATACAGTCAGCCACAACCACTGCATAACAGAAACACAGACTGCAGACTGAACAGTGTACTGTAAACAAAGTGACAGTCCTAAAACAGAATACAAACACCATTAGACTAAAGACCTGCCAGTTTTTCCAAATGACATGTCTATTTCAGTCCAGAGAAAACACACTATCATCATGGGAATACTGCATCTATTAAGCAGAAGCTCGGTGATCCACTTGCCTACATTATTGGAAGATATATTATAAACCAAGCAGACAGAGACTAAAAATGGCAAATGATGGCAGAAAAATATTCAGGTCCCAAACATAAACCTAAACAATTGTTATTGTGCAATATCACAACTCAGTAGTCTTTTAGGAGATGATTGAGAATCACTATTTCCCAGTCAAGCCAGGGGAAGTGAAGTGCCATGACACACCAAACTAACTTTTGCCCACTGGGCACAACCTGGCTGTTGTTGTGTCTGTGGCCAGAAGTTTTGGCAATGTGGATGGGTGAGCATTATGAATCAGTAGCTGGGGCAGTCAGTCAGAGCTTTATGACTAGCTTTTACTGAATCAGACATTTCACCCTTTTAGTGTGAGTTTGTTTGGGCTGTCCAAATAGCATTTTTGAGCTTTGAGGCTTCAGCAGCAATTATTTGAATTTATTTTAAGCTTTGCTACACCAGGCTTTTGGGTGTGTGTGGAAACAGCAGCAGCAGTCTGAGAGACGACGGATACAAATGCAACACAAAACTTGGTCAAACAGTGTCATTTATAAATTTCTGCCAGACATATCAGGTAAAGTTGTGGTGCATTGCTGGTAGCTACAAAATACTTGACTGATTTGATGTTGTTACTTCTGGAAAAAGTTCTGCAGCAGGAATACTGACTTCACCCTAGATATTCTCTATCAAACAGGCACACATGCTCTCAGACTATCAACTGACCATCAGCTTTAATATTTGCATTGTGTTCAAACCAAAGTGAACATTTTGACACAAAGTTTTTGATCTGCCTGCCTTTGCCAGTGATTTCTTTGAGTTCAACTCTGCACAAGCGCTATGTTCAAAGTGTCTGTAGCTCATCTGAGGTACATTGAACTGATGTCTTCCTCACAAAATACAGAATAGGACTATAAACCTGAACTGTGATAGTGTCTGATGCTGTAGAGCTCTATACAGTGAGACAATGTAGCAATTTAAGAAAGCTATTAGTCTTCACTTTTACTAATGCATATCATGTGATTTTGTGATTTTTTTCTCACCATAGAGCATTTAGATGTGCTTGGCTAGAAGCACTATGGACAAAAAAGGATGGGAAGCTAGAAACAGTTATTCAGAAGAATAAATGTGACTACAAAATAAACAGTGTAACTAGTACATTAGGTCCCTGTTTAAAGAAAAAAAAAACCAATCTACTGATCCAGTGTACTGAAATAGTGGACAAGACTGTGGAAAAAAGGCGTTTAAAGTTAATGTGCAGGAACTCAGAGATCGACCATCCTCCCCCAACGATTATCGTTTTCCCCAAGCTCTATAAAGCCTGCATCAAGTTGGCTAGCAGCCCTCTGCCAGGGGCTTTGGCCAATACTGAGGATTAAAACCCAGCAAGTCTATAAATACACCTAGCAGACCAACGTCAGCACCCAGCCAGCTATTGCACTCACCTCTCGCTGCTGGATGGCTGGCATGTGTTTTTCCCTCTTTTTTGCTTCTCTCTTGCATTTACTTTCTCCCTCAGTTTCTCAGACTCTCACTGCTCTCTCTTTGTGCTCCTATTTTTCCCTCCAACTCACTCTCTCAGTTTGTCTCCCACTCCTCTGTGTCTCTCCCGTCATCTCTCTCTCTATCCCTCTCGCACTCTCTCGCTTGGCAGGGCCTCTTAATTGGAAACAAGCTGTGAGAGGGCTTTCAGTTTGAGGTTAAAATTGCATCTGACCTGCCTCCTGCTGTATCTTTTCTTCTCTCCTTTGGCTGTATTACAGGCTTGTACACAGTGGCTGAGTGCAGATGTCTGAAGGACAGAGTGTGGTGAAGAGGGAGGGAAGAAGTTGACTCTATCCACTGGCTGGAAACAGCAGGGACATGACGGTAAAACGGCAAAATGGAGAGTACTGTAGCTAACCTGCAAAACAAATATGTTGACTATAAGTTGACATTTTAAATGCTTGCACATGCCCTGTCAGTCCAGACATTTCAAGTGGCATATGTAAATGCAAACAAGGACATACCTAAGACACATTGATGCATCATACCTGATAAAACCTTTACTGAGCACAAATGTGAGACCTCCCCCACATATGTAATGTACAGGTACAGTATATGTGGGGATCTCCAACATGTGTACAAGCAATGTTTATCACAGCAATAAAGAAGTACAGCAATCCTAAAAAAATCCTTTACTGTTGAGACCAAAAGTACCTGGCAGAGTGCCAATTCACCACAAGAGAAACTAAGTGAGTCACAAGGACATATAAGTAACAACAGACTTACAAAAGGGAGATTGTTTGTTTACTTTAGTTTTAGTATATTATCTAAGCAGTGAAAAGACTGAAATCTCAAGATTGGAGAACAGAGGTTACAAATGTTATCCTCTAGCAAAAATTCACTAAAACTAAAACCAAAACAATCAGACAGTGTGCAATGCAATGCTGTATCCTGATGTTACAATTTTTTTCTTTCAATAAGGCCTCATATTTACAGTACATCAGTAACCCATGTACATTCCAACCAAACATCTGGAGTATAAAGTCTGAACTATTACACAAAAATGACACGGCCATTACATGGTAATTATGGTGAGAGGCTGCATTCAGTCTGTCACAACTTCCTTGTTGTCAGTGGGAGAGGATAAGAGGGATTTGTTGCACAAAGAGCCACAGCCAGGCACAGAAACTATTACTTCCACCCAGTTAGACCACAGACTGTACTGTCTGACCCATAGGGCTGTGTAACAGGACAGTGCAACTCACTCATAATAATACACGTCAACCTCCATGGAGAGCTCGGCACTACCCACAGAAATCTAAAGACTGTTTTTGATCTCTGCTGTATGTAAGCGATATGATATTGTGTGGAATAAGCATAAAGGTAATACAGCTATAGCTGTGAAAATTGACATGTTTACAGATTGGCTAATGTCTGCTGATGTCTAACAACTGGTTAATGCAAGGAAATAGAGACAGTTAAGTGCAAAATCAAAAAGACATATTTTTCCTCTTATATGTAGTGCTATTTATCCATCTAGATAGTTTTGATGATTTGTTAAATTTTGTAAATATGGGCAGTAAGATGTCTGCCTTCTCTCAAATATAATGAAAACTAGATGGCATTCAGCTTGGCATTCAGGTTCTCAACACACCAAAAAATACATTTGGAAAAACTCAACAGCAATGTCTCTTTCCAGAAATCATGACCCGATTACTCATGATAATCCACAGACTATGTTGTGAGTGGTTTCATATAGGAACTACTTTCTTGCTACTTAACTACATCCACAAACAGTATACAGCAAAGAAGAAAGCATGCATCTACTCATGGACGAGAAGCTTGTGTTTGTGACAGCGTGGGATGTAAACACAGCTTACGTGGTGATACAGTTGGTGGGTGTAGTTCAGTAGAGAGAAAATAGTTCCTACATGAAACAGCTCACAACAAGGTCTGTAGATTTTCTTTAACATCCTCCTGTAGTAACCTCAAGCCTGAATGCCATCTAGTTCCATTATATTTGTGGAAGAACGTCTCTACAGCTGATACTTCCAAAACTCAGTAACTGTAGATGGATTAATAGCACTACAGGTAAGAAAAAAAATATAAGAAAAAAGAACAACATGCCCCATCAGTCTGCAAAAAAGAAGAAAAAATAATAATTTTGGGGTGAATTGTCCCTTTAAAGCTTAGCTCATTTAATATTTCCAAATTTGTAGCATGCTACAACCAGTTTATTCCAACTGGTGTGTTATTTCCAGCACAGTGCAAGTCAGACACACTTTTCATTTAGAAAGTTGAAAGTTGCCCCGAAAACAAATATTGATCTCCTTGGCAACTGGCTTCCTTGACTACTGGTCCCACCCACATCTTTGGCCCCTCCAAGTCTCACCCCCTTGGAAAGCCCTGCACAGCTGGGTGCCAGGCCAGGGATATAGAGCAGGTCTGGCTATGATTATCAACTGAAAACAATTCAGCTTTGGGGGACTGATTAATCTGTCCTGTCAGGCATAATGTTAAACATTTTGATACCCCCACAAAAAGGCAAAACCCCACCCAACTTGTTGCACAGACTGAATAAAAACCTTATTGTGATTATAAAATTTTCATGGTGAACTGTACTGGCAGCTGGAGCCAAGAAAGAAATGAAATAATACATCCCAAATACAGCAAGAGAACCAGGAAACTTGTCATTTAAAAAAAAGCTGTCTCCAATATGGACAGATCAAGGGTACATGCATTCATATCATGTCAAACACCTCCTTTACAATGATTACACATTTACAATGATTACACTTCATAATATGGGATCTGCCACATCTGGTGAATCCTTATACTACCACAATGGAAAAACAGTGTGAAGGGATAAAATATGATTAATCTTTCATGTATCATTGCCATCAATACTACAAATAGGCAATCATGCCAGGCAACCCTTAAAGCAATATTCCACCCCAGAATGATAGTCCACTCAATATGTACTCACCCCTATGCCGATGTGAGGATGGGTGAAAATCTTCAGTTCACAAAACAATCCTGGAGTTTCAGCAGAAAACAGGTTGCAACCAGTGGCAGTGATTGGAGACCAAATGTAAATGTAAAAAAAAAAAAAAAAAAAAAAAAACACAATACAAACAAAATGTCTCCATCCTGCTCTTGTGGTGTAATCCAAGTGCCCGTGAGCCACGACATTAAAATTTAACCACAAAAGACGCCATTTACTGTACACCATGGTTTTAGCCGAAATGTCAACTGTAGCCTCCCAGGTAGCATGTAAACATGGCATCAATGTATGGTGAGACTTCGTATATCTTGCGATATTTTCACACGTGCATCCATTAAGAGATATACAAAGTTTCACGATCCATCTCATGAGATATGCAATGTCTTGCATTACATCGACGCCATGTTTACATGCTACCTGGGAGGCTACAGTTGACATTTCGGCTAAAAACATGGTGTAAATGGTCGTCTTTTGTGGTTAAATTTTAATGTCACAGCTCACGGACACTTGGATTACACCACACTAGCAGGATGGAGACATTTTGTGTTTGTTTCGTATTCTGTTTTTTTTACATTTTATCCGTAGTCTCCATTCACTGCCATTGGCTACAACCCTGTTTTCTGCTGAAACTCCAGGATTGTTTTGTGAACTGAAGATCTTCACCCATCCTCACATCGGCATAGGGGTGAGTACATACTGAGTGGATTATCATCTAGGAGTGGAATATCACTTTAAAAACACTGAATTCAGGCTCTGGTTGATTGATAGACAGCATGTATTTCAGCCTGCACAACCAGTATGTAACCAAAGTCCAGTCCAGGTAGGTAACATGTGAGAGTGAGCTTTTATTGCACACACACACAGGAACACACACACACACACACGCAAAGCACATTAAAGAGGCAGCAAACTGCAATAGATGAGCCTGAACAGCCTCAAGCTATGTTCTGTAAAAATCACTGTACACTGCAAGATATTTTTCTCTAGATCCGCTCCAAAAAAACTTCTCATAAAAAATGTATAACTGGCTCAGAGATGCACTTTTCACTTGCCTCTTTCATGTACATAAACCATGGAATTTTTTCCGTAATGAAAACTTTGGAATATAATTTCAGACTTTCTAGTGAGTGAATATACACTCTTAACAGCAGATCCACAGTTTACTACTACTACATTACACTTTATCTTCTCTGACCTTATGACTGATTAAATGGTGGAAAGTCCACAGGCACACATTTAAGAGCCATTGCCACTGCCCCTGACCAATTTGTGATTATTAGATCCAACAGATCAATGGTCCACACTATACACACAACAATTAATCAATTATGAATCAATCATTAATTAATCACCAACTATTTCGATAATCAATTAATCAGTTTGAGTGTTTTTTCAAGTAAAGGTATGCCAAAATTCTCAGATTCCAGGTTCTTTTCTTAATAGTTTCTGGTTTCTTTACTTCTTTATGACAGTAAACTGAATGTCTTTGGTTTGTAGGTAAAACAAGACATCTGAGGACATAATCTTGAGTTTTATGATATTTTATACACAAAACAACTAATCAATTAATAAAACAATAATCAACAGATTAGTCAAAAATGAAAACAATTGCTACTTGCACTTTAAACTTCAGTGTAAACCTACAGAAGTCTGAGTATGGAATTGTGACTTGAACAAGATGTGGACAGTAGACTAAATGATTACTCACTCAATTGTGAAAATAATAATCAGCAGAATAAGAATAATTAATAATTAAAATAATCATAAATCAAGTGAGACTACTTTAGGATGTGTTCTTGCTAATTGGATTGTGGGTGGAGTAAGGCCTGATCATGGAGTGAACAGACTTATAAGTTCATATGTTGCTGCATGACAAAAGTCACACAAACAGCCACATATTAGAAGAGGAAGAAGGGGAAGTCGAATTTTCTGTTTGAAAGTGATGTATGTTCCTCACTATTTAAGTGCAAGAACTTTTTGTAACTCTTTTAGTTTAAGTGGCATACAGACTGTTGCGGCTCTACCAGCAAAAGGAGAAGGTAGCAGGAGTTCTGCTGTGGACTGGGGATCAAGTCACAGCCTGTTGACTGATAGTGATGTGGCTTAGTGAGGATGTACGGACTGAGAAGCACTGAACATACTGTAACCGTGCAATGAAGCTAAGCTGGCGAGGGCTAGAGAGAGATACCCAAAGCCTGTTTCTCCCCCAATGCTACTTAATGACAGGAGGATTAATTTTTTCCTTTGGGTTATGGCTCTGATGCCACCCATCGTACTGTGTGAAATCACTCACTGGCACTGCTTGGTAGCAAGCAGCAAGCTGGTGGAAAGGGGCAGAGAGAGAGCAGATAGCTCAAGTCTTAAGAGTGATATGGTGAATGTTGTTCTGCTGAGCCAACGAATGAACCTCATAAGCTGATACCTGCCTACAGAGGCACACTCACAAACATGGGAATCCTCTGAGGATCAGTGCTAAGCAAACACATTAGATATGATATGAAAACACATCAGAATCAGTTTGTGATTTGAGGACAGAAAGAAAACACCTCTCACTCATTCTCACTGTGATCCATGTTGCCACCTGGCTTCATGGCAAACATACTATGAAGTCGTCTGTTATCCAAGCTGAATAACTGATATCAACAAGGTAAAGAGTTGACATGGGGGTCAATCACAGCAGGCCCCAAACATTGCAGGGGTCACACAGGACACGGGTTGGGGCCAGGCATTCCAGGCTGATGTAGTTGGGTTTGGGTCTGGGAAATGACTGAGCAAACAGGGGCCAGAGTGGCTTCCCCTTACTGGCACCAGTGCTTTGTCCCTGCTAATCCACTCCAAAGAGCCACAGTCAAACACCCAGCGCCACACAGTCACCAGTAACAACACAGCACAGTCTGGGGGGACATGAAATGAATCCCACTGGCCAAAGCAGGGAGACAGACGCCAGTTTGCTCATCAGATTTGGGCACAGAAAACAGTATGGCTTACTGGGTGATGATCACAGAGCAACTTTCTAAGGTGTGATATTGCCTTCTGCAGGGACTGGGACATGTTACAGAGACAGTATTACGGAGCATTATGTAACTTTTCAGCTGGTTAGAATTGTAGCAATTTCGCCAATGTATTTGTTCATAAAATTGTTATCTGTGTGCAACATGAGATGTGGTGGCTAAATGTCTTGTACTGTATTGACAACTTCTGTCAGAGAGGATCAGGACTCATAATACACTGACAGACATAAAGGTGGAAATGCCGAGAGCAAGAAAAACAGATATATCCACTGCTGAATGGCAGGCTATAAAGACAGATGGAATATCAATTGAACTGCATAGATACAGTGGCTCTTGTAGCTGAAATTAAAGTAAATCCACTTATCTGCGCCTCATGATGTGTCATTTGTTAAACAGTCATATGATATGAGGACTATTTAAAAGCGGCAAATCACTGTTGTCCACTAAAGCATTTTTTATGACTGTTGAGTAAATCAGTTGTGCAAAATGAAAAGGAATTCAATCAGGGAGAAGTGGGATCTAGACAGCCCTCAGACCATGCTGCATTTAGAAATAGTTTCATCATACTGCCTCACTACTGGCAAATATAATGACAAATTATGTACATGACTTAGATGTTTGTAGGGCACTAAACAAGAAAGCAAACAAGATAAACAACAGGAGGGCAACAGCATGTGATCCAAGAACTGAAAAAATTCATCAGTGTAATAAAAGGGCATTGGACCTAATCAGATCCTTGCCAACTTAATATACCACTACTTGAGTTTACTGCAGCAGTGGTTCTCATACTGGGGTCTGGGGACCAGCAGGGATCCTTAAGTGGGTGGTAGGAGGACCCCAGCAAAAGGAGCAATAAATAGTCTATTTTAGGTTTTATCACATATTTTGGAAATTGGTACAACAAGGGAGGACAGTGTTTTTTACATCCTAGGTTGGCCATTTATTGACCAACAAAAATTTAAAAAATACTCAGAGGGGACTCCTCCAGACAAAACCCTCTCAAATAGGATGTCCATGGTCTAATGTGCATCTATGGTGGGGGACCATGACATGAAAAACTATGGAAACTCCTGGACTACATTATCCCACAGTTACAGAGCTCAATTTGCAAATCTGAGGTTAAATCCAAGGAGCAAACTGGTAATGTGGTCAAAATGTTCATGACACTTAAAACATCATTTTTAACGTTGGATAGAGTGGCTAATACTGTGAGCTGAACCAGTAATAAGCAATGTAAGACCACCATACTGCCAAAACATGAGGACCAAGTTAAAAGACAAGATATAAGATAGAATGGAAGAAAAAACAGACCGACCAGCTGTTTGGTGAGAATGGAGAGGAATGAGACACTCTTCAGCTGTAAGAGTACTTACTTGTCATACTCTGTGTTGTCTCTGTCACAGCGTGCATCCTTGTGCTTTTGCCAGTCCTTCCCATGCTTACAGGTGGTGAGGAGGACCACATCCTCTGAGTTATGAACATGATATAAAGCGTTCCTAGTGTCTGAACCTATTCCGGTGAGGTACCTCTTCCCCTTAAAAACAAGCATGTACTTCCTATAAGGGGGAATGGTGTTATGTTTCAAGTAGCCTCTTTCTCCTCCTGTCCTAGGATGGTCTTTAGAGAAAAGAGGGATAGAAACGTCAAAGTTGGGCCTAAAGTTCTCTGTGCTGATGCTGGCTTTGGCCAACATGGCGAGGCCGATGTCAAAGCCAAGGTCCTCTGTGTAGTCTGGCCAGGTGCCAGAGTATAAGTTGAAGATGATGTGGTTTTTGCCCCCGTTCCACAGAGGAAGGCTCTGGATTTTTGCTCTCAGATTGTGCACATACTGGGGTGAAAGCTGGTCCCGGTCCAGAGTGTCCAAACTCAGGACAAACAGGCATGCCTGTCCTGGGTCAGGTGTATAGAACCTGGATCCTTCAATGGAGGACAAGATGTTCTGATAACTCTCTGACATTTTCTCCCCTTTTTGCTGGGGGTAGACATAAACTTTAAATCCATTCCTCTCACACAGAGAGAAATCAAAGCAGGACTCCATTCTGCAGCGTTTCCCGATGTAAACGCCTGAGTTAGCGTCCCTTTTCTGCCTAGGTGATATGTGTTCATTGTGATCATCGCTCCGGTCCTGCTCCCAGGAGCTGAAAGGCTGCAGCGACCCCGGGAAGCGACGCCACCGCTCCACGGAATGATAACCGGTGAGGCTGCGGTCATCACGCCGGCTGGGACCCCGTCTGGACAGCGGGACTTGTATCCCCCCAAAACAAAACAACAGAATGAGACACGCACCGGCGGAGAACAGGGTTAAGTACCGTTTTTTGGCCTGCATGTGTCCTATGATCTGAGATAAGATGTCTGGCGATAAATCCAAGAAGTCTCCAAGTTTTGGTTTCACCACCTCCTGCGGGAACGCTCCGCCATCTTCCCCCGGGCTGCAAGGGCTGTGCGCTCACCACGTCTCCCACCTTCTGCTTCAGATGCCTTTCACAAGTCCGGGAACTGATCCAAAGCATGTGGGCGATTTATAATGTTCATCCACCTCGTCTCCTCGTCAATAGTTAAATCGACTAACTGGCATCGGTTTCTCCAATACAACAGAGTGAGCCGATCCACTTAAAAACTGGGATGTAACGCTAAAGTGGCACCCCACTCTCTTCTGTTAACATTACATTTACTTCCCCCAAAACGCTAATTTCTACCACATACTGTTCATGATTAGCTAGTTAAAACCAAACGGTAACACATATCAACATTGTACAAACTTGAGTAAGTTAAAGCAGCGGTGTGTGCCAGACTTGTTGCCTGGACAGTTAACTATTGTCCCTACTGGAAATTAGCAACCAAGCGGCCACTAGAGCCTGAAACATCAACATACCCAGTGAGAGACGATGCCACAGCTCTTTCACTTGATGAACCAAAAGATAAAAGTATCAATACAGCTGCTTGGTAAATATATACAGCGAATTTCTCCGTCCGTTTAAGCTAGCTAGCAAGCTAATATACTGGCTAGTTACTGAAAACATTCCCAGTTAGCTTGTTAGCTAAGCGGCTGCATCAAAGTAGCTTTAAGGCTGGTTGGAAGTAAAGACAGCCGGGCAGTCCCTCTTCTCCCCTTAAAAAAACATGTCTTCTCATTCGCTCACAACTTATCCTTCGCTCTTCCCACAAAACCGACAGGCTAATGTCTCCGTATATGTCTCCAGTCGTGTAAAGTATTCAAGCGGTGGCTCACACACACACACACAAAAACAAGAGGTGCTGTGGAGACTGCAAACCAAGCAGAGCAGAGCAGACCAGCACGGCACTGAGCCTCAGTAGAACGCCTGCTCATCACGATGTGACGTCCTTCCACGGCGCACGGTGCGTTACCATTGGCTAGCGTCACATCCGAGGTGGGCGGAGCTGCCAGTGCACCCATTCACATCCAGGCAGAAGAGAACCGAGGAGGGAAGGGACGCAGACCAGTTTCTGCACTGATTTTACCACAGAGAATTAAAACCCATATTTGTGGTTTGCCTACTGAACCATATCAGACCATTGGGGGGAATTAAGACGTGTTTTTGAATTCTTAAACACACACACTCGTGCACATATGCACGCTCACACACTCTTACACGTCACATACTTACATTTTCTGCTTTTAAATTATCATACAGATTTTGTTACTATTGTATTATTTTCATTATTTTCTTGCATCTATGTTAATTTTGTGTTATTTTTTCAACCTTATGAGGTAGAGGTATCAAATCAGCCCTCTGTGATTTTTAATTCATTAATTATTTATTTATTTATTTATTAATGCCTTTCCCTGCACTGTATATTATTTGTCATCTTCCTCATATCAAGGCATGGGGACATGGAGCGACAGCTTTCATTGCTTCCCGTTCATTGTTTATGATTGCAAAAAACAAATTGTGGTATTGGCAGTAAGAACTTTTTTCGACTTCTGATGTGGGGCATGCCAGAAAAAGTTTTGAGAACCACTGACATAACATAACATATAGCCAAGTTTGGGTATCTATCAAATGTTATGGCAAATGTTATGGCAATAACATTTGTCTGCAAGGATAAACAATCAGATTGTGGGATGGCTAACTTTAGCTGGTATTAGCCAACTACTTGCAAAGAAAACTATGCCAGTATTTCTCAAATAAAATTAAGTTTGTATAACTAATTGCATTTCATTTTCATTTGAAAAAGGGATTGATGATCTACTTGCCACTTCAGTAACACACTGTTAAGCTGTAGCCTACCATTGAGTGCTGTGTGCATGTGTGCCTGCTGTTGCAAACTGACTTCATCCTGCAACTTCTGGGAGAATCCAATACCACAGAGACATAATTAGAAGAATACTTTAGACTTATCCAAAATCCAGATGTGAAAAATCTGGTATGCCTGTGCCCCACCAGCTTGAATAGGGATGATACTTCTGTATTACAGTAAAATGCATACTAATCTCACCTCAAGGTGTATTTAATAGTTGGTGCTTTTGATCATATCATATCATCTGCATTAGCAGATGGCTTTTACCCACTTGTCATGTAAAATGGTGATGTCAATTTTCCATTTTTTGTCGGAAAAATTGGTCTGTCCCAAATACAGCAATGAATTACAGTCCACAGGTGACTCAGATGTGGTAGCGAGTTGTATACGGCCCGTGACACAGCCTTATAAGCCAACTGTATGACCATAGCCTGCCCTGTGTTGAACGAGGCAAGTTTCTTTCCTAGATCCAAATGTCACCTTCAGCTAAACCTTAATCAAACCACTTCATTAATACACACCATATGGCCTCAACAGTAAATACCGATTTTTCACATCAAGCCATTTACAAAACTGTAAAATGTCATCTGTGTGTTCCAGTACTCATACTACCATACTATTTAGTATGCCAGAAAAAAATGAGTATGTCCCAAATACATAGTAAGTCAAATGCAGGTCCTACTGTATCTGCTCAGATTTTGCAGTATGCAAGCCATGCTTTTTTAGCCATTCTGACCCACAATCCTTTGTGATGAGTGTATGAGCAAGAGGATCAATGTTTAAGGCACAATGATATAATGAAGTAGTATGCCCCAGTTGTATGCATACTGCATGCAACAGTACATGAGTAAAAAGAAAAAAGTATGTGATTTGGAATGCAGGGTATCTCTCTACCTCTCCTGTCTTCCAGCCCCCTCCTCGTCTCTCTCTTCCTTCCCCTTTTTTCATCTCCTCTCACCTCTGTTCTCCTCTCCCCTCCTCTCTTCATCTATGGGTTGACAAATAGTTAAATTAGGACTTTCAGTCAGTAAACACTATTCTTTAATACTGAACACATGTAAACCACAAACACAAAAAATCCAAACAGTGCTGAAGCTTGTCTGCTCCAACATTGGACCAGACAAAACATGACTGTATTATATAGGACATATGTAGCTACCAGATATGGACCACCTGTGGACCAGGAGATCACTGCTGTATTTGGACTGAGTGTAAATGGGCTGTGTGGACCATCACTGGGCAAGCACAAGTATGTTTTCATTAATGCATAATCACCTGAAAATAAGAATCGTTGTGTTGTGTTCATGTCATTTTTCTTACTTTAAAATGAGCCATTTATATCCACAGAGGGTGTGGGTCCCCTTCCACGTAGGCCGCCATTTTTGCAACGCCATGTTTCTACTGTAGCCTAGAACCAACAAATCAAACACTGTTTCTAAAGAAGGTCTTTCATGTTTCTTGTGAGGTTCACAGCCACCATAGTTTCTCCTACACACTTTGAATGTGAGGGAGAGACAAGGCATTTGCAATCTATAAGCTCACTGCTAGATACACCTAAATCCTACATGCTGCTCCTGTTGTTTCCATGGTCAAGAATGAACTCTAAAATAGATAACAATATTTGTCATCAAAAATGATTTCAGTATAAATTAAATCCCTGTTGGACTTTTACAAGCATACAGAATGTTTATGCTTTTGAGGTTAACAGTGAATAATTAGGGAACTCAGGAAATGCCTTTCAGACACACTAATAAGCTACACTTTTATGGAATATTATACTGTTTTTTGTTGGGGGTTTTTTCACACAAGGTAGGTGCATTTATAATTAAATTTCAGGGTCTATGGCAAAAAACTAAATCAAAACACCCTATCACTCCAATATAATTGGAGTTAAGCAAAGAAAAAGTATTGTGCATAATGATGCAGGATGTAGCCTACAAACTGTTTTGTCTAACACATCATTATACTGTAAATTCCCGAGGTTGTTGTTTATTGTCTTGTTTGATTAAGGTCAAAAACAGATGACTATTAGCATTTGCAGCACTAACCCTTTACTGTGTGGTTACCATCAACCAGGACTTCTCAAAATATGGACCGAGGTTCGGCTGTGGACCAAATGGCAAGTCAGTACTGACCCAGCCTATCACTCCTGTTATGAATTCAATACATTATGAAGTGTAACATTTACTATTTTCACCACAGTCAGGTGTGTTAACAAAGGATTCTGCAGCTGAGAGATTGGATATGCTCACTGAAAGACAAAGATGCAAGATTTGCATGTTGTATTCGAAGACCTGGCGACTGTTTCTACTGGACAGTCCTGGTTCTTCATCAGCATGCATTTGTCCTGCTGAAGTGCCCTGAAGCAAAGTGCGTATCCCTGAGTCATACCAGTGATGCTCTGCAGCCAAACATGACCTCTGACCCTTCTGTTGGGAGAGTTACGCAACAAGAGAAAATTAAGAATTTTCAGCCTAAATAGAATTAGAATCGAATAGAAAACATTAGGTAAGAATAGAATAGAGTTTGCCCTGAGAGGAGCTGCACCACTGAGTGAGGACCAGCAGGACAATGGCACTGCAGTGCATTAGCCAGGTCTTTTCTGGCATGAAGTAAGCCATGATGTGTTTTCACAGCTGCTGTGGTCTGAAAGACTAGAAGTGATTTTGCAGAAGCGGGGAAAGAGCAAGGAGGAATGTGAAGCTGCGTTCCTCAGGAGCTGTGGACCAGCTATCTGCACTGCCTCCGTTCCCCATGGACCACTGATCAAAGACAGGGAGGGATATGATGGCGACCTCCTCATTCTCTACCTCCTGCCTTTCTCTTTTGTCTCTCCTCTTTCTGTCTCACCCACCCCTCTCGTACTCTCTATCATTCCCTCTGCTGCTTTCTGGCATTCTTTCCATCTCTCCTCCCTTTCATCCCTTTAACTAATTTACGAGGGGTTGCCGCCAGTGACTGATGTGAATAGATGGATGGTCCTGAGCTTTTGCCATAACAAAGATCAGATGTGCATTGTTTATATGTCACTGAATTTTAATTCAAGCACTTTAAAGTGCTCTACCCATGTGGAATAGTAACAGTCCTTCACTTTATAGTCTGAAATTTAAATTTGCACTTCCAGTAGACTTATTCAGACACCTCACATCAAAACCAGCATGATGACAGAGTAAAGACAAATCAACAAAAAACAGACAATTAGATATGAGGAAAAACATTTAAAAAACATCTGTGGGTTTCTGCTTTTGTCTAGTTATTATCTGCAGCTTAATGAGAATGTGGAGATGCCGTCTCCCTGCTGTTGCATTGTGTTTGCTGAGCTGAGCACTGGCCAGATTTAGAGCAGCAGGGTGACTGAGCCAGAGCAGCACTCCCACTGTGTAATACACGCAACCATGCCAATATCTAATTTGGATGCACCCAGGTCAGCATAGTTTTCCCAGCCAGCCAGCGAGTCGGCCAGCCAAGCAACTAAAGAGCCAAATGGAGATTTATTATTTCCTTCTGAGTACATTTTGAGGTCATTAATTCGCTTTTTTGTCAATAACAGTAATGCAGTGCAGATTTGTTATTAAAAATTCCACTCACATATTCACATAAAAATATGAATATGTGCAAGAGCCACGCAAACATATACAAGACTACACGCATACACACAAAGTCATTTGTGGGTGTGTAAATGCTATGTATGTGTGTGCCTGTTTCATGTTGAGCACAGCCTTGGATGTGGTAATTTAATGTCCCCTCCTGACTGAGACTGACAGCCTTGGTGAGGAGCCTCATCCATCTGTGTTGATGCAGAAATGCACAAATCACATCTGAGTGTAACAGGACGAACAGTGAAATGAAAGGTTCATGTAACAAATGGAGGTGTCAGTGTCTTGAAGCAGAGAGGACCATGTAAAATCACCCTCAACAATTTAAGTAGAAGGCTAGACTACCTGATATACCTGGCCCCTTCTCTCCTAGTGGGAGCAAGCCGTATAGATGGATATTTTCTTA
Organism: Lutjanus argentimaculatus; assembly: GCA_034769285.1. NCBI lineage: Eukaryota > Metazoa > Chordata > Actinopteri > Lutjaniformes > Lutjanidae > Lutjanus > Lutjanus argentimaculatus. The sequence goes on from JAWZSL010000081.1 coordinate 870,283, forward strand.
AGTCACAGTCTAGTAAACAAAAAGCTATATTATGCAACACATCCACACTAAAATGTTCAAAAACGCTAGACATATTGTATAAAGAGAGAGAAATCAGTGATTTATCCAGGTTAACACTGTGTTTCTTGCTAGCCATTGCTAGCTAGTTGCTATTTGCAAAAACTTCCAGAAAACATGGGATACGTCGCATACATCTCAAAACAACAACAAAACAAAACAACTCCCATGATCTCACGCTACCTCATGATGTCATCAAACACGTCTTTCGTTATTGTTTTAATGTGAGAGAGACCCATAGCTGGAGAATTTACATACTGTGCTTTAAGGAATAGTTTTATAGTTGTGTAAATATGTTTATATTTTTTCTTGTTGAAAGTTACCCAACATGTTTGTTGGTTAAATATGAAGGTACAGCCAGCAGCTAGTTAGCTTAGCTTAGCAGATAAGCTCCCACCTAATACCCCTTAGAACTACAACTTGTCCTTTTAACACTTCAGTTTTTGTTTTAAGCAAAGTATTGGATTAAGCAAAATAAACACAATTAGTAGTCATGTGTGCTGGAAGACAGATTTTGTTACCTTTGGACAGAGTCAGGTTAATTGTTTCCTCTTTTTACAGTTTCTGCTAAGCTAACCATCTTCTGACCATAGCTCCGGACAATACAGTTTGGGAGTGGATTTGAAATTATCACCAGAATCTCCAAAAGTATATTTCCCACAACAACTATTCATTAAACTAAGCTTGTACTGTTTTTAAAGAAAGTCAGAGAATGAACAGGTACTGATTTCTGCCAGTTGTCAATGTCATGCATGTTCCAAATGAATAAATTCTAATGCAATAAGATGAAATTTATATTATAATTGTGATTAATGGCTATTTCAATAAGCCAGAGAGTAAATGCTTTCATAGTAGAATTAGACATTCAGATGAGGCTTTGAGGTCAGGCACAGATAGCTCCAAATCCATCTAAACCAAATGTACATCTCCAGATTTCATATATTAATCCTTCACTGAGCTCACAGACTTTGAAAATGGTCATACTTGGCTAAAACCTTTAATCCTTTGCCTCTACAAGATAAATAAATGTCTTAAGTGTCTCTGTGATAGTGGCTCTTTGAGCTAAATGTTACCGTCAACATGGCAACGTGCCTGACAATACAACAACTTGGATATTTTAAAAATACCTTTATCTTCATAACTCTACAAGAGGACTATGTTCTTGGTTTGCTGACATGGTGTCAGGGGTGTGGCACTGGGACACTGACTATGGCAACTCCCACCCTTGGATCCATTATTTGATAGTTTGCACCTGTCTAGGACTAGATGGATGTTGTTGCAATGTTTTGTCCACTCTGACTCTAATGAGACACAGTAGTGTTGCAACATTAGCTGTTTGCACAATTAAAGTCTGTGGCTTAATCAGTGTGCTCAGTCCTTTTGTTCTCTGAAAATTTGTTGTCTTCGAGCTGAGAAGCACCTGATTCAGTTGCATTCTGTTGGGAGATGTGCAGAGAACCTTGTGTCTTTTATGCTCGACAATAGTAACATACTGGTGTTTAACAGGTATAAAGTTTGCTATGCTCATGATCTTAGTACAGTACAGCTGAGGCTGATGGGAATGTCACTTGTTTTTAAGAGTTGGACAAATTAAAAATTTCTTCTTCTGGTGTTGCTGCAAGAAGAGGATCAACAAAATCAGGAATCAGGATTGGTTCTCTAGGGACCACATATGTCTTGCTTCTACTGTGAGATGGATGCAGGGTTGTTGAGATATTGTAGTCCTGACCAAAGAGGTCGACCAAGCAGCTGATAGACCAACAGGCCAAAACAGGCATTCCCAGAGCCATGGTGCCAGCATGGCTTGAAAAATTATCTGAAGATCTTATTTCCTAATTTTCATGATAACAGATCTGCAAAAATGCCAATGACGCGCAATAAAGGGTTTTTGAGAGTCTGCTCTTGTTCCCAGCAATAATTTCAGTTGAGTACTGTCATAAGGACCAGTCACATAAATTTGAGTAGCAGCAACAAAAAGCTCCCACGACCCTGTTACAAACCAGAGTGAATTATCATGTCCTATAAAAAAAAGATATTCTGTTCCTTATTGGTGATGAAAAATGCACAGACATCATTGGGTGAAGAGTGTACAGAATATTTGTTGAATTGTTGAATATAGGATTGAAGGATTCCCATGCAAAGGATCAGTGACATCTATCAATTAATGATGTTGCTTAATGTCGAGAAATATTACAGTTTTCATCATTCATGTGTCATTTATAAACTGTGTCGGTCCAGAGGAGGTGAATGTTTTGTTTAATGACATTATCATAACCACCATAACAGATGTCAAGATTATCAGCATTTTCCCCTTTAGTATTTTTCTGCCTCTTCTTCTTTCCCTTCTACTGTGTCTACTGTTTTATATATTAGAAAAAAAGACTGACTAAATGAGAAGAACAGAGGAAAAGCGATTGTTTGTGTGCGTGTGTGTGTATGTGTGTGTGTGTGTGTGTGTGTGTGTGTGTGTGGTGTGGTGTGGGTGGGTTTGTGTGCGCACACAATATGCTCACCACCTTGTGTGCATGGAAATGTGTGTGTGTTGGTAACATCTCAATCACAGAGCAGAGATCAGGTTCAATTACACATGCAATAACTTTTAGGTCTCCATAGGCCGAGAAACCATTTGTATGCTAATAAGTATGACAGCAGTAATGACTTGCAATAAAGGTAACATCTGCTGCTTGATCAAATCTGATATTGGAGCATTACCACAATCAGCCTTTGCTATTTGTCCTGAAGCCACTTGATAGTCTTGAAACTCCTTTTGGGAAGTGTTTTGGCATCTAGCATTGCTGATGTAATAACCTTCTTCTGGCCTTTTCTTGTCTCTCTGCAGTGTGTGAAAGTGTGTTTGTGTTTCAGTGGTGAACTCCCGGGGGAAATTGAAAGTGGGTACATTCTCCTATGGAGTCATGTGCTTTAAAATCTGAATACTCCATCCTAAAACCCTTGATTTGGATTAAGAAAAGCTCCTTCCCAAAGACCAGTTTGCCAGAAAAAAAGCACAAAACCTCAAGAGGAGCAGCAAAGGTGGGATCAACCAGGAGGGAGGGATATGAAATCGGTATCATATTTACAGAGCAAACACAAGTAGTAGTGAAAACCTAAAAGATTAATGACCTTGTGGTTCTAGTTAAACAAGTGTGGCTCTATGGATGGAAATGTCGGCCTATAAGCCAGCCGATTAGCAAATGTTAGCATGCTAACACACTAAATAAAAATGGTTAACATGGTTAAACTGGTTCAGGGTAAAGTTATACTTGCTTGCCATCAGCATATTAGCATTGACATTGTGAGCATGTTGGTATCCTGGTGTTAGCATTTAGCATGGCTTTAGATTCTTTGTTAAAAGAAAGGTGACATAAAATGATTTCCCCTATATTTGTTAGTTTGTCAAAATAATAGAATATATTTCTGTAAGTGTGGGGGAGCACTTTGCAGCACATGCAATTTCTGAAATTTTGCTTGATATGTAATCTCTGTTCAACATAAAGGGGCTTAATTAAATTCATAGGATATCAAAAGAAACACAACAAAGTTAATCACGTCAACATGATTAAATACCAGTACCATACATGGCAGCTAATTTTAGCTGTAATTAGATCTGATACATGTCTGTGAATTATTTGCTGACATGGGAGACAGAAAGAGTAGGGAGTATACTTCCTGTCTCATTCCAATGAGAGAACCTTGCTGCGTTGCGCTCTCACTTCAAGGGGCTGAAAAGATCAATGAGGAAGAATAGCAGTGGGACTGGACTACAAATTGAGCGGCCTTTAATCACCTCACACAGTTCACAGTGGTGTGAAAGTTCCCGCCATGAAAAGGTTTAATCACTAGCCAAGCTGAATAGAGTCAACTCTGCTGCTAATAAAGGGCACACAGGGCCTACAGGGACACACACACACAAACACATGGACGCCCTTGCATCTTTTGCATACATGCCCACAAATCAGCCACTTATAACTGCGAATACTGATAATAACCCCCATTTTATAAATCTCAGATTCACACTTTGTTGGAAACATTATCGTGAGTCCTTAATTTGGTGAGTTTGTAAGTAGTCCATAGAGTAAGAGGCAATCATCATTTATCAGCTAATTCAAGGGTTTCAGTGACAAATGATAATTACCTGACCCAACAGTCAATGGCCGCCAGGCTACTCAGGGAATGAAAACTGAGATCCATCAACGCTCAATGGGCAGAGACATGAGGGTCATTTGGTCACTCTTCAGTCGATGGCTTAATGAATATACTAGTGTGTTTAGAATATTACTCAATGGGATCACATTTCACTGTATATATAGCGTCTTTTCCCTGCATGCATTTGATTAATCTCAAACAATCTAGTATTCTACGATAAAAGTAATTCTCAGATGAGATTCTGCAAAGACCAATCATGATAACAAGAAGAGAAAACCCTTAAGGCATGCGAAGGTTAATAAAGAAGGTGTGTAGTAAGAGACCTCATTAGTGAAAACCTTTCATGATGCTTCCCAGGAAGCCCATATAGCTGACCCAGGTGCCGCTGAGAATGTGACCTTGGTGTGATGGTAAACGGGTAATAAATCCAGTGGCCGCAGGGACACCGTTGTGTAGTTTGTGGACAGCCAGGTCAATGAGGAGGCGAGCTATGAATCTAAATTGCACCTATCTTTCTCTTCTCTTTCTCCCTTGTCCCCACTATAAAATGCATTGAAATAATGATTCTCCAGCGGCTCGCCGAGATGAGAAGCACGTTACTCAGGACGTTCAAAACAGCTCACCTTGCCATATGTCACAGCCTCTGTCTGCCAGTTCGCTGTCAATCACCACTCTGCTCTAATGAATAAAGTAATCGTTATGACGATAATCTTTAAAAATACCCTAAAGCACAGATTCCTTTGCATATTAGAGATAAAATTTAATTAAAGTGATGCAGCAGTGTTGTACCAAAGCATTTACCATAGTTACACCGAATGAACATTGAGTGATAGAGGTGCACAGAGATGTCATTATCTGTATCTGTATCTGTTCAACTAACAAAGTGACTCTGTATCTATATTCAGATAGAAAAGTGGAAAAAGGTGGGGTTTGTACAGGAGCTGCGTTAAATTGGTGAGATCTTTTATTTTGTAACCTAATATTCATTGGTATTGCGAATGTTGTGCCTTCAGAGCATGTTCATAGTTAATTTAATATCAGCATATAATTAATTATGAAATATATTTCCACACCCTCATACTGTACTTTTTTAATCTCTGTAATTCAGAAACTGCAAAAAAGTTTTTATAAGTTATAAGATTCTCTTTTGCATTGAAAATAGAAACCCTTTACAGTAAAGATACAAAAAACATCCTTCAGTTGTAGGGAAAAAACTTAAATTGACCTATCCAACGTCTGCCTTTTCGCTCTGTGGTGCAATAATGGTTGATCAACTGTTCTACCTGGCAGAACCCTGGACAACTTTCTGCTTTACTCTACTTAGATACTATAACTTAGCTGTAAAAGACACATGTACAGACTTATATTAGCTAATGTTTGCAAAATGCTGGTGAAGCAGCTTGCTCATGATTGAGGTGCATTAGTTAGTAGTTATCTAGAGTTTTGATAATATTATTGCAGATGCAACTTGCTAGCAAACAACTGATGTAGACGAGCTAGCTAGTTAGATATTGCTTTATTAGCTATCAGGTGTGACTAACTAACATCTAAGTACAGGAAACAAGAAAAAAGGAAGTTGACCAAGGTTAGAAAAGGGATGGGACTTAGGAAGGGTCAGTTGCAATGATGCTGCATTCATGTTTCTTGATGTTTTAATATTAGTGCATTACTAGAATATTGTACACACATATATATAGAGAGAGATATTCTAATATTTTATCATATTAAACTTAAGTATTTTTGTAAAAATGTAGTCAGATAAAAGTAAAAAGTAATACCCTGAATGTAAGTGCGTTACATTTTGGAAAATATTTTTCCCAAATGATAATGAGCAACTTCTGAGAGAAGAAATATCTGTTTCCATTACATTATTTTTGCTTTCCCCTGTAAAGTATCCAGATGCCTATTGAATGACAAGGACAGACAATCCACTGCAGTACACAGAGACATCCACTGGTTGAGATGACACCTCGCTCTGCCGCACAGAAAGATGACAGGTTAAACAAACAGTATGACTGTTATTAACCTCCAGCTCACACTGTTCTAAAGGAAGTGCCTGCCAGCATGTTAGAATTATTGGCAATAAAAGTCCAATTCAATCAGAATTTGAAGGAAACATGAGGGCTTATGCTTATTCACCCATGTTGACCACATGTTGCTCATACAGATTGTCAGTTTTTTCATCCATGTCAGACTCAGTGGGTGGTAGACCCCAATGTGTTCAAGCAAGGCTCATCATTTCTCCAGCCAAATTGATTTTTATTGTATAGATGATGAATGATGAGAGGTTTGCTGTTAAAGTGAGAGGAAAGTCCTTTCAGAGGCCTCCAAGAAAATAGATTTTAGGAGGATATTTGTTGCCTGGAGGCTGTAGGATGTTATATTTCTTCCCTGTGGATTTATCTCTGAGATTTTCCACAGTAGGTTGGTTTAATTTCAGTTCAGGCTTATTCTCACTAACCGATCTCTGCAAATCACTGCATCCCTGTGGAGCCAGAAATCTACACTCAGTGTAGAGGAGCAGCAGTAAGAGAGATAAACTGGAGGTGTAGTGGATCTCTGTCGCCATCTAGTGAAAGTTGAACATCTAACTGAGTTTTAAGACTTGACTGCACTGTGGGGCAAGGTGACTATTTAACTAAAACTAAACTGAAAACTGAAAGTAGGTGTAAAAACAATACAATAACTAGACTTTAGAAAAAACAAAAAAAAAACTGACTGAAATGCCACTGTGTACATACAAAACTAACCCAAATCAAATAAAAATACACAGGAAATGTCTTAAGTTTTAGTCTTTTGATCAGTTTGGTAAAATTTACCAACATAACAAACACATGGATGCACTGGTGTTTATTGAGACTGACTGTCTGTGAGTCAACTGTCAGCACAAGTGTTGTATCATATTGTAAGCCTAATACTCTGAACTTCTTGAATCCCAATAATAATGACGAAATAATAATAATAATAATAATAATAATAATAATAATAATAATAAACAAAAAACAAAATAAAAATAGAACTGACACAAATATCTCAATACAGATTTCTAATATTATTAAATAAAGTTTTTGGGTGCTGGAGGGCAAAGCGTTGGCCACAGATGTCACCGCTCCTCTCCGGCGCGCAGGATTCACAGAATCAAACACACCCAGCGTCAGAGTCATGTGGTTGGTCATGAGGAAGTAAACAGGGAACAGAGGATCCAAAGAGGCAAGCCTTTTTTATACAGTCTTTTAAAATCGGGAGCTTTTTAAATTAAATCACCGAGACACAAAAACGGTTCGTGTGTCACGTTATCCTTGCGTCTTTTCATATGATGCCGCGAGCAGCGTCAAAGCTAATCAAAGTAGCTAGCATGCTAAATGCTAAATGTTACATTACAGTATGTGCGCAATTATCCTGTAGTCATCATGTATATCATACGTATCGGTATAGTCAAAGGTCTGTATAGTGTGCACATAGCCTTTCATTTTTAATTTAACTGTATTTGTATATTTATTTTGTCACTCAGTCACTCTTTTCTACCTCCACTTTTGAGACTTGAGCTGCTGTAACAGGCAAATTTCACACAGCAACATTTATATTGTTTTAAGCTATTACTTAAACCTTTTGGGAGGAATCAGCACTCATCAGCAGTGTGGATGAAATTTTATAGTTAAAAAAAAGGGAACTAAAACAAAAACGAACTTAAAAACAACCAACTGAAATTAGATTGCATTTGTTTTCAAACATTTTACATTTCTTTTTTTCCAGCTGGAGTATCCAAGCAGTCAGTCTGCTCCAAAACGCACAGTCAAGGTTAAAGTGTGGCTGTTTCCATCCTCCACCTCCTCTTCCTCCAGCCGCTATGGTGGACTTCCTGGCGGAAAACAACCTGTGTGGCCAGGCCATCCTCAGGATAGTTTCTAGAGGAAATGCCATCATTGCTGAGCTCCTGCGCCTCTCTGAATTCATCCCTGCAGTTTTCAGGCTCAAGGACAAGAGCGACCAGCAGAAATATGGAGACATCATCTGTGACTTCAGCTATTTTAAGGTACATATTTCATTAGGATGGGCTTTCCAAGACATTTTTGGCTTTTGACAATGAGCTACAGTCACATCCTTGGGCCAAGGCTTAACATACAAATGCTGAAGTGACGAGTTACATGTAAATTAGGAAACTAGGCATGTGATGCATGCTTCTTGTGACATAGTCAATATTCAAGTCATTATTTATTCAAATGGAAATAATATGAGATGGAGATAATTTTGTTCCAGCTGTAATAACTTTGAAGAGATGCTGCAGGTTTTTCCTGTCCTTTTTCAGGACATAAACATTTCAGCTTCATGAATGATTTATGAAAATAATTCCTTTCTAATTGAAAAAGCTGGTCTACCTCGTCTCCTCCTTCGGGAGGTGTGTGTAGCGATTGCACTCGTTTCAAGATGTTTATTCTTCACCAGGGTCCAGAGTATTATGAGGGGAAGCTGGAAGCCAAACCTGAACTTCAAGACCTGGATGAAGAGTTTAGAGAGAACAACATTGAGATTCTGTCGAGGTTCTATCTGGCTTTTGAGAGTGTCCACAAATATATAGTGGATCTTAACAGGTAAGCAGGATTGGGATATTCAGAGTTTGTTATTTCAGAAGTTCTTCAGAATACGAAAACACTGCAATAGATAATAAAAATAAAGCCCCTGACCTCGATTCACACTCCCCCGTCCTTTCCTCTGTTTTAAACCACAAAACAAGATAAAGACATATTACGGGATGTTATCATCTTATTATTTCCTCTCTTCAGATATTTGGATGACCTACATGAGGGTGTCTATATTCAGCAGACCCTGGAGACGGTGCTTCTAAATGAGGATGGGAAACAGCTTTTAGTAAGTAACACAAATGCAAATCAGTTTAATTTTTTAACATTACAGAAACAGCATTCATTTCTGTGCCGAGCCCTTAAGATTACACATTTTAACGAACTGAAAAGACACGACAAAAGTTGAATGTGCATGTTGTCTCTTCCCTCCAGTGTGAGGCTCTCTACCTGTATGGAGTCATGTTGCTGGTTATCGACCAAAAAATTGAAGGCGAGGTCAGAGAGAGGATGCTGGTTTCCTACTATAGATACAGGTGCGCTGGTGACTCACACAATCACAGATGTGACATTCTCCCACTGACTCACATGCTCCATGTGCTGAAATTGCTCGTTAGCCGGTGACCTTGCTCGCAGCAAAGTTGAGTCACTTCACTTGACTCATACATGCATTTGGTTAAAATCTTAGACAGAGTGAACCTTATAGTTGGTCTACCTGATCTCTTTATAAGCTCTTGGCTGCTTTATGTTAATATGCTTGAAAAGTGGTATTATAAGGATGTGGATGCACTTATTCTTTCATGACTTTACATCAAAATATTAGTTTATATATATAAATATAAAGCTAACATGTTCATATGTTACTCAGTAGATTTATGTTAATGGAATTAACTGCAACGCCTGATGTGCAGAATAACACACACAGGCTTCAGGATACACACAGAAGCGTGTTGAATTAAACTGAATTGAAATTTGAATCAATTATGGCAAAATTATTCAATAATCAAAATAGGTTTTAGCAATGTTAATACCAAGCAATGACAAGCAACTTCTTCTTCTTCACTTGCCACAGGTTTTAAATTGTCTCCCATCACTTTATTGCTTAACTTTTTTTTTTTTTTTTCAGTGCTGCTCGTTCATCAGCCGACTCAAACCTGGACGATATCTGCAAGCTTCTGCGCAGCACCGGCTACTCCAGTCAGCCTGGAGCCAAACGACCAGCCAACTACCCAGAGAGTTACTTCCACAGAGTTCCCATCAGTACCCCTTTTATCAGCATGGTCATCGGGAGGCTGCGCTCAGATGACATATACAACCAGGTGAGCAACTTTTTTTTTTCTACAATAAAACCAGCACAACCACAATAGACGTAAAGCATCCAGCACCATTTCACAAACACAGGGGATTCAAGTGTAGAACTACCAAGAGCAGTTCAAAACTTCCAGTCAACAACAGTATTGGCAAAACAGGAGACCAGCAGTGTCAAAGGTATGAAAGAAAAAGTATATGATAAAGCAAACCCTGCTTTATCCTCTATACACAGAATACAGATACAACAAAGCAGCAGAGCTCATAAGATGTACAGTTAGGTCTCATCAAGCAAATGCCAAAAGCAGTTTCCACACCTTCTGGAAATAGTTTTGTGAATTTCATTTGCTAAAACAAATCTGTTCAATAGGCAATAGAAAGCATTTCATTGAGCCACCTCCTGAAATATGGGGGCGATGGAGACTAGTAGTATTACTTTTTAGCTGCAGCCATGCCTGCCTTTAGAGTTTTCTTTTGATGGACCAGGGAAGGACCACTGTTATTTCAGAGCAACTAAATATTTCCAAATTACAGTCTGGCTGAATGTTTATTTCAAACGGTTTCAAACTTAATTCAGTAAGTCACACCAGGAATTACCTAGTAGTTGAACATCATTCTGAACTTTTAATAAACCGAAATGACAAATTTTGATCCTTCTGATGAGAAATAAGTTTTCCTTTTTTCTTTTTTTTTTTTTTTACAGATTTTATTAGACTGTTGTATTCTGAGTGTGTATAGATTGAGTTAAATGTAATGGCGTGCACCTAAAATCACATTTCTCTATCTGTCCATCAGGTGTCTGCGTACCCTCTACCAGAGCATCGTAGCACAGCACTAGCTAACCAGGCTGCCATGCTGTATGTGTGCCTTTACTTCAGCCCCTCCATACTGCACACCCAGCAGGCCAAGATGAGGGAGATAGTGGACAAGTATTTCCCTGACAACTGGGTAAGACATTTATTATAATGAAGGATTGTTCAGTGGACGTCTTGTGGGATTCATCTGCACTGATAGTGTCATGCCAGCAGATAAGAACTGAATATAAACAACTATATGAAATGTTATGACATGCACTGTGTTGTGTTTTGGCATCCACTATCTTGCTTGGTCTCAGTTCTTTTTTTATTGTGAATGTTGCACTGAAGTGTTTGCGTTGTCTATCTGCAGGTTATCAGTATCTACATGGGCATCACAGTGAACCTTGTGGAGGCCTGGGAACCATACAAAGCTGCCAAGACTGCTCTCAACTACACCTTAGACTCTGCGAACATCAAAGAGCAGGTATTTTAAAAAAAAAATTGGCTTGGCTCCAGTGTCACACAGTCTTGAGTCAATTTACAGTCCTTCAGTGTGGCTTTTTATTGTGCGCAGGTACTGATAACTGTGTCTGCAGAATTTGTAAGTCATCCAAAGTGACTGTGCTGAATCTAAATTGAAACACAAGGGTATTAATCAAATCAGTGACTTTAGAAAGAAAATTTGACTTTAAAGTTGTCTTGAAAAGTTTGATGCTGAATGTATATGAGCTTAAATTAAAGCGTGGGTTCTTATAAAGATGCACAGAGTCAGTGTCATGAAGAAGGAGGCAACTGAACAGCACCTGGTTAGTGTGTCATCTGCAAACATTCCCATGCTATCAACAGCCACCAGTGGGCGTGAATGAAATAGTAATTTATCATCAAAGATGGAGGATACTTGAACCACATCTCTCCCAACCAATAACGCCACAATCACTGTGTGTTTAGGCCACTCGATATGCAGCCAGTGTGGAGAGCCTGAGGCCTCAGGTGCAGCAGCTGCTGAAGGAGGGTTTCCTCAGGGAGGAGATCATCCTGGACAACATTCCCAAACTACTCAACTGTCTGAGGGACTGCAATGTCGCTATCCGCTGGCTGATGCTGCACTCTGCAGAGTCAGGTGAGAATATTGGGCAACATTTTCCTTGAACCCTCTCAGTTCTCTCTACGTACACTTGCTTTTATTATTTTTAGGAGGTGACAGGGCTCTTTAGGGGGAGGCTGCAGCTCAACAGTATATGCCACATAGAAGTAGGAATTTAAGATGAGCTCAACACTTTGTGTTGGGTTTTTCGAGTCGTAAATCTGGAATAAACATTGAGATTTCTGTAACCACTTTTTTCCACTTGAGAATTGATTAAAATTATCAAAATACATTAAGACTCCATGAAGAAGAAGATTCACATTTTTTGGCGATTGGATGGCAAACACTTTTGTACTGGGGATTGCTTATTGTCAATATAACTTGGCAAGCCCTCTGAATCCTGAATTCTCTGAATGCTCCAGGTCTCTAGTTTGGGGTTAGAAGGTTTCACGAGACTGCGATTATCATAGAGGTCACTAGAGGTCGTTATATACTGTGATGTCAAGTTTCAAAAAACTGGCTTCACTAAAACGAAAATGGCCACTATGGAGATTAACATCGTCACACATGAATACAAATGAGATCACTGACTCCACAAGAGTGTTAAGTCTCCAGTATACCAAGTTTATGCAATTGCAATACCCAGAAATACTGCATGTATTTCATTTGATATCTTGAAGTGAGACATGTTGGTACCAATGGATTCCTTAGATATGTCTCTCTTATGATGTTTTATTTTCTCTGAAGAGCCCGAATTTCACTTTTGTCCATTTCTAGTTAGTAGTAGGACTTCCACATTTGTGGAAATATGATGTTAATAAAAATATTGTTTTCATTTACAATTGACTCAATTAGTCATTTTCTTACAGCCTATGATCCAAACAACAAGCGACTGCGTCAGATCAAAGACCAAGTGCTCAACGACTCCAAGTACAACCCCAAGATCCTGTTTCAGCTCCTGTTGGACACCGCTCAGTTTGAGTTCACACTCAAAGAGGTGAGAGACTCTTTTCAATACTCGATGATGTGAGAGATGACTGAAGGAACAACAGGGAACACACTGGGTGTCTCTTTTTTGTAGACAGAGTGAAAGTGTGAAATTAGTGCCAGAATAATTCCAAAGTGATCGAGCCAACTGTGTCTCTCATTAGGTGTGTCCCCTCTGTGGTCTATTAGCATACACTGAGACAGCATATGGCTAGCTAGTCTATCACTAGGAGAGGACACAAATTTAATGTTCTCATTACACATCTCATCTGACTAATCCTTCCTCATCGACTCAGCATCTGTGCTGTCCCTCCTGCAGATGTTCAAGCAGATGTTGTCGGAGAAGCAAATCAAATGGGAGAGCTACAAGAAGGAGGGATCAGAGAGGATGACCGAGCTGGCCGAAGTCTTCTCAGGCGTCAAACCTCTCACCAGGGTGGAAAAAAATGGTGAGTTAGGATGAATACAGTAAAGGATTACACACGCTGCAAAGAAGTGGTATTGACTAAAGGAAACCTCAGCCATGCAGCTTGTCATGCTTTGAATGTCGGGGATTATTTCAGTGTCGGAACACAAATGCTTCGGTGAGTTTAAGCTTGAAGATGTTCAGAGAAAAATGTTGAGATGCGGAGACATCGTGGAAAAAAAACGCATCAAGGACACACATGCAGGGAGAGGAATATTAAATTTACATCGCTCATACTTCTGTCATTGTAGCTCAAGCTGAGCAGAGAGACCTGTTTTCTTAACCACCACTTGTGATAGATACTTTGATAACATTCTCTCTGCACTTGTACTAAAACTCCTACATCACTCCTCACAGAGAACTTACAGGCCTGGTTCAGAGAAATCTCAAAGCAGATCGAGTCTTTGAACTATGAAGACTCCACGGCTGCTGGGAGGAAGACAGTTCAGCTCATACAGGCTCTTGTTGAGGTGAGTAAGATAATTGTATTTCATGCCAGCTTTACATTTCAGAGTAACTGATAGTGCTGATCTTCAAGATTTGATTTGCTGAAGTTTTGTTGGAGTCTTTTGACCTCAGAATATGAATTTGACAACATTATTTGAATCCTTTTAAACTATTTTGCAGTTCCAGAGTTACTTTGATTGCCCTAGCAGAGCAGTGTATGCAGACGACGGCAAAACAAAGAGACAAATTTAAATGCTGTGAAATGCATATAAATAGAAACACATCAGAGTCCATAATACAAATGCCTTGTTTGCTCGTGAATTGTAACGCCCCCATTTTCTCCTGTCTATCCTGTCAGTCTTTGTGAAATAGGAAATGAAATAAATATGATTTTCACAAAAATTGCAAACAGTGGGTTATGTTTATTTATATAGCCATTGATAACTGTTTACACAATTAGCTCGTCCATGGTTATAGTCGCCTGCGCCAGCACCAATTATCCTCATGAGCCAGAAATTTAATGAGCACCAATGGAGAATTGTTCTTCTTTTTTTTTTTTAAAACATCAAGAAAATAAGATAATAAACTAGGTGAGTGCCTAAAATCCTTGGATACAGATATGTGTGTTTGCAGTGTGTTGTGTGTCTATAAACGTATTTCACTCTTTGTCTTCAGGTCCAGGAGTTTCACCAGTTGGAGTCAAACCTGCAGGTGTGTCAGTTCCTGGCTGACACCAGGAAGTTCCTGCACCAAATGATCCGCACCATCAATATCAAAGAAGAAGTCCTCATCACATGCAGATAGTGGGAGACCTGTCCTACGCATGGCAGATAATTGACAGGTACTTACTCACTGATAAACATTAAAACCTTCAAAACCCCTGGAGTTCTAACTGAGATAGGTGAAATTCTAAATAAATGGGATAAAAAGAGACAGTTAGTAGGAGCTGTGTGTACCATATTCTTACCAAAGTTTAGAGCAATGAAGAAGTCTATGTAATGGATGGAGTAAAGATCTTGGTTTGTCAGATGGTTTGTCAAAAAAAATGGAAGGAATGTTTCCAACTCATGTATAAAATTATCACTAATGAAAATTTATATCTAATGACAAGAATGAACGATAGTAGAGACAAAATTCATAAGTTTGACACCAGCTCCACAGATAAATGTTTAAAAAGCAGCACTCAGACTGGACTCCTCATACTTGCCTTTTGGTATTTTGAGAAAGTTAGAAAGACTTGGGAGAATACTGAAAGATGAATTTCAAGAACTTGTCATCATAAAGTTGCATTTTCACCAATGATTATTCTCTTTCAAAATTTTTGTCATTAGTTTATAAGAAGATCATATTGTAAAACTGTAAAAATAGCATGCAGATAGTGACAGATCACATGGTCAGCGATGACAGGACAGTCTGCTTAATTTATCATATAAACCATTAAGAGGATCACGGTGCTGCGGTTGTTTTGACATTAAACTTCACTCTGTTGTGTTTATGTTTTGTCTGTGAAGCAGATTACACCAGTTTGTTCTGCCTTATGTTTTATTCTGCAGCTTCACATCAATTATGCAGGAGAGCATCAGAGTCAACCCGTCCATGGTTACCAAACTGAGAGCTACGTTTCTGAAGGTGACGACTGTTTGTGCCACATGCACATACATAGACAAAGGAATAATAACTTTTATACATAAATAAACTTTCCCGTAAGTTTACCTTGATTTGGAGAATTGCTACCTGTGATGCTGAAACAATTCTTGTGTGTGTGTGTGTGACCAGCTGGCATCTGCACTGGACCTTCCGTTGCTGCGCATCAACCAGGCCAACAGCGCTGACCTGCTGAGTGTCTCTCAGTTCTACTCTGGAGAGTTGGTGGCTTATGTCAGAAAGGTACAGTACATTAAAGTCATGTTTTCACCTTTAATCTTAACTCCTGTATCTAAGAGGCTGTTTACACCTTATTAACATGGGTCATGGGTGATGTGATCACAGCGGGACAGCCCTCAGTGGGTGCGCACACATCTGGCATAACAATGCGTCTTCAGATGAATCTCACTTCCCTGCTTTATATGCAAATAAACACTTGGACTATTTTGTCACTTGAATGTCCATCACTGTCCATTTGGTGGTTCAATACAAAACTTTGACTATTTGCTCTCTTTCCTTTTTTTAGTTCATTGCCACACTAAACTGTCATATGAGCCTACAACATACATGAGCCTCATGTTTTCTGTGTGCTGTTGGCAGCTCAGCAGGAGATGCTCAATGGTGCACTGGGATTTTAAAACTGATCTGTGAGCAGGATGCACATTTTTACTTTTTCTGTGTGGGAATCTTGTTTTTTCATATCAAAGATGACGAAGAAAGACAGCGACAGAATCAGAGAAATTAAAAGTGTGTCCAAGCGCGTCATGGAGCATCTCTCCTGTCTGCTCTTTGCAGCGACACAATTTCACAAAGTTTATAAAGTTTCTCCTCACTCAACAAGTCTCAAAATTGTGTGATTGCTTAAGGGAGTCTGGGGATATTGTGGTTACTAGTGTGTTCACAAATATCCGCTGCTTATCCAGGCAGGTAAGACGCCATACACGTAATTTTTTATCACATAGAACCAAATGGTGTACATGGAGGACGTCAGTTGAGGTGGACCTTAGTGTGGCCCAGGACACATTGCGTTCCCACTGCTGAAAGAATGTGGTCACGTACAGCCCAGACCACCTCCTCCACCACCTCAATGCGTCTGAGGTGCATTCACACCAGTGCTTAGAACTGTCCACTTGTGATCACCCAGGATACGTGTTAATACCAAGTGTAGTCAGACTCAAAAAAGTTTCAGCTAAGAGGAAACACTTTTGACACTTTCTGCAGCACTCATAAGTGAACATGGTTTCAAAAGGGGTTCACAAGTTTAACAAATGAGCTCTGCATGCTGTAAATTGTTGTTCAGTAACAGCTGCAGTCATGATTAATGTTTCTACAACCATCTGTTTGGCAAATTTACCCCAAACCAGCTACTTAGTGGATGTGTACCTTAAGATGCTATTACCTTCTGGTCCCATCAGCCACATGCCGTGGTACTTTATGCCAGAGGATTTGCTTCTTCTAGCTGTATACAAGATTCTTCATCTTCAGCATCGTACACCATCTGCTTCTGAAGGCTAATCGCAACTCTTCTGTCATAAAAAAAAACCTCCAACATACATGTGATTCATGTTGGCGCTCAGTTTTGGGTCATTTTTCTTCTTGTTTCCAGGTGCTGCAGATCATCCCAGAGAGCATGTTCACCTCTCTGGCCAAGATCATCAAGCTTCAGATCCACGACATCATGGAGGTGCCCACACGGCTGGATAAGGACAAGCTGAAGGACTACTCCCAGCTCGGGGCTCGCTATGAAGTAAAGCATTTGTTGCGTTTGTCACACTGAACAATGTGCACGTAGCTCTTTGAGTCTTGTTCAGAATGAAAGAAAAATCTATGAAATCAAAAGCAGAAAGTTGTTCTGTTTTGATGTCGACTCATCTACCGTATGTGAGTTTGAGGCAGTCATACTAGCTGGCATTTCTGAACATTTTTCAATCTCACTCGCAGCTTTTGATGTGAAATACAAATTGGAAAATAAGGCTCGATATGGAAACAGATTGTGTTGGCAGAGACTTACTTGAATTGCATTAATTAGAATTTGTCAGGCTCATTTCGAAATGTTATCAAATGCCCTGAAATTAAATGTGGTTGTGATAAAAGTTAAACTTTTGACTAGATTTTTTAATTTAATTTCAAAAGTTAGAAATAAAATAGCATGGCAGATTTATTTATATTTATGCTGTTCAACTACAATATCTGCTGGCAATCATCTATTTTTATACATATTGATGTTGAATATTTTTTCTTAGGCTTATTCTTTGACAGCGGACTGATTTAATTTAACGTTGACTGGATTCTCTGTCATTTCTGTGCCTAAACAACCGTCTGCTTCATGTGGTTTTAGGTGGCTAAACTCACTCATGACATCTCGATTTTCACTGAGGGGATCCTGATGATGAAGACCACTCTGGTTGGAATCATTAAGGTAGATGATGTCATTTGTTATTTGGACTTGTTAAACAGTTTTCTACCTTTACTTTTAGCGTGATGATATAATATTAAAGCAGCTTTGCTAATAACACACTGTGATTCTGTAGGTGGATCCTAAGCAGCTTCTGGAGGACGGCATCAGGAAGGAGCTGGTGAAGAGGGTGGCGTATGCTCTGCACAAGGGATTGATCTTCAACCCCAAGGCTAAGGTCAGACATTAGATCTGCTATTTGTTGATCACTGTATATTTTTATGTTCATATTTTATAATGCATTATGACTGAAGTTTTCACTGAATTTTCTTCAGGACACAGGACAAAAGCAATTAAGGGGTAGTTCATATTATTTGATATAGGATTGTATGAGTTACTTATCAGTGTATTATCTACAGTAGATACCAGTTGGTTCAGTTAGGAGAAGCAGAGAGGAGCACAAGTACAAAAGCTAAGGAATAAACTGTGATTGGCGGGGTCAGCAGCAAAAGGTGTTTTAGACACAGTGTATTTTCCCCCCTTTACTTGGCCGTCGGAAAACCTTTTCTGATGGGAAACCACTGTTATGTAAGCCAGATGTCACTCTCTCCAAACCAACCAAACTCCATCGGAAAAATCTGCAATTTTACCTCACAGAACACAGGACTTGCAGGTCAATGGATGAATTGATTTGTTTGTGTAACAGAATTCAGTGAAAAGTGAAAAGATGAGTCTAAACAAGAATCTTTCACTCTCTTAGCCGAGCGAGCTGATGCCTAAGCTGAAGGAGATGGCGGCTACCATGGACGGTTTCTACAGGTCGTTTGAGTACATCCAGGACTACGTCAGCATTTACGGCCTTAAGATCTGGCAGGAGGAAGTGTCCCGCATCATCAACTACAACGTAGAGCAGGAATGCAACAGCTTCCTCAGGGCCAAGGTCAGACTCAAAGCATCTGACATCAGCACGCTTTTTACTGTTTCTGATCACATCTCTGAATCGTGCACTGACATCAGTTCATCCCTCTGTAATGAATACAAGAGGCTCTGGTTGTTTGTCTGTTTGTTGATTGATTGTCTCTTTTCTTGCTTCCAATCAGATCCAGGACTGGCAGAGTGTGCACCAGTCCACCCACATCCCCATCCCAAAGTTTCCCTCGTGGATGAGTCTGCCACCTTCATCGGTCGTCTCTGCAGAGAGATCCTCCGAATCACTGACCCCAAGTATGTCTCCACAAATATAAGAGTAAATTTGAAATAGAAGAGGTATTGAAGTTTTTTCTCTCAGAACAACTGGGTTTTAACCTGAATATGGAGATACAAGCTAGGGGCGAAAAATACAACTGTGCACCTCCTGAATCCAAGATTCTCTCTTTTACTAAACTAAGGCAAGTTTAATTCCTTTGGTAACTTATTATAAAATGAACTTCATCAAAACCTCAACAGAAAAACAAAATAAAACTCTCTAAAACTGTCTTGGTTAGTATTCCCTCTGCCATAACAAGCACCAACTTGGTTTGGTTGAAATAAATTCTTAATTCACCGAGTAAGAAGCGATAATATTCTGGCTCTACAGGATGTCTTCCTCCCACCACTCCATCGAGTGGGTGTATACTGTGCTGCCAAATGAAGAGTGTCTCTGAGCAGTGGCTCTCAGTCTTTCTTCTGGGGCATTAGTAAAATAAAAAGACAAAAATCGCCTGTAACGATTACCCAGAAAAAACAACCGGCACGTAATTCAAACCATCACCCATGCCTAATACAAGCCTTTTTTTTACAGGGTAACGTGCTACATTGACCAGATGAACACCTGGTACGACCTGAAGAACCACCAGGAGGTCACCAACAACAGGCTATTCTCTGAGATCCAGAACACCCTGGGTACATTCGGCCTCAATGGGCTCGACCGTCTGCTCTGCTTCATGATTGTCAAGGAACTTCAGGTAATTGGTGTGGAAAAAAGAAGTCTCAGGCTGTGCGACAAAGCTACCACTGGGCCATTATTGAAATAAACAAGCAACAAAAACTGCTTCCAACTCTGTGAGGGCTTTTATGGCTTTTTCAGTGCACATGGTATGAACACCTGAATATATTTGCACCCTGTTTCTCCCATTAGAACTTCCTGACAATGCTTCAGAAGACCATCCTGAGGGACAAAGCTGTGGTGGATGTTTTTAAAGCCATGCTGGGTGCTGTCAACCCAGTCCAGGGAATCGTGGGTAGGTATTCATTTAGGAAATCCTGCCACCTACAAGGAGCTTTTTATTCCTTGAGAAAAAATCTATTTGTTTTTTTTATTTCTGCAACAGCTAATGCCAGCAAAGTGTATGCCAGTGCTGTTGCCAAAACCCAGAAGATCTGGGGTGCATACCTGGAAGCCATCATGAAGGTACTGCGCTATGATATTCTCTTATATTGTGAATAGAAATTAATTATAAATAACTTAAGGTTCATGGTGTATTCTTTGAAAATGAAACATGAGCTGAAATTGTATTTATGATCTTAAATGCATCTTTAATGACCCCCGTCCCTCTCTTCTGTATCTTCAGTCAACGCCAATAAAGACATGATGTGGTAAAATAATGTAAATAAAATAAATGTGTTTACTGTAGGTGGGTCAGATGCAGATTCTCAGACAACAGATCGCTAACGAGCTGAACTACTCCTGCAAGTTTGACTCCAAACACCTGGCTGCTGCCCTGGAAAACCTCAACAAGTCAGTCCAGCCTCACCACCTCAGAGCAAACTGTACCACTCCTCTAATAGCTTTTAATGACCTTAATTACTATCATTAGTATCATTGGTAACACCTTTGTTTACCCTGCTATTTCATGTCAGAATGGCTGCAGTGAACAGGTCCATGCAGTATATAAATATTCAGTTATCACCGTTTCCTTTGCCAGTACTATATTAATGACTTAAAGGGATAGTTTAGATTTTTTGAAGTGGTTGTATGAAGTACTTACCCACAGTCGGTGTATTATCTATAGTAGATGGCAGTCGGCATGCCCCCCAGTTTGGAGAAGCAGTAGGAGTACTGTGTGGATAGGGACAATAGCAAAAAGTATTTGAGACACCTAAAAAAAAATCAGTATCAGATTAAGTGTACACTGCGTTTAGAATATTTTCATCGTTTTATCTTGCGCTTAGACAGCCTTGTCCCACAGGAAACCACCGTTATAAGCCAAACATCTTAATCTTGAAAACCACTAGACTCTTTTGGCAATGATTCCAGTGTTTTAACGGGTTTTATTGATTAAATGAAGTGACACAATAGCACAAACTAACTGATCAAAGCAGGAGTAAATGAGCAACTCCTGTTTTTGCCAAAGGTGAAGAGTGATGCAACGGCTTAAGTAACTGCAGTTTCCTTTTAGAAAAAGGCTGTCTGACAGCAAAGTAAAGAGGTGACAGTGTTCTAAATATAGCATGCAGTTAAACTGATATTGATTTTTTAGGTGAATCTTTTTTATGTGGCTAAAACATGTTTTGCTGCTGACCTTGTTCACAGTAGCACATTGTTTAGCTGTCTACACCTGCTGCGTCTCCAAACTGGGGACATGCTGACCGCCATTTACTGCAGGTAATACACTAACCATGGATAAGAACCTCATACAAGCCCACTTCAAAAAATCCCAAATAATTTAATGTTAAAGGTCTTGCTGTTTGATTTAAGAAGAAAATAACTGACATGACTTTTCCTAATTAGAATTTAAGCATATGTACTAGTTGATAAAAGATTGTTGCTCTAATTCAAAAATTTTCTTCAAACTCTTTTGCTTATTTACTGTATGCCTACTCGTAATGTTGCCAGGTCGCTGCTAGCGGACATTGAAGCTCACTATCAGGATCCATCCCTGCCCTACCCCAAAGAAGACAACACTCTTCTGTATGACATCACTGCCCACCTGGAGGCTGCAGGCATTCACAACCCACTCAACAAGGGTTGCTTCCCACACAGTGTGATTAGTGTTTGACAAAGAATGACTGGTTTTCAGAAACTCTCTCGCTCACTCTCTCTCAGCTTACTGCTCTGACCATATTCCTTCTGTTCACAGATCTACATCACCACAAAGCGCCTACCCTACTTCCCCATCATCAACTTCCTGTTTATCATTGCTCAGCTGCCTAAACTACAGTACAGCAAAAACCAGGGCAAGTTTTTTTCAGTTGGCTATTGTACAGCACATATTGTACTGTTGTTGAGTTGTACAATAATGGCTGATGTTTCAGAGGCTTAATTCTCTAGTTTGTTTTATCTATCACATTATAAAAGGTGTTTCTTGCACAGTTTCCTGTAAATGTTTCTTATAGATGTGATGGTGTCACCCACATGGTATAACACCCAGTACTGGCTACTCAGTCTCCTACAGTTTAATGTGTTTTTTAATTGTGGAGGCTGCTTACTGTACTTGGCACATACAGAGCATCATTCTGGGAAATGTATGAAGTCACTACTTGGATCAGGAAGGTTTAAGAAATGTGAGCACACCAGATTCTTGGTACAGTAGTGATAAATTATGTGGTAGATTTTTCCATCAGTAAGCCAGCTTTACTGATCTGTAAGGCTCCATCCACATATAAATGACCACACGGCTGATGTCTTGCGTTTTCACAGGAATGACATGCAGGAAAGCCACAGACCCCGTTGACTGGCCTCCGCTTGTGCTTGGCCTGCTCACCCTGCTCAAGCAGTTCCACTCCAGATACACGCAGCAGTTCATGGCTCTCATTGGTCAGTTCATCCGCTCCATCATGGAGCAGTGCACAAGGTAACAAAACAGACTTGACTACTGTTTTTTAAACAAATATGTTGTTTCTCATTTTTGTTTGTTTGATCTGAATACTGAAATGTATCCTGTTATGGCTTTAAGAACTCACATTTGCGTTTCCATTTGATCCATTGTAGTCAGAAAATCCCTGATATGCCTTCTGATGTGGTGGGAGCTCTGATGTTCCTGGAAGACTATGTGAAGTACACAAAACTGTCACGCAAGGTAGGACAAGTTTGACTTTAGTAATGTCGCTAGTAGTGTTGAAAAATCTATGAACAATTTACATTAGCCTGAGCTTTGATTGCTAATAATGCTACCGTAAAATGTTTAGCAGCTGTATAGGCATTTAAAGCACTATATCTCGCATTTTTCTTGTATAAATTGTGGGATAGTAATGTTTATTTCTCTTTATTTTCTCTGTTTTGTTAAGGTGGCCGAGGCCCATGTGCCCAGTTTCATTTTTGATGAGTTCAGAACAATACTGTGAAGATCTGGATGAAGCAGAAAATTATGCTTTTGTTGGCATAGGCTTTTTTCCCTCCAGTCATTTTGAGAAGCACAAGTGTTACTAATAACATCAACAATTTCTTTGGTCAATTCCTCAGTAAGCCATGTTAGTGTGACAGCGACCTAGGATGCACATTATCAGAACCCTGAAAAAGAAGCAGTTCCACTGAGTTCAGTCTCCATTCATTTTATGATTTGCAACTGTGCCTCAGTGTTTGCAGGGAAAAATCCTTTTGAACTGTTTACTTACACATTTCATTGACCATTAATGTCTTAATGCACTAATAATAGATTGTACATATAGAAAAATTTAAATAGCATATTACTTAATTTGCCAGCTTTGTATTTTGTCACTTTGTGCCATTTCCAAATAAAATTCATTCATAAAAAACGACTGTTGATAATATGTTGTTTTGTTTCCCATCACTTGATAATTTGATCTTTTGATGAAAGCTTTTACTTTGAAAAACAAACCCGGAAGTCCAACCTTACCAACTGTTGTGGAGCCACTTTTTTCGCGCGTGATTTGTGTGTGTTATTTCTGTCTTTATGTATTTTATTGTAGGCTGTTATCTTTATAACTGCATTAGGGGGAAATCACTGACACCTGGTGCTACACTGCTGCTTCACCTTCATACAGTTGCTCCTCAGCTAGCTAGCTAAGCTAATCCGACCTGAAGCAGGTAACGTTAGCGAGCTGGGCTAACGTACCGGCAGCTACCGGCAGTTAGCTTAACTTTAGGTTATGTGTGTTGTGTCTGTGATCTTAGAGAGTAAAAGATAGACGCCGTAATGTCTCTCAGCGCGGTTCACGGAACACTGTCCAGCCTTAAGTCATGTCAGACAGACATCGGGACGGGAATGGACATAGTGACAGATGTGGCCATGGACCTGGCGGAGGCTCAGGGTAAATATTACCATCAGTAATACTTGTCGAATATTTTCTACACAAAAACTCTTGAAAACTACTCTGTGCTTTGAACGTTACATTTAGCTGATGTGTCAGCTGCACTTACCAGCTGCTTAAAGACTTTCTGTTTTACAAACAAAATTCATGAAACGTTTTTATAATATGAAGCAGTGGTACAGACTAAACTACCTAGACGTCTAAAAAGTTGTTAAATGAGCTCCATCTTGGCCAACAACATTAAGCATTATTATGTATGTGTAAGAAGAATACATTATTTCAGTCTTTTTAAAAAAGGCAATGGGCACTACTTTTTGCTAATCGTTACAATGGTGATTTCCACTTGAACAATAAAGAACTAACTGTATCTGTGGTTCAACTCATGATTTTATTATGAATGTAAATAAGGAACATGGCAAGTACTGCTTACATGTTAATGCATCAATGATAACGATCCAGTAATATGACAGTATTATACTTGCAGGAGTCATTCTGCATAGTGAATACTTGTATTGATGATACATCATTTGCTGATGTTCATGCAATACTTTGTAGTATTTTATATAATGTATTTGTGTGTATTTTGTATATACTATTGGCATTGCTGCTTTTACTTAGGTGAATGAGCTGCTTTTTCAGTCACCATGTGTGATATTTTTTATGTTCCAGATGAAGATATGAACCCTGGCATCAAAGAGATGGAGGCCATGATTCTGGAGTGTGCGAAGCTGGACAGGGAGATTAACCACTTTGTTGATGTTGTGCAACAAGTCACAGCAGAGGTGAGGGCAACCTGGCATGATTTAATCACATAAAGCATCCGTTCCCCTTATACTGAATGAACAGATGCATTACTGGGATAAGGATTTGAATGTAAAAGAAGTGCATACAGAAGATTGGTTCTTTAGAAAGTCATTCAACACTCAGGGAGACTCCTGCTATGTTGTGTACACCCAAGAGTGGTAAATCTTAATGTCAAGGTTTTTTTTTTTTAAATGTCAGGGAAAACACTGAAGTTGACGCTAATTGTAAAGGCAGAGGAAATAGCCTAACCTACTTCAGTTTCTGTAGGTTACTTCACAGCAGCCAGAGGCCATGTTCAGCCTGTCTGCCAAAGTGAAGGAGCAGTTCTCAGAGAAGATAGCCAGGCTCTCTGACGCTGAGCTGCAGAATCACCAGAAAGTTGTGGCCTTCAAGGACAGCATCAAGAACTCTCTCAAACAAGGTAAGGCCTGTGCAAAGGAAAGATGGGAAAATAATTTGAATTTATGCAGTGCTAGACTTAGTACAGAGTATTCAGGACTTATAATAGCCTTTGATAACCGCTGTGCTTGCAGGAGGGCTTCTCGCACGGAGAGGGAGAGAAATCTCGGGCTGTGTCCTTTTTCAGGATAATTACCTTAATTTGAAACAAGCACACCAGAGTTGGCAGAGTTTACCGTTGAATAATTATGTTTGTCGGCCACCCTGTAGTTGTTATTTTCTGCTTTTTAATTGTTGTCCTTATTACACCCCTTATTAAAAAGTGGCCACACACAGACAACACCATATTTTTAGATTCTCTGTAGACATTATGAGTGAAATTGCTGCTGCACCAGTGTTTTTTTTTTTTTTTTTTTTGGCAGTCTGACTCAGTCCCAAAAATTGCATTGTGTGAGAAAACACATTTTGAGGTGTGAACTGAGGTGATTTTATGAGATCATTTCTTATACTGCCAGTGAATTCTGTTGTGCTGTGTGAAGGATTAACCCATCAAGCATCATTATTCACTGAATGGGCTACATCAAAATCTCATTATAAATGATACATATTAAATAAATGATGAATAAAATCTCCTTGTATCACTGTATGTTCATTAAAACAAGCTACTTCTAAATTTAGTTTTACCTCTGTCTGTTTAAGCAGGGTGACTTTAGGAGAGACAGACTAAGTGAAAAAAGATGCAAATGTGACATTTTGTTTATTCAAACAACAAGCCTACTTCTAATCTGGAATTTGCATTGTGCATCTTTTGTGCATAATGTTCCTTTTCCAATTGTGAAAACTGGTAATGTGGAGAAATAATTAAAAGGTGTATTGTTATACACACATTTAAAGTCCTAAGTTTACGGGTCAGACATAGGAAATGTAAATGTTTTGGGCCCTTGGCCATTGACTTTTTTCAAATCTAGGTCTTCTAAGAATGTAATTGAATAGACCTAGTATAGGGTGTTTTTTAAATACCCTGAGCACAGGATGGCCTTTCACTATTCGATTGTTGTAACTATGCTGGGACATCAACAATAGATATTGTGAATTTTGTATGTGGACTAAAAAAAGGGGAGATTGCTTTATGTGTGGGTGGGTGCGTTAGATTTCTGTGTACCTGTGTGAGCTGGTGAGATTTTTGTGTGTGCATGTCAGAAACTGCACCTGTTGGTGTAATACCTGAAGGCTATTTGTGCTACTATAACTGCATGTAGTTGTATGTCTTATACTAAAGTAAGAGTTTGTGAAGTGGTGGTAAAATTTGGTGAACAGCAAATCCTTCATGGCTTATTTTTATTTTTATATTTTCATTTTTTTCCAGAATCCACACAGGTGCTGTAAATCCTCAAAAACATTTGAATTTTAATGTAGTGGTTTCAAGGTTTGAAAAGCGGCAGGATTTTGTAGTGCTTTTGAAAGTGCTTAAAACTGCTTGAAGTTGCAATTCTGTTACTTTCATTAATGCCTATCTGACTGAATAGTTAATTTTTCAGATAAAGAAATAAAATAAGTCAAACACTGGCTCAGCCAGGATGCCAAGTCTGCTTACAGACAGGTGACACATTTGAAACATGAAACTTTGCGTTTTCCTTTAATTTGTCACCCTTCTTTAGAATGCTATTACAAAACATAATTCTGCTTGTTTATAGCACAGTAACATCTGTTTTAATGTGAAGAAGAAGTAAAATTGTCGTTTTGAGTAGCCTATATACTGCATGTATTTAAATGTGAAATTTACTACAACTATAAGGTTCTGGAAAAGCTTGAAAATGCACCTTGAAAATTGTTTGCTTGAATCTGACTTTGGAAAAGGTATCGAAACCCTGTTTTTTTGCACTTAATAACATGCAGGATTAGCTTTGATTTTATAAGCGCCTAAGTGGGACATGTTTCTGCCAGATCCGTGTCCTTGCCTGCTGAATGTTCTCCCGCCATCTCGTCATTCATCCAGTTCACAATTTATGACTGTGATTGGTCATTTGGAAGCACACTGACTGTATATATGTTGTGTTTTCAGCCAATCAAGAGTCAACAGAGAACATGGAGGAGCTTGATGAGGACATCGCTGTTACACAGAGCCAAGTCAACTTCACCTGTCCACTCACACAGGTAGACCACTGCAGCCTGCTGATGACTTATTTTACTTTGAATGCTTTCTCTTATTTCAAAACATTTCTATCTTATTACAGGGTTTCCACAGGTTCTTAAAGTCTTAAAAAAAAATCTAAAATCCAATAATCTGAATTTTAGGCCTTAATATGTCTTTATAGGTCTTAAATATGGTTTTGATGGGTGTCAAAAATGGATTGGATTATGAAGTTAACATTAGTTATGAAGCTGCATTAATGCAGTTGTTTGGGGGTAAAATTTGCATTTATCATGCTGTAAAAACCACAAAACAAAACCAACATGTAAACAAGACCAACTATTGGAACCAACTACTAATACTTGGTTTTGCTTACACACAGTCATGCTCAGTTGAATGTTAATTCTGGGATTTTTCTTCATATCCTTTATATTTTAAAATGGCTGTATTTTTATAAAGTCTCATTCTTAAGTTCAGTCTTAAATTTAGCTTGTTAAAACCTGCAGAAACTCTAGATCACATCGCCACCTAATTTCTGACTGTAGCATGTTAGTTTCCGTATCAGCATAGCATACAAAACCATGTTCATTTGATGTTTTAGCAACTAAATTGTGTTTTGGGTCTCTGTGTTTGATCATGTAACACACCACTGTGTATCTGTATTCAAGGTGGAGATGGTGAACCCGGTGAAGAATAAGAAGTGTAACCACCACTATGATGAAGGAGCCATTATGGGACTGATCAAAACAAGACACAGCCAGAAAAAGAAATGCCGGTAAGACACTCTCCCTCAGAGGGCTGTTAGAAAGTTGAGTCAGGCTTTACAGCAATAAACAACTCGGCAGGCTGGCGTGGGACCAGCAGTCTGCCTTAATTCACATTTTCTTTATTATACTGCTTTGATGTTGGAATGAAATTAAATGTGACTGGTCCTAGAGGAACACCAGTGAAATCGCAGCGCAGTTCCACTGTATGTTGTTGTCAAAATAACTTATTGTCTTGAGTCCTGACTGTGGTCACTGCACACCTTATGTGCACAATTTAAGCAGCAATACTCAAGAGGCTTTCTTTATTCTGATGAAATGTATGACCGATGAAAGGCTTGTCTTCAAGAGTGTCAATGCAGAGATTTTTTTCAACACACCTTTGTGAACATTATTATATTACCCTTTAAACATGTTAAGTTTCCCTCTCTTTTTCTGTCCTCTAGCTGTCCCGTGGTGGGCTGTGGGAACACAGATGTGAAAGAGTCGGATCTAATTCCTGACCAGATGCTCAGGAGAAGGATCCAGAGTCAAAAGAGACAGAGCAACCGGACGTAGTGCTCTATATTTTTCATTGGCTGAATCCTTCATCATAAAACTGGTGCCTTAGTAATTATTTGTTTAAGAACTGAACATGTGGTTGGCAGTTTTTTGACACAGTTGTTAATCAATATTTGTTGTTTTTTTTTAGAGATTTGTACCCGAGGAATGGTTTGGATTATTTGATACATATAACTGCTATTATATCAGTCAAATATTGCTCTCTCCACACCAACCAAACTCCATAGGTGAAATCAGTAATTTTACCTTGCAGAAGACAGGAGCTGATGGTCTACCACTGCCTGGATCTGTTTGTTTGTTTGTGTTGTTAGTTCAGATTCACTGAATAGAATGAAGCAGTTGAAAATCAACTCCCAAGTTATGTTCGGCAAAATTACTGAGTTTGGAGTTTGGGGAGAGCGATACTTGGATGATATTTGGACAAGTGGACACTTTTAAGTGGCTAAAATGCCTTTTGCTGCCCACCCTGTCTACAGCAGTACATCGCTCCTGTCGCTTGCCCAAACTGAGGTCATGCTGACTGCCATCTACTGCAGGTAATACAGTGACTATCAATAAGTACCTCGTACGTCACTTCAAATAATCCAAACTATCCTGTAAGACTTGTGTTTCAGCTGGAACTTTTTTGTTTACTCCAGTCTTGTTGAATGTAAATAAAAGATGCAGATCTATTCATTAATAAATATCACCAAATTTGTATATGTAACTGGGAGTGTGGCTAAATCATTTTTCTAGTTTCTGTGGTCTACATGATGCAGTAAGTTGACAGAGCCACAAGAGAGCAGTGTCTGCAGGAGGACTCAGGATTCATGTAGTCTGCAGAGCCAGAACAGAGGAAATGAACTTTTCATCTCTGGATTATAAATTCTTAGCTCCATGTAGGATTATTGGCAGAGTAGAGTGACCACTACGGGCAACTTTAAATCTGTGAGGTGCTCATTTTAGTTTTTCTTCAGGTTAGTGAACATAGTGTATTTGAATACGTATCAGAAATGTTGAAATCTTTCTGTGACTTGCGAGCCTCCTTTTTAAAATAAGACCATTTCTGCAGATAACTGAAGGAGGATACTGAAGATAGAACTTCCTCAAAACTGGTTGTTTGAATGGTCCATAAACAAACCATTCTATAACATCAGCGGGAATGCTCTTATGTGATTAAATCTCTCTTCCTGCCTGCTCTTGCTCCCTGTGAAGGGTCTTTGTTCCAACGAGAAACAAACAAAGGCAGTGTTGAGATGAAGCTAGGTGAAGCTAATCTTTTAATAACCTTGCATCAGGCATTTTTAAAAATCTCTAATTGCTCCTTCGCTCCAAACTGTGCGTCACACAGCACTAAGAGCATTCCGCCTATGAAGATATTAAGTGGCAACAAATGATCTAGCTAATGTTGACTCATTCATTTCCCCACTCTGCT
The DNA here is from genome assembly GCA_034769285.1 of Lutjanus argentimaculatus. Lineage (NCBI taxonomy): Eukaryota > Metazoa > Chordata > Actinopteri > Lutjaniformes > Lutjanidae > Lutjanus > Lutjanus argentimaculatus. Next base: position 900,453 of record JAWZSL010000081.1, read on the forward strand.
TCATTTTGAATTGCCATTCTGCAGATCTAATCCTGTTTACTGCACAACATGTTAAGTCACAGGTAATTTCACAACAACAGTTCAATTTGTGGAGAGTGTACACACACACACACACACAAACACGCACCAGCACTGCGTTCAGCATATCACAGCAGAGCCATTAAAGCTGTTTCACTAGATGGAAGCAGAGCAGTAAATATCCTCAGAAATTCAATCACAATATCGTATGGACATGCAGCGCCAGAAGGAAAAAAAAAAAAAACAATCAATTCCCCATAGATGTTTGCTTTCTTCTGGTTATGTTTGATGTGGAATTCACATTCATCTGTTCACAAGCCCCAAGTAGTAGGTGTAATGGCTGCCTGAGACACTGTAAGCCTCAGTATCTGGCTTGTCTGAGGAGGATTTTACCTTTGGCTGGAAGTGAACATGGTGTCACTCTCTGGCGCAGGAGGCCTGGCTGAGGCAGTGCCAGAGCTGAATGGAAGGGGAGGAGAACAGATGACTAGTCCTCCAAAATCCTGGTTTGATCCAGGTGTCATGCTTCTCTCTCACTGGGTTTTTGGGGCTAAACCCAAACAGTTTGACATTCCCATCAAAAAAGGAGCCTTTTTCTATGTCGTTGATACACTTTTATAGAGTTGCCAAGGAGATTGTATTCTCTCTGACCTCCTCCCCCTGATGTGAACAAAACAATTTCCTTTAGAGTGAAATACCAGAACTTAAGAGATAGCACTGTGAAGTGTGCACAACTGTACTTAATGCAGGGGAGACTGGGGTCGGTTGCAACACTTTTTGATGAATTGATATATTGAGATCTGTTTTTTTTACTCCATAATATAGGTATTGGCATCGTCACCAAAAATTCAGTATCGGTCGGGCCCTACTCCTTATCCATGATCACTATATCACATATTGCTTTTAGAGCCAAATATTTATAGGAATGGAAGAAGTCAGATGTTGCATCTGGGGACAGTTGCAACACGATCAGAGAAGGCTGCAACAGTTTAAAAATGCATTAGGTTTTGCTAATGAACTTTTGCTTTTTGTCTCAATAAGCATAATATTCTTATGCTGTTTTACAATAGCAGAGCAATTATTTATGCAAAAACATTATATATATTATAGTACAATTGATTTATTTTGTAATATTTATCAAATAGCAGTTGAGTTCTGTTTGTTTATGTGTAAAACACAGGCCTACCTTGAGTCAGTGTGCAGATGTCACAGATGCTTTCAATCTCTTTATTTCAGTGTGCAACAGGAAAAGCAAAAGAGGAAGTTTGCAACAAGTTGATCCTGACACGTTTCTAATTTGAGGATTAAGACTTGTTGCAAATGTCCCCATACAAGTACTACTTGTATGATCATCCTGTGTTCCCACTCAAATTGCAAACACAGAATTGGCCTCTGTCACTAATGCTTTGACATGTCACAGTAGAAAAAGCACAGGTTTAAAATGTCATTATTTACTGGGACACTTGAATAGAACAGAGTCATTGTTCATGTTACTGTTATGAGTAACACCTGTGCTTTTCCCACTATAACAAATCAAAATGCTGTGAAAAACGGTCTACTGTGCATCAGGCAGAGTGCATTTCAGAGATGTTATCCCAGCTGGCATTAGTGATGTGTACATTTTTATAGCTCAAGACGTTTGGAGGCAGAATCCAGTGCAAAGTTAATATACTGAAAGGACCATATAACTCAAGTCAGTTCTGATTTGATTGTATAAAGTTATGTCAGGTTGTCTACGATGATGTAAGCTCAAGTTCAACGGGACTCTATAATTGAATAAAAATGCATGGCCTCAATTGTGCAGAATATTTGATTTTATTGAGTAAACCAATTTTTGTAGGGAAGTTTGTGTTTGAAAGGATGAAGAAAACTATAGTTAATAGCATTTAGTTTTTATGATCCTAATCCTCAAATTACATCATGAGTCCCTGTACATACAGTACAGGGATAATGTAAGATTTTACTTCATAATCCGATTTTACTTTTAAACCTCATTTCATCATGGCACACAACTTGCTGAGTATGGAAACTATGAAATAACTGACAGATACTAGTGGTACCAGTGTGCACATTTGGTTGCCGTCACCCGCTGCCTTAAAGTAAAACAGAGACAGTGTTTTATATTTGGTTTAAAATATAAAACTGAATGAGAAAGTGGTGCAAACACGTGGCTGTATTGCTCCTCACCCTCAACCACTCCTCTTTTCTTTCTTTTTACAGGGTGTCTGCTTATTCTCTGTTCATCAGTTTTGATGTTTTTATGATTTCCTTATAAACTTTTTTATGGCTCATACCTCTTTTTCAGAATTGCATGAAAACTATATCCGTTAATCATAATACATGGCTGTCTAATCCACGTGAATTCTCTGCTGTATGTTTTTGACCTGGTGGGACCATTCTCACCCTTTGGGAAATCGCTGTAATGATCTTATATGGACTTAAAGGGACAGTTTTCTGGGGACGGCTTGATACCACTTTTTCATGTCAGGTTTCTGATACCACAACCTTGAGTATCTGCTGATACTGATACCAATAACAATTCAATACCAGCTTTTCCCTGTCTTCAACAATTAAGCTGTTAATGATACATTTATATGGGTGCACTTTGCTTAACCATCTAAAAACATAATTCTCAATCTGTGAAACAAATATTCTGCTCCCATGAAGAAAACCCACAACGTGACTCCATTATGCAACACTGCTTTTTCACACACAGAGCTTTTATCAGCATTTTTGATTGGTTAGCACCATTCAAACATTCAAAATAAAATTTAAATAAATTGCCTACATGCATAAATTGCACTTGATTGTTTTGCTTTTTAGCAAACTGTTCTCATGTGACATGTGATATGTGATAGTTTAGTATCTGTTTCTGTGTTTAATGTGTGTGTTTTTTATGATTTAAATAATTTTTAAAATTTTTTTTCCTATGTTTTTTCTCTTTTGCTCTTTCCGTTAAAAAACTAATTTACTTAATATTTATCTGTTTATAGTATTATAATGCTCAGGTCTGTAACAAATGATTGTTATTAATACTTTAAGGAAATAATTAACTTAAAAAAATACATATTATGATTTGTCATATGCTCACATATTACAAGCATTTACATTTTACATTATTTAATTTTGATAATCCCCTTAACACAATTTATCATGCAAACCAAAGTGTCATGAAAGCATCTCATTCAGTTTTACAGATTTTTAAAAAAAATGTTACTTATTTGAAATGAAGTTGAGACCGAATATGTAAATGTGGTTAAAAGGCGTACTGTCTCTTTAAAAGACAACACCTCCCAGCAGTCACTGGATCCTGGTCGAGTATCGCTGCTTAACCACAGCCGCTCATAGTACAGACCGTGTGTAGAGCAGAGAGAACCACACAACAGCAGCCCAACGCACAGGAAGGAAGAAGCAGCTGCCAGCAGCACAGACTGAAACAGAACTGACCTGTTTATTTCACCGATGTGACAACAGGAGTGTGTGAGCTGCTGTCAGTGTGTCAGGAGCTGAAGTGCAGGTGAGTGCGTCCGCTGTCCTCAGAGTTTTACGGTGGACTGACGTGAAAATGAAAATGAGCCGGAGTAGAATCGAGAACAAGTGAGAAAGACTGACATGAGAGTAGAAGCGTGTGTGATTTCGTACAGTACTTAGGAGAAATATAAAGTAAAGACAGTAGTTTTATTGGTGAGTATCTCAGAAACTGAGCCAACAGGTGTATCAGGTCACACCTGTTGGGAATGTAAACTACGCACAACAGTTTGCCTTGCAGATGAGCTCCTGAACTCGCTCTGTAAGCTGCTGTCTTGTTTATTTCCGTACAGGTGGAGCAGCTGGTGTTCAGGTGGAGGACATATACAGCTGGACATGGATTATTGGTGCCAGGCTTCACCGCTTTGGATTTAGTTAAGACACCGCAGACTCCTTCCTCCTCCCGTTCGGTGAATTGAAGAAGTGAGTGCGCCAAGAACAGGTGGATTTTGTTTGTGTGCTCGGCTTTATCCCCCCTTCATCCACCTTTCACCTTTATGGGGAACCAGGTGGAGAAACTGACGCATTTGAATTACGCAGAGGTGCCCACGTCGGACCCAAATGGGTTCGACCCGGACGACGACGGCCCGCGGATCGGCGTCTCTTACATTTTTTCTAACGACGACGGCGACGACGACGACCAGGACGACAATTTGGACCACTTTTCATCCGTAAACCGCGCGGTGAACCATGAGGAGAAGCCCTTCGACCCACAGGACGAGCTGGAGTGCGCGATTTACTACCGGGAGGAGTGCGTGTACGAGAGGAGCAGCGGAGGAGCGACGCACTCTGCGGAGAGTCTCCTAAACAAGTGCAGACCCGGAGACCTGCTGGAGTTTGTGGCCACCGGACAGTATCCACACTGGGCTGTTTATGTTGGGGACTTCCAGGTGGTTCACCTGCACCGGGCTGAGATCAAGAACAACTTTCTGACAGACGTGAGTCAGGGCAAAAAAGGTCGGATAGTGAACGGCCTATACAGATACCGCGCGCTCCCGCCGGAGGTGATCGTGCGTAACGCCCTGGACCATGTTGGCTCTAGAGACAGAGAGCTGTACTGGAGGAACTCTGAGTGTTTTGCCGCCTGGTGCCGCTTTGGCAAACGGGAGTTTAAAATCGGAGGGGAGATAAGGATAGGAAAGCAACCGTACAGGCTAAAACTCCTCTTCTCCGAGAAGAAGAGTCACGTTCTGGAGTTTCAGAGCCTGGAGGACGTGATCATGGAAAAGAGGAGGAACGATCAGATTGGCAAAGATGCTGTGATGCAAGAGCTGGCCAACCACCTGAACACGACACAAGAAATCAAAGAGGAGCATTTTGTTAACTGAGGCTGAATTCTCTGCTGTCACAGGAAATGTTTGAAGGAAAATACCCACTTTTCATGCTTAAAAACAAAGCATGTGTGTTGTGGTGGGGAGCATTTATCCCCCCTCTAGTCAACCAGTAAGAGCTTTGTCTGTGGGTGTGGGTACATATCTGCCACAATGCAAACAAAAGTCAATCTTCAGAGGAGGTTTTAAAGGGACACTTCACCCCAAAATCAACAATGCATATTTTCCCTCTTACCTGTGTTCTTTTTATCCATCTAGATTGGTTTGGTGTGAGCTGCAGAGTTTTGGAGATATCAGCCGTAGCGATGTCTGTTCTCTTGAATATAATGAAACTAACTCTGCTTGTGGTGCTCAAGGCACCAAAAGATACTTTTGAAAAACTTGATAGCAATGTCTTCTTCCAGAAATCATGACCCTGTTTCTCAGTCCACAGACCTTGCTGTAAGCAGCTTCATGTAGGAACTATTTTCTTTCTACTAGAAAGAAAGTACTTCCGATAGATTGTACCATAGAAAAAAAAAAGTTTCTTCAGTTTTCTACATAAAACTGCTCACAACGAGCTGTGGATTATCTCGAGTAACAGGGTCATGATTTCTGGTCATGGTTTTTTTTTTTGGCCGACATCTCTGCAGCCAATATCTCCAAAACTTGGCAACTCACTCCAAAATGATCTAAGTGGATGAATAACACTTCAGATCAGAGAAAACGTGTGTTTTTTGATTTTGGGGTGAACTGTCCCTTTTAAAATTCATCTTAAGCATCAATTTTTTTCCTCCAAAATGAGAGGAAAAGCCCTGACATCTGGGGTGACACTTGTTTCATTCTTAAGTGCATTAGCAAAGCAGATCACAAGGGTCAAAACAAAATTCCCACAAGTTAATTTGCATTGGAAATGAGAGAAAATTGCACACCGTTAAAATTTCCTCCCTCCTTTTAAGAAAAAAAAGAGGCTTTACACACTCAACCCGAGATGAAGTGACTTATTCTGATGGATACATTTGCATTGGAGCTGCTGCACCTGCAGTCTAATCATTTGGGGATGAAGTCAGAATTTAATTGCCCATAATTATCTTTCTAATCCAATGAATCTTTGCACAGAGGAGCAAAACCTCTCCAATGTACTTCTACCTGATGAGAGTGCTGAAAGCGCTTGCTCCCATACAACTCAGGTGCTGGAGATCAATACAGAGTGGAAGAGAGACTTACTACTCACTGTTATTATTGTTGTGTGTCAACCTTGAGGATCCCCTTCTGTTGCTTTATGGCCAATCATCGCACAGCTCTGCCCACTCTCTGACTACCTTGTTGACACTGTTCACAGCTATGACAGTGCACTTGCATTGATTCATCCTTCAACAGTTTATTTTTTTGGAGAAAAAAGATGTTTGTATGAAGGAATATGGAAATAAATCTATATTTGAGCATTAACGTTTATTATTTTCTTTTTAGTGAAGGATTGTGACTGACCTTTTAAATGATTTATGGGAATGTTGATACTAGAGCTCGACATACTGGATTTTTGGGGCCGATACTGATATAAGTAGTAAAAAAATTGGCTGTATACATACATACATTAGGGCTGCTGCACAGTTAATCAAAATATTATCGCAATCGCAATATGCCCGATGAAATGTCCAAATTGCAGAAGCTGCAGATTTGTGATGAAGGAAAAACGTGTGACAAGAACATTATGATGAAGTAAAGTAGTGCTGCAGAGACACACTGGTCTATAATTTGGTAGTGACCCCTACAAATGTCACATCATCATGATTTTTTTCAGCGATAATGAAAACTTTGATGTGAAAATGATGATTTACTGTAACAAAGTTGAGAAAACTCATCATTTCAAAGCAGCTATCTTCACTAAAAACTCCTTAGTTTTTAAATAAACTAGAAAGGTCTAACTATAATCTTTTATTGAGATGATTTACTTTTTCCTCTTAAAAAAAACTTTCATCTTTGAGTTTTAGAAACAAAAAAATATATTTTAAAAAATGTTTAGTAAATTTATTAAGGTGAAAGTGAAAAATGGTTCATTTAATATGAGTTGCAACCATTTAATTTTCAAGGACCCAAATAATGACAAATTGGGTTTAAAATTGGGTTTCTAAAACTCAAAATTCAAGTTTTAAAGAAGAAAGTAAATTATCTCAACAAAAGATTGTGGGTATGAGTTTGACTTGACTCAAAAATTTGGGTGAAGCCAATTGGTCTGAAATTATGATTTTTCTCAGTTGTTTTCTACAGAAATCACCACTTGTGATTTCATATTGCGAACACAATATCTGTTAAAATAAACACAGTATTTTATTTTAACAACCTGCATTATATTTTGGATTAGAAAATGTTTTCATAATGGAGCATACTGGACAACATATACACGATATGGATACAGCTGTGATAGGCCAATATCGGGCTGATAATGACAAACGGATATATCTGTCTGGCCCTTGTTGGTACAATACTAATCCATCATTTCAAACTATGAATCTCAGGAAAAGTAGAAGAGATTCTTCTATGTTCTAACCAAACCCTGCGTCCTTGTTTTGCACTGCACAGATAATCTGAAAGCAGCTACGCCTCCTCCATCACAACCCCAATTCACACCCCGGAGGAGCTTGAACGGCTCTACCTGTTCAACCAGCGAGATCCCTGCGTTTTGTTTGTTTGTTATTGTCTGATTACGAGTGTTGGCTGCCCTACAGTTAAAGCTGCTAATGCTGGCTGTTTTGATCTAAATATTTGCTCCAGAGCTGCAGCAGCTCCCCGAAACTACTTAAACATCAGCTTTGTTAGCTTGTGTTCCAGCCGTGCTGGACATTTTGCTTTGTTTACACCTCTGCTGACTGAAGATAAGTCATTCTTGAAAGTTTGGCTGCAGGCTAAGAATGTTCTTCACTCATATTTGGCTTTCCTTCCTTCCGCTGGAATTACAGCATTCATTAAATTTCGGGCAAAGGTGCAGTTTTGCTTGTGTACACTCCACAAATAGACTCAGACAAATCTTATCCCCACAAAGATACAGTATGAGACAGGTGTATATACAATATATACAGTATGAGGGATAAAAGATTGACATTGTGATGGAGAAACAGACCATAAAACTAAATTCTATATCAGATTAGAACATGAAAATTGAGATCTGTATGGCAGTTTAACCGCCAGTGCCTGAACAATAAAAGCCTGTGAGCGACTTAGCAGTGTCTCCACATACAGACACCGCAACGGAAATTACAGCAGACTCTGAAGTTGTTTTGAACTGCGAGACAACGTGGTTTGTTTTTTTTTTTTTTTTTGTTTTTTTGAGTTTCAGAGGAAGCTGATGACTCCCTCATAGCCAGTCAGTAGATGAGTTACTTTGCTTGTTTGTTTTCCTCTGGTAATATTTGGACGGAGATACTGCTACAGTCATTTTGCTGCAGGTAAGGTCCCACTGGACCCAAAGCAGGATCATCATCAGCTCTGATACCAAATAGGAAAGCTGCCGGACACATTAGCATTTCTTCAATCCTCTGTGGTCTCCCACAGTGATGAAATATAAATTGTGTGTGTATGTGATGCATATTTATGATAATCAGCCACATTTTTTAGCACCAACAGAATGCAGCATTGGGTGAAGCACACAATGTTGAAGCAGCTGCCGGTGGAGTTGTGTAATTGTGAATATTAACTCACATTTTTCATCATGTGTGACAAAGCTGAAATGGAATTATTCTTACATCGTATATTTCATTCAATTAGATTTTCTCTCCACAAGTTTGTGAGTTTTCTGTGGTCTTGTACCACGTGCTATAAAAACAGACACAGCTAAGAAAAAGACATCAAACTGTCTGCTGAGTTAATATGCATTTGAGCAATGTTTTATTGTGCAGTTTGATGTTTTTAAAGCCACCCTGTGGAGTTTCCTTGTCAACAAAGTTTGTGTTTACATGTAGTGTTAATCACCAAAACACACAGCGTGTTTCATTGAGGTCTAGCAAACATGTCAAATGTATTTTCTCCCTCATAAAACATTTTCAAAACATATTTTTAAATGTCCAGTGTGTAAGATCTGCAGGGATTTATTGATATAAGATGGCTGAATATAATATTCATTTTTTTTAGTGTATAATCACATGAAAATAATAAGATTTGTTGTGTTTTCATTGCCTTAAAATGAGCTGTTTATATCTACAGAGGGCACAAGGTTCTCCTACACCAGTGCTACTCAACATACAGCCTGCAGGCCAAATCTGGCCCTCAGAAGGGTGCTGGGGGGCCCTCCAACCATTTCAGAATTTTCAGTTAAAATAAATTTATTCACACTTGGCTTTTGTTGCTTGTTTATACCAATTAGTAAATGTTCAATAATGTCCCTTGGCTGTTACTTGGAAAGTTGCGTAAATGCACAGAAAAACTGAAAATACGCTCTTCATTATGCCCCTCTGAGCAGTTTATGTTAATAGTTTATGTTCATGAATCATTCCACGTGATTGAGTGATTGCATGATGGAAGACATTCCAGCCCTGTTTAATGCTGCATAAATATATATAAATTATAAATGTAACCAAAACATTTCTGGCTAAAATGCAGGTGCAACTGCAAAGTTCAGTAAAATACATGATTTATCTGTTATACAGCCCCAGCGTCAGTTAATTTGCAAATAAAGAATCCAAACAAAGATTAGTTACAAGCCTTTTAATGTATTTTTATCTGATAAATATTATTATTGCTACTTTATTAACTGACCCTTGGCCTCCTGTTCATTTGGTAAAAGTGGAAGGAGAAGTGTTTTTTTTTGTGTGTGTGTGTGATGAAAAAAAATCATATTGTGATAATGGCAATATTAGAATATTATAAATTCATATGATGATGAAGGCAATATTACAGGGAAGTGACTTGAGTAGTATGAAAGCGGTTTTGCACACTGTAATATGTAAGAAACGCAAGACGACTGTAACAGCAAAAGGAACAATACAACACCAGCCCTGTTTAGTGCGAGGAGAGCCAAAAAATCCTGAAAGGAGAGCTGATTGTGAGTTGGGAAACAAACATATTTTTCAGCCTTTTGTCATATTGTCAAGAATATTGGCATCACATAATACCCTTAAATATTATGATATTATTTTGGGTCCATATTGCCCACCCCTGTTATGCACAAATCCTTTGAAAGATATTGACATTTCTGCCTTGTTTATCGATGTTTGCTAACATGCAGTCTTCTTATTCACTCTCTTTATTGATGCAATGCTACGCTTCTTTGTCCATTATTGCCACCAACTGTGTAAATCTGTCCACATGCATGATGCAAACAAAATGAGGACCCACTTGTTCCATAGCACCTAGCAAAAACTCCATGGGGTATCTTTAATTTAGCTTGTCTGCACAGAAATTACACCAATTTCACATTTAGTCCAACTGCTAATAGCTGAGCCATTGTGCATCTCTGATTGAAATCGAATGACTTCGAAGAGGGCCACCAGTGCGATCTGTAACCAAACTAGATTAAATGTGACGAGTGATCTGTCTCAAAGCCACATTTTACCGTGATTCAACACGTGTGAAACCAGGGGAAGCTTTTGGTTTGACATATTGGCTCGTTCACGCCTGCCTTTTGGCCAGTGAGTCTGCCACGTTTCCTTCGGAGGATTGGAGGAAAGCCCGCACCCCTCAGGCAAAACTGGCAACATTACAGAAGTTGGGGACAAGCCAGAGCTCAAATCAAACCCACCCTGTGTTTACAAAATGTCATTATCTACAAAAACTTCCTCCCACACGCAAACATGTCTGAACTTTAAAGGAGCGTGCTTATGAGGAGATCGTATCTGACATGCCTACAGGAAGTGGGGAGTGTATTTTAGACATGGCCTCGAGCCACTGCGAGATCGTTATCCATGTGGGACAAACACTGTGTAGCTTAAAGATGGAGAGTTTGAGGACATTTGACAATTTCAGGTTATGTGCTCAACTATTTAGAACATGAAGCTCACCTCGGGGGTGTTTTATTTGATTGCCAGTTTTATGCCACTTTTGCTGCTCAGACAGCATCTCTGAACTGCTGAGCTTTTTGCCAATAGACAGGATTCCTCTTTAACCAGTAAAGAATGGGATTTATGAATGGCTGTTGGGAAAGAGAGTGTGCTTGTAAGATAAGATAGTAAAGCAGATGACTAAGATTAAACCAGCCTTTGATTAGCAGTGTTATGTTGAATGTTTCAATTTGTTTTAAATCAGACTTTCGCCAGGACTGATGTAGACTGTAGAGTCTGATACTCTTTGAGAACCAGGTCACTTCCTGGTCATGTTTAAGGGACAGTTCACCCCAAAATCAAAAATACATATTTTTCCTCTGGTCTGTAGTGCTGTTTATCCATCTGGATTGTTTTGGTGTGAGCTGCCGAGTTTTGGAGATATTAGCCACAGAGATGTCTTCCTTTTCTTCAATATAATGGAACTAGATAGCACTCAGCTTGTGGTGCTCAATGTAAAAAATACATTCGAAAAACTCAAAAGCAATGTCTCTTCCCCAAAATCATGACTATGAGTAGCAGAGTGCTTCACTGCTTACATGGTTACTGTAAAAACAGGTCTGCACTGAGCATGTCGCTGATACTGATTGGCGTTTATAGTTGCCAATAGTGTGGAATGAGGGTTATGCTCCCCACCATGCAGCTAAAGTGGTCCATGTCTGCAGGAAGCCTTATATCTGACTGAGAGCACCCAGTGAATGTGGCCAGGCTGGGAACAAACCAGCCTCTGAGACCAACAAAGACCAGTTTGATGACAGGGAATAGTCTGCAGTACCAAGGTGATTATCTTGCTGGGTTTTGCTCCTCGCAACCTGTGGCTGAGTCACAGTTGACCAAACTAACAGTAGTTAGTAGTTAGCTAAGCTAATTTAGCAACGAGTTAAGTTATCTTTCCATCAGCAAACTCTGTAAACGACCTCTGTATTGTTTCTCTATTGATATCAGAGACTGTGTTCGTCCTGGTGACCGACTGTGTTCACTGGGAGGCTGCTGAGCCCAGTTCTGTTGCTCACTAACAGCACCTAACAGTCACAGTTTGCTACTTTAGAAACAATTAAGTTGCTCTCTCTCTATTATGAAATATGCAATTAAATCACAAAGTTGAAGTTCAGCAGCCGGAGGACATTAAAGGCAAAACCAGAACATATTTCTCCATAAAACATGGTTCAGTTTCACGCAAATCAGTGAATAAAATTGTGCTTTTGCACAGTGAGGCTCCCACAAATTAGTCCGCTCTGGTGAACGGATTTATCCTCCTTTCCGTGCTCTGCTGCACTGTGAGCAAGAACATTTTTGGTTGGACACAAATTTAGTGTAGACCCCTGAGTGCAGTATGAGTCATCAACAGTTTTTAAATGTTTTTCAGGAAAAGACAACCTCTGAAATACATCAAAAATACCTACAAAAAGACTTTTTTTTTTGCCAATGTTGGGCCAGATAGTGGCATATATGTGACGAACAGTGCAACACATATGTTTTTAAAGACATTTAAACATCAATTTTGACTTCATGGGAACTTTAAAGATGAATTTGACTAATGCCATTATTTATTTATTTATTTATTTATTTTTCAGATTTTCCAGAGATATCACCATGATATCGGGGTTGTAGGGGTCCCCAGCAGAAGGAGGAATAGAATATTATAACTTTAATCACATTTTTTAGAAGTTGGAACAACAAGGGAAGAAATATGGTTGGTCGTTTTGATTGATAGCAATTAGTTATCCCAGTTTGATCATTGATTAACAGTAATCTTTATTATCTTCAAACATAAAAATAGGTTTGATGATTCATTAAGATAAAATCCTTTCAAATCATGGTCTAATATGAATCCACTGTGGGGAGCTTTGACATGAAAAAGTTTGGGAACCCCTGATGTAGTGAAAATCTGGTATCGTTACTTTGAGCACCACAAGCAGAGTGCCATTTAGTTCCATCATATTTGTGAAGGCAGACATCTCTACAGCTGGTAACTCAACAACGAACACCAAAACTATCTAGACTGATAAATAGCAATACAGCCCAGAGGAAAAATGTGTATTTTTAACTTGGGGGTGAACTGTCTCTTTAACAGCTGACTGTAAAAATATCAGTTTGTGTCCTCATATGTAAAACCATCTGCTATAGACAGGGTACTGTGGGGTTTTGTTTGTCAGGCCATTTTCACTGCCCACTCACCTGAATCATGTTTATGCTTGTGTTTGGACAACATAATGAAGCTCCAAAATTAACTACACCGCATCCATTAACAGGAATTGATCCACACTGCTGCAACTAACACAACTTTTGTTTCTTTACATTTCACTGTAAACCTTCCTTCAAGCATCACCCACCTGCACAGGGTTAATAATTTATGTGTGACTCCCACCAGTTTGACTTGGACTGGACTGTGTTTACTGTTCATTTCAGACTGGCGCTGCACTGTGATTCTTTCTTGTCCCGACGTGGGATGACGTTTGTTTTTTCAGCCGCACAATGGCAAAGTCCATGCCCTCCCAGTTCCACTGAGTTCTAACGTTGCTCTCTTTTCTCAAAGCAACATTCCCATAGCCTAGTTTTACTCTGTTTGTGCTTCTCCTGCGACTTTTCAACTTCACAACAATTGAATTTAGTTTCTATGCTACCTCACATACGGGCGAGCAACCAATGTTCCCTTTCCTTTCCTTTGTGCTTTCTTTCACTTTCCTTGACAAATGTGGTTTCGTAGGTCTGAGCAGTAGGCTGTGAAGGTAAAGCCACAGTTAAAAGCCAGAACTGGGGAATTGCTGTGCTCAGAAATGATCAGTTCAAAGACATCATGATGGTTCAAAGGAAATAACAAGGAAACAAGAATACCGATGTAGCAAGTCAGGCTGGGTGAAGATACAAGACATCATGTGTGAGGAGAGCTTTGTAAGAATGTCTTTGATTTGATCATCGTGTCTGTAGGAAGAATTTAAACTCGTAGACAACAGGCGTTGATGAGGACCTCGTCAGAATGGAATCAGGCTCTATTCTAGTTTGAGCTGTTGTGTCCGGTCAGCCGGGGTTGTCTGGTTTACATAAGCAGAGCCAGACAACAGGAAAGGGCCCGAGGAAAACTACAATAAACTGACCCTGTTTCTTTTGGGATGGTGATGGATGAATGAATGACTCAAAGAAAGAAAAGAAGGGAGAGTAGTTAAGGCCGGAGAGAGAGGGAACAGAAATCACAGTGGTTATTAAAGCCTCATACTTGAACTGAGATGTGACTGGGAATTGTTGCCTTCAAGCACTCTGACCTGTTTGTCACTTCAATTATTTATGGCAGGCTGATTCAATAGCCATCAACATTCATCTTATCTGGAGTCATCACAGAAAATCCTGCCCTGCATCTTCAGTGAAACTGACTAACATTGTGCAGAGGTTAAAAATCATAAAATTACAATTTCAACTAGTCCTGTTATGATAATTATACGATTATAGCCCTTTCAAAAAAATCTTTGTACTTTTCTCACTTGATTTTTCTCACTTCTGTTACATAAAAACCTCAATAATTCAATTCAGTTCTTTAGCTTTATTGTCATGACTTTATATGGATAGAATAGAATAGAATAGAATAGAAATAGAATAGAATAGAATAGAGCCTGATTTCATATCAATATCTAGAGAATGAAAGAAAGACTTATATACCTACATATCTTAGTTGGGATGATTTGAAGTGGGGTTGTGTGATGTACTTATCGATAGTCAGTCATTACATATGGATGCCAGTAGACGAGCCCCCAAAATGTAGAAGCAGAGAGGAAGTTAAATAATTTACTGCTTTGGACTGGGTCAGCAGAATAGCATATTTTAGCCACTTAAAAATCAATTTCAGTTTAAGTGTATGCTGTATTTAGAATATTTTCTCTGCTTTCTTTTGTCATCAGACATCTTTTTCCAAAGGAAAACCACAGTTTTCCATTAATTAAGCCTAATATCACTCTCTCTCACCCGGGGGCATTTCTAGAGGGGAATGGGATGCGTGACCTTTGTTTGAACCAACTGTTTGACAAGTATATTTAAATATGCATTGTTTTCTTTTGTATGTAGCCTACCTTTAAAATTTTTTATAAGGTGAATTTATTTAAATAACAAAAGATTAAAAAGTATTTTTCATGAAGGAGTGTGTAGGATGCATTTTGAAGTCTTATGGCCTGAGAAAACCATGGAGATACAATTTCCTTTTTTCCTTTTGAGGACTCAAAGAATAAAGTACACATTATATTTTCATGGCCCCACTCTGTTGTGTTGTGATTGGTAGGGCTATTAATCTTTTAAATAAGACTTTTAAACACAGGAATGTAAGAAACTGTAAGAAAATGCACTGTTAGGTTTGGTCACCCCAATCAAAAAAGTCTGGAAATGCCCCTGTTCTCACACAACCAAACTCCACTGGCAAAATAAGTAATTTTACCTCCCAGACCACAAGAGTTGCTGGTCTACTGCTGCCTCGATCTGAACTAATCATGTGAAACACCAGTCACACAATACAACAAACAAACTAACTGATTGAGGCAGCAGACCAGCAACTCTTGTTGATTTTGCCAATCGAGTCCGGTTGTTTTGGAGAGAGTGATACTTGGCTTAAATAATGGCGAGGTGTCTGATGGCAAGGTTAAGTGGTGACAGTGTTCTAAATAAAACCTATACTTAAACTGATATTGATTTAAGTGGTTAAAATACCCTGTCCACAGCAGTTTCCATGCTGATACTCCTCTCTGCTTCTCCAAACTGGTGGTGCGTCAGCCGCCATCTACAACCTCACTTCAAATAATCTGAACTATCCCTTTTAAACACACAAACTCTAAATAAACAACCCGGTTTTACTCATAAAAAGCACTAATAACAGAGCCTCACACTTTGGAAAAGTGTCAGTTCTGTGTGTGGAGTGTGCTTCACCTGGCAGCAAGAGTCATAATCCCCTGTGAGCCTTCTTTTGGCAATTAATAGAGCCCACCCTTGCGGCTGTCTTTTAAATACCTTCCTCCCAGATCCCAGGGAATCAAATTAGTGCTTATCAACATTCTTGCTCTTCTTTAATTTTAATTCCATGTTGCAGCTCCTGTGCACTGTCAGTTTAATTGTCAGAGACAGAGGTTGGTTTTCTTGTGCCCTTCACTGGAAAAAAGGCAGTCCATTATAATGTACCTTCCTTCCTTGCCTGCCTCCTTCCCTGTTGCTTCCTTCTTAGATGTTTATCTTCTATTGTCCCTATTTTGAGTAGTATCAGTTGACATACAATCATGTCCATGACTCAGACTTCTTCACATCTACTTTCCTTGTTACCTCTGTCTTTTTTTTCCTTATGAATTGCAGATTTTAGTTGACTGGAGGTGGTTTAGAGAATTGCTGTCCCTCCTGCATGTCACACACAAAAATAAGCAGCAGAGTAAATACTGATACATAACACTTGACCGACGACAGATTCATCATTATTATCAAGTGCTGGCTGGATTCCACAAGCGGGCCTGTCCTTGCACTTACAGCTGTGTCCACAAATGAATGGGTGATGTCACATTTTGGTCAGGTTTACACTTGGGAAATTGTGCTTGTTTGCTTTCTTGCACAGAGTTAGATAAGAAGATCGTCACCACTCTCATGTCAGTATGGTAAATATACAGCCACAAGACAGTTAGCTTAGCATAGCATAAAAACTGAAACAGAGTGAAACAGCTATCGTGGCTGTCTCCCAAGTTAACAAAGTCCAGCTACCAGCACCTCATGCAAAATAAAACAATAAAATAAATAAATAAAACAACACAACAACAACAACAACAACAAACGTTATGTGTCAGACTATTTCTTGGCCAGGTGCAGTGAATCCCTGAAGTCTCTGCTGGTTGTCTGGCAAGCACACAGTGACACCAAGAAACTCTTAAATCTGTACGCTAAATATTAAGCTAGAACCAGCAGACAATTTTCTTAGCTTAACACAAAAACTGAAAGCAGGGAAACAGTTTTCAGACAGACTCAAGACAAAACAAGAGACAATGTTCATGAGCTTTGCTGATTTTTGTTATGCTCAGACAGAGGCTAGCTGTTTCCTGATGTTTTAGTCTTTCTGCTGAGCTAAGCTAATTAGCAACTAGCTGCAGGCATGTATTTACTGAGCAGATATGTGAGGGGCATCAATCCTTTCAACTAACTCCCATTAAAACAATTGAAAAAAAAAAAGACGGGATTTGCTATGTGAACTGAAAATTCCTTGCTGAGGATTTAAAAAGAACCTAATGGTACTGATAACTGATGATAAAATATAACTAGTTTTGACATAAACATGGGCATCATGTATCTGGGAATCAAATTACCTATAAATCATTTTTATCCTAACCTGTACTTATTTGTTATCTGTATGACCTCTCTTGACCTTAAAGTCTGCATAAAGCAATAAAGAATATGTGTTTGGAGTTTGTCACAACACAGAAAAATGTGTTAATAACCACCCAGCCAAATTTTAGAATGATTAAAAAATCAAAAAATGGATGCTGCGTCTAGCAGCTTTATTGGAATTGTGCAGATATGAATATTTGAGCCACCAGAGCCAGAATCCACAGTGACTTATCAGACAATCAGCTCCTTCCTCTCAGTCTGCAACAGAATGTTTTTTTTTTTTTCTTCAGAGTCACAAAATCAGTTTGCTGGTCTAACACCACAATTCAGTAATACATAGTTCAGTCTTTTTACATGTTTTCAGCTATTTTCTTTGGACATGTATAATGTGTTTAGAAGAAAATGTCTGAATTTCCTTTACACTGATTTTAAAGTGTCAACTGAAGAAAGCAGAAAGAAAAGATTCAGGCATGAATCATTGATCCATTATTTGGCAGGAGTATGACTTGCAGGCATGACGTCTATATTCAGACTGTGACCGCTGATGCTGAATAGAAAAAAGGTCTACATGTTGTTGAGAAAAGGTTATACACCAGGCGACATTTCTTGTGCGTAGTTGTGTGTGTGTAGATGTAATTTAAGCAAACTTAACCTTTGCTCTGTGCACATGTACATGTGCTGTGCATGCGTGTGTGTGTTTAATGAGCTTGTTTATGTTTCACTGCTGTGCAAATAGAGGCGGGGGGGAGACGATGCTCACGTTCATTCATATTAAACCCCGCTATCTCCACTGTCATGCTGTCGTCACAAAACCTCACTGCAGCTGCCCGCTGATGGGAAAAGCTGTGATTTCCTGCTCCGTCTCCAGCTGACGAGCACACCACCATCCTTTGTGGGTGTCCGCTATGAAAGCAGGTGTGCTCAGTAACAACCTGCACATCCTGCTGGCTTAATCAAAGATATGGAAATGGAAGTATTAGAGTGAATGTGTGTGAGTGTGAGAAGCAGTGTGAACATCCCCGTATGTGTGTGCTCATGCATACCTGTGCGCTCAGTGCATGTGTGTGTGTGTAATATGGAACTAGTGGGTGGTGGAGTAGCAGAGGTCTGGCCCTGCAGGCTAGATGTTTGCTGCTGATAATGAGGCACTGTTGGAGCTAATGGAGGCAAAGCCAATTTAGACTCACTCAGCGGCCGTGTGTGATATCACCACATCGACCAGATTGACAAGAACTCGAAGACGAGCTGTAGTGCATCAGCATTTGAAGACTTGGGATTGGACAGTCTAGACAGCTTTTGGAAAAAAAATGTACGGAGAAAGAGGTGGCAATAGGAGTGGAATTTAAAATGAAATCAGGGGAGTTATTTGGTTCATGTCCACTCCAAAAATAAGCCATGCAAATCCTTTATTTTGATACCACATACATGTAAACTCAAACCTGAACGGATCCTGTGATCTGCATGTTGTTACAGTACAGAGCTTCACTTTGCTTCTGGAGATTTGTCACAGCAACACATCATAGCAGGGTAATTGCAGTATCCCAGAGATGGATCAGTCTCCCATGTGTACTGCAGTTTATTGCCTTATAATTATGAGACTAATTACGAAGATGTATTACAACCCCCCCTGTGCATGGGTATATGTGTATACACAAACCCCACACACACACAAACTCACGCACACACATCAATCAGAAATACTGTAGCCGATGATTAAAATCTCAATGTGAAAATGGGAGGCGGTAATGACTACACCGCTGCCTTCCCGAGCTTGAGTGTTTGCTCTGAAGCCGCTCTAATGCTTCACTTTAAGATGTGAGTTTGAAATTTATTGTCAACAAAGCTCCTGATTCCATTTTTAACAAAGTGTGTTGACAACAAAGAAGCAATTAAGCTGCGTTCAAATTTTTACACCATGTTATGCCGGCATTCGAATCAAAACTTTTCTGAAAAATCGCCTACGCTATCATCATCGCAATTACAGAAAACTATTTAATTGGTATTGCAATGTTTCACTTATGTGAGTTTCTTCTTGTAAATTAAGTTGCAGTCAGGTCTCCTTTTTTTTTCTCCTACGCACCTGTCAGCAAGAATACTGCGATGTGCTGTGCAGCCGCAACAAGAAGAACTGAAGCACAATAATTGCAACAAGGCTCTTCTGTGTCACATCAATCAGGACTGAGTACAGTACAGTAAATTAATACAACTTCACATACAGAGCATTATATTCTTTGTTCCTCAGGCATTTTACAACAGGTTAAACACTCTTTGTTCATTCAGAGGTGAAAGAAAGAAGGGACACACTTACACACACACACTCACACACACATTCTTGTACTTATATTCGTGTGAGGACACTCTTTGGCGTAATGCATTCTCTGGCCGCTTAAGGCTCATATATGCCTTTATGAACAAAAATAGATATGTGCATCTCAAACAATGTAACCGTCATGTGTCCATTACATTGGTATTGATGTAAAGCAACACATCCACTAGACAGCGCCACTCAGAGTCAAAAGTTACGTCAAAGAAGAATGTCAAACGTTAATTGAGCATCATTTCCAATACTTTATGATTTTTATAACTTCTTTGTCATGTCCTGTGTTTGCGTCTCACTTGAACTACTGGCTACACTACTACGCTGTCCCCCCGACTACCTGAGGTATTGTTTCATCTGTATCCGTAAGCTTTCAGAAAACGTGCAAAAATATGGACAAAATAAATGCAGAGTGCAGACAGAAAGCTCTGCCCTCCATCTAATGCTTAGCTTAACCTTAACCCTTACCTTAACCTAAACCTAATTCTACAATAAACCAAGTTTGGACCCTAAAACAGGCCTTTAAAGTGCTGTCTGAAAGTCATGATTGGCCAAAATGTCCTTACTTTCCAAAAATGTCCACACTCCCGGGTCTTAAACTCAAACTGGTTCTCACAAAAGCCTCTTTTAGACTAGACAAAAAAATCCACTAACTCCCACTGACATCTGAGTTTAGTCTTCAATGGGAAAGGGTGCAGTCTGCATTATTCCCATGCCAAATGACTCAGCAGTAGTCAGTATTTGAGTATTTACTAGCTCTAGCTATGATCAGCAGTGATGGAAACATCACCCGGGTTTACACCAGAACCCTTCTTCAGCGGACGCAATAAGGGCTGGTCACCTCCATTTGTACCTTCTGTGACTCTTTTGCCCCTTTTCCATCCATACACATGTGCTGGCTTGGCCGGACAGGGTTTGACTCAGCCCAAAATGGACTTGAAGGTGTGTGTTTAACCAATGAGCTTGTCTTGAGTCGAGCAGTTGTAACAGGGTGGATTAGCACAACCATTTCTTATTAATTGTTCACAATAAAAGTGCCCTTGATATTTTGTTACCTAAAAGTTTTTACTGTGAAGCAGCAAAGTCATTAAATGTTACGTTTTTATCAGCAGTAACTTAACACGACTCCTATCCAGCTGAAAATGAGCATGAAACACTAAAATAAAACAGAGAGATATTAAACTTTAAACGACAAAAAATTTGGTTAGAGGCTACAAAAGTAATTGAGTCTTGGCTTTCCAGCAACACAAAAAACCCAAACAAACAAACAAACAAAAAAAAAAAAAAAACAGAACTGCAACTCATTTAATGACAATGGAAAAGGAGTCAATTGCCTATTTTTAGTAAGTTTACCCACATTAAAAAAAAACCTGCACACACATGGTAATTTTGGTGTAAAAACACTATAATTCTAACCTAAACCAAGTTTGAATTCTCAGAAAGTCCTTTGAAAGTCTGTCTGAAAGTGAGGACTGGCCATTTCCAAAAATGTCCTCACTCCCAAGGTCTAAAACAGAAACTGGTTCTCACAAAGATAGCTGTACAAGTCCGCACACACAGCCTTCCTGGTGGTCTCAGGGGATATCTAAGGACAATGGTGGGATACTGTACGCAAGGACAAGGTGTGGCTTCTCTGACACAGCACGGCTCGAGGGCACAGCAGGGAGGCTGGGGCTCCAGCGCACTGAAAGATTTATTTCCATAACAACTTGGATGTGAGGCGTCTGGGCATACTGAGCGCGCTGAAGGGAAGTCCACACTGTGAAGAAGAAAATAAGCACAAAGGGTCCGTGCGGGATCTTTCTGTTTTATCCGCAGACGTGACAAAATTGATGACCCTGTATATCTATTTCTGATGGATACACATACACTAGCACACACACACATGCAAGACAACCAGAGTTCTATCATGGGCTTGCATTTTCTACAGCGCCTTCTATTGCCATCCTGTACCCAGAGAGCAAGCCCAGGCCTTACTGTGGACGCAAATTGGCTTTAATTAAACTTTGACTGAAGTTCATCAAAGAGCATTCTGCCCCTTCAGCAAATCCAGTTGTGCTCTTGATCCGTAGCAGCGAACCAGTGATAAGTAGTTAACTCTTTCATGATAAAGACTCTATTAGTGCTGCACACAGAGCTCTGGCGAGGAGGGGGAAGATGATAAGTCCATGTTCCTAAACAACAGGCCGACTTATCTCCTCATGACTTCCCGTCCAGGATGTCCAACTTGGCTCAGAAGCAATGTCACTATCATGAAAAAAAGGCTGTGCGGGGGGTTATTTTTAAATTCACAGATTGTACTGATAATCTGCAAACTTTCAGTCCTGCGTGACATGTTCCAAAATCATATTAGCTCCATGCGCTTGTCTCATCTTTGGTGTGTAGAGAGCTACACGAACATGAGGTTATCTTGGTACCAGATCCCTGCAGTGGTCGTGCAGACAGGCTGGTGGGGCTGTGCCTATCTGAAGGCACGGCCTGTTTATAAGAGAAAACTCAGCAATTTCCTTTTTAGAAAACAAGACACAGCCTTTGTGGCCCCTCAAACCACCCCATACCCGGCATCTGAATACACAATTCGATACCTACATGTATCCCAGCAGCAGCACACCCACATCCGCACCACGCTGAATACTATCTTGTTGTTCCAGTGTACTCGCACAAAAGCATACAAATATTCAAATACATGTTTGGCATTTTCACCACGACTTTCAGATGAATAATTCAGGTCTAATCTTCGAAGGGTGGCATGAATTGAACATACACCAGTCAGTGGCGGCCATCTCCGTCTGGTGTGCTGTGTGTTATGTTGAATGATCAACACAAGGGCAGTTTGCCTCTTTGGCCCACCTCTCATTGACTTTTAATGTATGCACGTGGAATGTATGATCATTAAAAATCTGACTGGCGATGTGGGGGGGGGGGTTCAGATTGAATAAGAGTGAAAAGACAAGCGCCCCAACCCTCTCTCTCTGTCTCTCTCTCTTTCTGTCCATTCATTAATGATATCTATAGCCCTTTAAGCCCTTCATGAGTGTTGGTGGAGTGTCGGGGAGCTCTCTAATCCTTGCGTTGCTCTTTATTCTGCCCATGACGCTCATCCCTTCTGTGTCAGATCCTGAAACCCCGCTAATCCCCTGGTGGCACTGCGCGCAGGGCCCCAGCTGTCGGCTCCCATGCTGCGCCGCTCCTCGCCCGACTAATTTGTGGCCCTGCTTGGGATGCTATTGATGTCACCCTGCCCCATCTAGTCCAATAACTTTTTTTTACACTCTCTTGCTCTTTCCCACTGCTTCCTTTCTCTCTCGCTTTCTCATTTTGCCCTCTCTCCCTGTCTCCTGGCTGATGATGAAACTCCCAGCTGGCACCAAGTGAACGCTTTTGTTCCCTGTGTTGTATAAAGAGTCAATGTCCTTTTCCTCCATGCCCGCACGTTACAAATCTGCCACAGAGCCCTTCCTCCCTTCCACCAAAAGCTGAATGGACGTGTAGCGGAGGAGGTGGAGATAAATGCAGCACAGAGGGCAATTCGGACTAAGCAGCCGAGAGCACACAGACTAAGCATTTGAATGATGGCACATTAAGAATCCTCAAGTTCAATTAAGAGTGCTTAACAATGCATCAGTATGCAGGCTAGCTCTCTCGGACTTATTTTAATGAGAGGAAGGAGGTGGGAAGGAGCAGAGAGGAAAGGGAAGGGCGGCGGGTGAGGGTGTGGGTAATGATTAGCACTGTTTTCTTTCTTCCTAAGCTCCTCTGTGCAGCTCAATGAAGCAGTGGGCTGCAGAGAGATTTTGGACACCTTGGTGTCGCCCACCCAGGCTAATGCCACCCGCCTGGCACTTTGTGGGTATGAGGGAGTGTGCATGAAGGGAATCATTTGGAGGCTGATATATGCAGATGCACTTATTTGCTTTCTTTCCAAGATTAAGATGAGAAGATATCACTTCTTACTTCCTGTTACATACACAGCAAACGTAAGCCTAACATTTTGGCACATTTTGGGTAACAGCTAGCTTGGTCTGTTCAAAGTTCAAAGTTTATCTGTCCACCCAGCACTTCTTTCTAGAGAATGTCCGACTGCTAACACTGGTTGTTTGGCAACCTCACTGTGATAAAAAGGCTCACGGAGGTCACTGCTAGTCTGTTCTTCGCCAGGAAATACCTACAGTACACAACTCCCCTAAAGCACCACTAAAACCACAAGTTGGTGTTTTTACATTTCTATTTTTGTTTGAATTAAGCAAACAAGATAATTAGGATTTTTTGAGTAGAATGCATTAATGGAGAAAGTTGGCTAGCTGTTTACCTCTGCTTCCACTCTTAATGATAAACTAATTCTTACTTAGCTAGCAGTTTAAGGTGTTAAGACTTCTGAATTTAGAAGTGGGGATATTTCCAGTTCAGGGTCAATATATTAAAATATCCAATGTTACTACTATGGAATTTAAAAGGGGGTACACTTCAGTTCCATCTATTTTAAGCATGGTTACTGTCTCACTGTAATAAACTACAGTAAAGGCTGATAAAACTGGACGCTAACCAAGTAGACTAGCTTGGTAGACCATGTCAGAAAATTATAGTTTACAGTACAATGATAAGTGAAGTTAGGCTAAACTATTAAACGCTCAATAAAGAAAAATGGTCCAACTACAATAGCTCAATGAAGTGTATTTAATTATCTATGTGTACAAAGTACAAGACAGAGAAGAACAACAAGTAACCACGCCAAGGCTGACACACTAACAGACAAAGTGTAACAGAGACATTATCAGACACACTAACAGGCACACTGTGACGGACAGAGCAAACAGCTACGTTACAGAAACAGACAAGACAGAACTGCCTGATCTGAATACCCGTTCAGTGATCCTGGTAGTCTGTGTAGAATAAGAGCAGAAGAGAACATGAGCACTATACTCCGCTTGCTTCACTCTGTACTCCCTTAGTGTTTGCTTCTCACTTTTTTCTTCTTCCTCTCCAATCTTTAATAATAAATAGTACACTATTACACAAAATACTTCGGTTAATAGATTTCCATCGTTTGACTCATTTTTCTATTTTATCTAAAAGAATTGGAATAGTAAAATGGTAGGCTCTGTAAATATATATTTTCCTTCCCTAAATGTGGGGACTGTTCCAAGAAAATGGGGATGTCTGGTCACCCTAAGCCAGCAACTCTGACTGAAGCAAGTGTAGAGGAGTGAAAAGTACAGGATTTTTTTTAGAGAAGGGTATGTATAGTAAGTATTAGGGGCATAAATGCAAACAGCATTACTTTTATACAGCATTTTCCCATCTATGCTGCAATTCAAAATACTTCCCATTACTTCTTAGATGATTTGGTGTCGTGGTTCATCAGTGCAGCGTGGCTCACTAGTTTTCCCCATTTTGCATTAGCAAGGAGAAAAACTATAGCTTAGCTCAGGGGTTCCCAAACTTTTCCATGCCATGGCCCCCCAAACAGCATTAGCTTATGGCCCAGGGCCCCTCTTTTGCATAATAGCTTTAAAAAAAAAAGAAAGTCAACAGTTTTTCCTGGCTCCGTAGGATACTTTTGTTTCAAGTGACATTAAAGTTTCGACGGTTATGAAAATTCATTTGAGAAGGTTTTGAATCAGCGAATGCATTTGGGGCACTTATAGCCATTCTTGTATGCAGCAGTAAATCCAAACTTTAGGTATGCTGCATCATACTTGAAGTTTTACTAAGATCAACATTATGCATGAAAAATTAACATAGCTAGCATTAAGTAGCTAACTACATTTTCAGCTACATTATGTGCAACTTACTTTAATGTGCTTGCAGAGCTTAGAAGAGGGGTTTTTAAAAGCCAGGTGTGGCCAGGGATTGTCTCTGGAAGCTGCCTCTTGTTCGGTGTTTTTCTCCATTATGGTTGCATTGCATCGTGGGCAACACACAGGTAGTTTTTAATTTTCTTGGCAGCTAGCAACTACCAAAGAGTTGCTCCTCTCATAATCTCCCCTTCACTCAATTCCCACATTCAGAGCAGACTACTTGTAATGAAGGTATAAATGGCGAATGTAGCAATGTACAGTTTTAGGGAACATGAAAAGTACATTCCTTAAAGAAACTAATGTTTTACTCAGGTGCTTTACTTGTAACACGTTACCACCAATACCAGGCTTAAACAAACATTAGATTTCTTATCAAGTATTTATTTTGAATAAAAAGTGACCCACATCATGTTTGTAGCACAAACAGGCTTTAGAGGGGCCTTGTTTAATCCTGGCTTCATTCCCACAGCTAGAAAAAGTTTGGAATCCAGAACGTAGTAGTGAATTGTAAAGAGTTTGGAGAGACTTAGACAGAAGTGACAGATGAATAGTGTCCCATTGTATAAAGAGTAGAGAATTAGAGGGAAGAATAGCCACAGTGAGGCAGAGGTGGATTATAGGAAAAGAAAAGATGAATACAGAGACAGAGAAAGACCAAACAAATGATAGTGCAGTGAAAATTGCAGTTAGAGCCCCGAGCAGAGATACTGGGAGACAGGGTCAGAGCTGACCCCATTCCCAACTTCTCTTTGCGTGGCCTCATCGATGTGACACGCATTACCATCGCTGCTCTTGTCTCTGGCCCCGCCGTTCCTTTCCTTCGCTGTTGTCTCTCCACTGCCAGTCATGATCACAGCCTCTCCCTAACACGCAGGGCTCCGTCTCTCTGTCATCCTCATCTCTGGACCCACTGTCACAAAGATAAATAAGAGAAAGAAGTCAGTGAGAATTTTCCAACAGTCACTCCTCTCCCGGCGGATTTTTCTACACAGTTTCTTCGCTCTTCTGCGAGGCGGCAGGATTATCTTGGGCGGCTGTCGGGCTATTTGAGGTCAGGATGAGCATTTACAGGTCTGGTACGCGGTGACAGAACAGCGGGGAGAAAAAGTATTCACAAAGTGACACAAATCAAATCAGTGCGAGCAGAGTTTGCAAAGAGTGTGAACCCTGATACAGGTGTCAGATCCCATTCTGCTGAGAGGGACCAGTGCCAGAGAGGAGACACAGAGGGAGCTGAACTAATCATGTTCGTTTCACAGTGACATCAAGTACAACTACAATCCTGTAATGTTTAAGCTATCTGAATTACAAGAGTATAGAAGGAGGCCCTGAAGGCTTTCCTTAATTTGTATATACTGGGGGCTGCACACTCTTGTCATAAAGGTTCTAACTAGAACCATAAAGGGTTCTTCGCTTGTCCCTATGGAAAACCTTTTTTGGTTCCTGGTAGAACCTATTATAAAGGCTCCACTTAACCCTTTCAGAGAGTTGTACCTAGAACCCAAAATAAAGGGTTACACTAGAGCCACCTGTAGAAGGTTTCAACAGAGCCCTCACTGAGAGCTTTTCTACCTTCCTACCCAGGTGGCTCAAAGGAGAACTGTATATTCCTCCCTTCTCTGGGGGTTCTACCCAGAAGCTTCCCGCCTTCTAAGGGGGCTAACAAGAACTCACCCAGGGGGTTCTACTGAGAACCTTTTTATAGTTCGAGAGTATATTCCTTCCTTCTTTAGGGGTTTTAGCCAGAACTTCTCTGCCTTCTAAGGGTGTTAACATAAAGTTACCTGGGGTGTTCTACCAAGGACCTTTTTTTATTCATAAGGTTTTATCCAGAACACACTCAGAGGTTTCTACTGAGAACCTTTTTATATTTCAAGGGTTTTATCTAAAACCCACCCATGCTTTTATGGTGTAACGGTTCCACTCAGAACCCTCTCTGGAGGTTCTATCCAAACCTGCCCTTAAGAGTGCTAACAAGAACCTAGCAATGGGGCTCTACAGAGAACCCTTTGAGTTTTATCTAGCTCACACTCAGGGGGTTTTACCAAGAGCCTTTTGATATTCCAAGGGCTTTATCTAGGAGAGACTGAAGGGGTTCTCCTGAGAACGTTTTGATTTTACAAGGGGTTTATTTAGAACACACTCAGGGGCTTCTACCAAGAACAACAATCTCTGTAGAACTCTTTCTTCCAAAAAGAGTTCTTAATGCAATTGGAACCCTTTCAGAGAGTTGGAACCCAACATACCCGACATGAAGGGTTACACCCAGATGATCTGTGAAAGGTTTCAAAAGAGCCCCCTATAAGAGGTTCTGCAGAGAACCTCTCTATGGTGTAATGGTTCCACTCAAAACCTCTCCTCTCTGGGGGTTCTACCCAGGACCTTTCCAACTTCTCAGGGTGCTAACAAGAACTCACCCAAGGGGTTCTACCGAGAACCTTTTTATATTCCAAGGGGTTTTATCTAGAACCCACCCAGGAGATTCTACCAAGAACTTTTATATTACGGTACAAAGAGCCCTTGATGAAAGAGTTCCTCAGCCCTTCAGGAAGAACCCTTATTTCTAAGAGTATACAGACACATCATTAAACTCCAAATGTTCACTCTCTCCTCTTGTACCAGTGACACACAGGCACCACAATGTATTCCTGTGCATAAACAGATAAAACCACTTATGGTGTTCTGCTGTGAAACCAGCTCATTGAATAGTAAATTGCCAAATTATGTCTCCACTTCTCATTAAACTGCAAGACTGTAATTTCAGCCATCACCCATGACAGATTTTTTGTTTCCTTTCGTGTCACTTTGTTGGAGGGAAATAGACTCTAACCACCCCGAGTGGAAAATGGAACGTACACGGCATTTGTTGACAAGAGTTTGTAATTTCTATCAGGCAGCATGCATCTGTTTTTGTTTGACAACCAAAAGCAGCAGTCCTTATGATCACAGTCAGACAGAGAAACAGACAGGCAGTGTGAGGGGAGGCAGACAGACTGAGAATGAGGGAAAATGACTGGGAAAGAAATTTACACAGTAGAGACCATGTAAGAAAAGACTTTCATTTCCCATTGAATGTCTTTTGTGGAAAAAAAAAAGTTGGAATAACTTGCAGAGTGAACAGACTGACTGTACGCTGTGTTATGTTGATTTAATTTCAAGCCTTCATTTAAAGAGGGACAGACGTGTGTGTACTTGTGTTACTACTTGTGTGTTATTACAGCAATAAACAGATCAGTATTCTGTTACAGCTTGAAAAGTCTATTGTTATAACAAGATGTTATTTTTACATAATGACAAATTTAAAAATACAAATATATTTCAGTGTTTTAACAAGATACATTTATGTTATTACACACACAAACTTATAACGTTGCCATGGTTTTTTTCCAACCAGAACATGCACAGTACCAACAAGGATGTTGAGCTGGTGGGTGACATACTGCAACTTGGGCAGTGCTTGGTTTTGGACATAATAAAAGTGGCCTGCCTGGTCATGATTTTTCTTGTATTACAGCTAAACAGTGCACTAAAATGTGTTTCTGCAAATATTTAAGTGAGAAATAAGCAATGCAATGATAGAATATTGATTCATATTTGATCAACACTGTGACAACACAGTGAAAGTTTGATCTGAGTTTCATGAGTCTTGTGTGTTGCGCTGGATAGATTCACTGAGGTTGACCTGTCAATCACACCATAGCGCCATCCTCAAGCATACCCTGCTTTTTCGTCTATTTGACTATAAATCGGAGCCTAATTTACAAAATGCACATCATGCTGTGTTGAAGAAGACTTGAAACTAGCGATTTAAACCCTAAAGTCATTCATTAAAAAATTAATGAAGACCATCAGGAATCAAGCCTTCTTCTGGTAGGCTCATTTCATCTCAAGACTCCATACAATCTGTCTTCTTTTTGCAACCAGTAGAATCATAAGTCACATAATTTATGTTGCAACATCAAACATTTTGTGTTAAGTTAGCACGTCATAATATGAAATGTTTCACATTATAGCAAGATAAATAGTTTATGTTTCCATTTTATAAGAATGTTTCAAGATTAATAGTAAATTATTATAACAAGAAAAGTTTGTATATTGTAATAATAAGAAAAACATCTTGTTACAACGATAAACTTTTCACGTTATAATGTGATACTTTTTTTTTTTTTCTCTGCCATGGCAGCAATAGGCTGCCATGACTTTCCTATTTGGACATTGTATTTAATTAACAATAATTCAGCACATGTAATATCCACCTTAGTCTCAAACCAGACGCAATTTGGGTATTTTGGATCTTGTTAAAGTGGTGCACTGGGTCATCACACTTAGTTTTGTTTGCTAATAAAGACATCTTAATGTGTTGTGCATGACCATATTGTCCTGATTGTACATTTCCTTCACTCATGCCTGTCTTCAGC
The DNA here is from genome assembly GCA_034769285.1 of Lutjanus argentimaculatus. Lineage (NCBI taxonomy): Eukaryota > Metazoa > Chordata > Actinopteri > Lutjaniformes > Lutjanidae > Lutjanus > Lutjanus argentimaculatus. The sequence continues at coordinate 930,204 of JAWZSL010000081.1, forward strand.
AGGTCCTCACCCAAAGCAACTACTCCCCTGCCTCAGCATTAGGCAATCATAGATGGAAAGGAAATCTTCCACACACAGAACGTTTATTTGGCAGTTTTTTGCCACAAAAACACTTCAGAAACTCTTGCTTTGTGCTATTGTTCTACATGCCATTGACTCCTGAATGAAGGTATTATGTGCGCCAGAGTTCACACAAAGTTTGCAGGACAGATTATGGAGGAGCCTAGGAGCTGTCGCGCTCAAGGTTATGAGCTAATTCCTCAACAACAGTAAGCCCAATGAGTTCTGTTGATGCCATGTAAGACAACAGACAATACATATGTGTGTATGCATTCACACGGCACATGATTGTGGAGTCGTGGTGTAGGTGCACTTGTACATGTGTGTTCATTCCCACAGACTCAACTTTCCACATTCCAGCAGCATACTCCTCCTCCTGCATTGTGTATAATTTCAACACCTGATATATCACAACATTATGCAAGCATGAAAATGTTGCCTTTCACAATCAGACTTAAAAGGCTTGATTTGTGGATTAAGCCCTGAAATAGAATAATTGATTGTATTGATAAAATATTCATTTGATAAAGCTGGAAATAAGCAAGAAATACATACAGTCTGCTTGTAAACCCACCAATAAAATCTGTTTTAAGTGAAACAAACATCAGCTCTGGATTTACTTTAATTTATTTATGTGAACTACAGAGATTTTCACACGAGAGCACTAATAACAGACAGAGGTGTTGCTCCATCGCTCCGAGAAAAACCTGGGGGCAGGCTTATGCCCAGGATTTCTATGTGGCTCTCCAGTGGGGTGCAGCGGGTGATTTGCATCGCCCCCTCCAGGCACTTTCATCCTGACCCGGCAGCATGGTGCACGTGGCGGAACGGTTGCCAGTGCTGTTGCCTGGACAACTGATCGTTGGATTACAGGTTGAGAGAGTGAGAAGGAGGGAGAGACAAAGAGAAGGAGAGCCAGGAAGTGTTTGGATCGGTGGTCTGCAATCCTGGTCCTGCTGGTTTTTCAATTTGGCCAACTGATGAAGGACGATTTTAGGTCCTGAACACAACATGAACACAATTAACTGGCTGGTTGAAAAGAAAACCATCGGTACTCTGTGGGCTGGAATCATGGACCAGCGATTTAAAGAGGCTGTCAGTGAGGATGTTTTTGTTACTGGGCACATTTAGCTTTAGTTAGTTTTAGATAATCTTAAACCCTTAATGCTGAAGACCATATTCCAAAACAGAAACCTCTGCAGTGGGTCTTGAGGCAAGTCAAGGTGTGAATTTTGTTGCAACCATACATTACTATAGCAATATACAACTATACAAACGTTATGAATCTATCTGTACCTTACTATATCAGCATTTTGTATATGCACCACCTCCCACTACAGAGGCAAATTTTATTAAAAAAAAACAACAACTTTAAAACCCAAAATGACACCCAGTTTTCACTATTCACAGATTGCCAGATTGTGGGAATTATTAAAGTTTGATATATCAAAGGCTCTGATTGATTGGCATCTTATTTTTTTCCCCATTAGAATCCTTTTAAAAACTTTACAAACTTCCCCCCTTCATATCCTTATTCAGTCATAACTCTATAATTAAAGACTTACATCTGTTCATATAAGTGAAAAGTTTTAATGTTTCATGTGACATTATTTAAATGATTTTCATTTTTGTAACGTTTGTTTTTGATTCACCTAAACTTGAAATTCTATTTATTTTATTTTATTTTATTTTATTTTATTTTATTTTATTTTATTTTATTTTATTTTATTTTATTTTCAAAAACAGAAAATTGGAACTGCATTTTTTTTACATAGAAGAGAAAGAAAATACAAATATTATTTGTTGCGTAGTGAGGAGAAGGTTTAGAGAATAATCAAGTTTACATCACCATGTTAGCTGGAGGCAAAACAAAGGAAAAATGGGGACACAAATCACCTCAGCCTTATTAAAGATAAAAATACAACCAAACACCTTTTAAATTCAGGATTCTCTCTTTTACTGAACAAGCTTTAATTGTGTCTTTAACCCATAAAATATACTTCATGTAAACTCGACAGACAGAAACAAAATAAAACTCACCAAAACAGTCTTTGTCAGTCTCTCACTGTTATGACAATCACCGGCTCTGGCTTGGTTGAAATAAACCCTTAACTCACAGCGGCCCTGGTGAGTTAAGCAGCAGTGCCACATGTGCAGACCATTAAATCAGCAAAATTAAGTTGCAAAAATGGCCCCTCAAAAAACAACCGGTGATGGTCAAGTCATTGATATATTCATCCAATTGCCCAGCATTATATCAACTGGGGAAAGATCGGCGATCCATTAAGTGAGCGTGTAAAGGTTACCAGCGAGTAACACTTATAGTCCTGGAGAATGAGTGACTGCATATATTCAGAAGATATAGTATATATATGTTTACAGACAGAAAAGGGGTCTATGATGTGACAAATGAAGGAAACATGTTGTTTTGGGAGTATTTCTCAGCTTCAGACAGGTTGGATGCAACTCCCTCCATAGAGATCATGTCCAGGTGTTTGAACAATTACTCTTCAGCTTCAACTTCATTGTTATGAGTCTTTTAGCTGTCATTCATCTGGTTGTTAAAATTTGTTTGCTGATACCTTGTTTGCAGTGCCAACAAAGAGCAGAATCAGACACACTCATCCTATGCTGTGGAACTTCGGTGAAATATATTCTGTGAACAAAATTATAATTGATCATTTTATTCTTCACCAATTTAGATACTCTCCGAAACGTTTTCCAGACATGATCACATTCTTCAAGGGTGCACTTAAGTCGACTTCCCAATTTCTTCACCCATACATACACTAATTAAACAGAAGGCTGAAGTATGTCCTAGGACCCAATGCTTTTATTTTCTTTCTTACACTCGTATTCAGCTACAATAACACAACAGGGAGGCTCAGTGCGCCTTCTTCCCACATCAAATTAAATGGATGAAAAAAAAAGCCTTTTCAACAAAAAAAATAAAGACTATTTTTATGGCGATTGGTCTATTTTATGTCTGACAGCACGCTCCTTAGTTACTTTAAAGGTTTGCTATTAAGTGAAATCACACTGTTGATGAGTGCCCACTGTGCCACTGCAGACACATACATGAAGAAAGCTTAAGATAAGTGTAAATATACTGTAGAGCTCAACTGTATAAGTAGCCTCGTCTGTCTCACTGTGCAGAACCTCCCATCCAATCCAATGAGGAGCCTCTTCACTGTTCTCTGTTTGACTCTGTTTCCATGTAGACCAGGCCATCAAACTACGGGATATGGCACACTCAAATCTAATACCTTCAGGGGAAAGAAAAGTTTCTACTGCTGCTGCATATTAAAGCATAGCTATTTTCTGTGAGTGTGGCATATGTCTTTATTCAATATCAGGGCCTCCACAGAGACACGCACAGCTTTAGGCTGGCAGCAGTGCGGTGAGAGTGTGTGTTGCAATCTGACTGACTGATTGTTTTTAATAATGCTCACGCCCCTGTGCTCACATTTGTTCATATTTAACAAGGGAGATGTTAGAGTGGACCAGTGTTGCTCTGTTTTTCTATTAACCTGGAATAAGGGACAGTGGTCATTATTTGTGGCAACAAGGGTGAGGTCTTCTTTCATAAATGACCTCTTGAGATACTGTATAATGCCTGGATCACTTGTTTGTGCCAGGTTGTTACCGTATACCTCACTTTATTTAGTGCATATAATCTGTCTCTGTTGGCTCAAATCATCAAAGAGATTCAAGAGATGGAAAGACTGACTTTTCATCTGAGACTAAGAAATGACTTGTATGTTGCAAGACGGATGAATGAAGAAGTACGTCCGTCCTGTCTGTAATTCATAAATAATTCATTATAATTCAATAATTCATTCATAAATAATGTCTGTTATCTGAAAACAGGCTTTGGAAGTAATGGATTACATGTCACAGGATTTAAATCTACATAAAAAAGGTAATCCATTACAGTTACAAATTAAAAATTCGGAATTGTGATTATTTAACCAGATTACAACACATTTTAAAGTAAAGAACATTGTACTACCATGTGCAGTGCACACACATTACAGCACTTTACGAGTCTCACAACACCACTCTGGCTTCACTGAAACCATTGCTAATCTTACAGTTGCCAGTTTATTATCATGGCCTCTTGTGAAAAAACATGATTTCACTGGATGAAAATTTTGCCATTTTTTCAGGTCAGTCAATCAATAAATTCCGCACAACAAAGGCAGCAATAGGTGGACAATCTAAAAACAAAACAACAAACATAAAACATCATATTTGGCTAAACAATTTCAACATATTTTATATTGAGGTAAACTGACAGAAAGCATTAAAGTTACATTATTTTATTATTGTGGCACTTGAATTAGATTCTGACTACATTTTCTAACAGGTAATTAGAATACACTTTTAAACTAACCCTCTCAACCCTTTCTGGAAGTTTGTGGATGTCTAAGTGCCTGGCAACAACATTGTTATGCTGTGCTGTTGTTTTTTGTCAAAAAGCTATCTAATAAAATCTAAGTGTTACAAAAGCTGTCTCTAAGCAGTTCATAAACCCACATTGCTGGTATGTAATGTACAGTATGCAGACTGTGTGCAGTGGTCCTCAGACTTAGAAAATGTTCCTATACTTCACTCCAATATGGGCCCCTGGTTTCCTGCTCTGGAGGCAAACCTCTGGGGTCACACATCACTTGATCAACAATCCACAGTCCATCTCTCCAGCCCTAACTTCCCATCTGTATCCAGGCAACTATTTCGCGCTAATAGTGCAAAATAATAGTGCTGTCCAGTCACATCTAAAGGCTGAAACATTTATACCTGTTCTGAAATACCACACTTGAAGGCAAAACACCTGCTGTGATAGTTGTTCAAATGGGGATAAGGCTGCACACTTTCACTCCTCAAAGGCATTCATGGTGTTACATGAATTTTTACACATGAAATGTGAGAGAAGTTGTGAAAAAGAGAATTAAATAGAATTTCAAATCCTACATTTTGTCTCACCTTCACACATCTGGCAATTGCTTATGTGAAATGTTTGAAATTTTTTGACTGTTGGACTGTTTGACTGTTGGAGGAAGTAGAGCTGGGCTGTATGGCCTAAAACGTAAATCACATAATAAATTGGAGGACAGACAGTAACTGCATATATCACAGTTTGTTTGTCTTTCTTAAAATTTCAATGTAATTGACTCTGAAGAAGTAAAACAATGCCACGTCAACAGCATGGCAGCTATTACTGTACATATTATACATACATTACAGAGGTTTTGTAGAACTTTTAATGTACAAAACTGGAATGAATAGTATAATATTCAAAACATTTTCTCAGGATCCTCCTCCTCATTATGTGCTCTGTAGCGAGTTGTTACAAACAAACTACAACCAAAGCTGTCTGTAAGTAATCTAACAGTGAAGCTTAATTTGCCACATCTCTTAAAATTTGGCATAGCTGCAACATTATTGGTTCTTTTAATGTTTTGGTGTAATTTATCATCATGCTGCAGCCTCTGTCCCGCTCTCTGTATGGAGGCAGCTCCTCCACAATCACACACACACACACACACGCACACATAAAAAAAACACACAAGGAGTGAAGTCAACAAAGAGGCCACAGTAGAGACAGTGAACCAAGTGAAGATAACTCAAAGGAGAAAGAAAGTGATATTTTAATCTGTGCTGACAACAGTAATATAACCACCACTGCTAATCTCACAGTTTATGGTGGGTACAATTGCTAGTCAACATTTCTGCTATTTGAAGACTCCAGTTTCAGGTTTGTCAAGTTCCCGTAGGTCAAAGTATGTGACATATTTACATACATTCTTGCTCCATCTGCCTCCTCAAAGGAATGTGACAAGGTTGCTTTATTCTTTGCAGAGACATAAACTCTATCCATCCTGTGAGTCCTCCTGCTGACTCACTGACATACCCAACCCAACTCGTAGGCTACCTGTCTCATACATCTTATTGACGTGGTTAACTGCATGAAAATCTCCACTGGCCCTGTGGATATTTTACCAACTCATTATTTAAAAGAAGCAGTGTCTGCATGCCATTATTGATCGCTCTCTTTCCTCTGGTTCTGTGTCTTCATCCATTTTTAAAGAAACCAACACCTTGACCAACAGTTTCACAACAATTACAGGCCCGTCTCCAAACCTGTTATTTTTGTATTTCTCTTTTCCTTCTTTTATGTTTTATTTTCCAAATGATCTCAGCAGACTTAATGATTTTTTTCATGGATGGATGGCCTAAAACCCTCAAGAGATGAATGTTGACTGAAATTTATTTATTTAATTACTCCCATGGTTGATAAATGTTAACATTCCCCGGTTTCCCTGTATCGAACGCCTGGGCGTTTAAAGCTAGGATTCTCTTTTGATTTGTGTATTAATAAATGTTATTTATTTCATTGGGATAGTTTACAATATTTCAGCAATGTTCCATATGTTTGAAATGTATTTGGCAAAACTTTTTCAGTTTTAGTGGCTAAAAGGAACTGGACAGAAATGCAAACATGTTGCATAAACCAAATCTTTGTCAACAAAAGGCTTCATTTGAAGGTCAGGGCTAACTCAGCGTGTTGATGGAACAGAAGAGTGTTATTGAAAACTAGCATTCAGCTCAGCCACTGGTTCCACTCAGATGTTCTTATAAAATTTATGCTGATAAATAGCAATTATCTGTGCTGTTTTCCTCAGTAACCCTGTTTCTCAGTCCTCAATTATACACTTAGAGGTCAGGAGGAGCAAAACTGCAAATGTAGGCCCACTGACACAGTTCACTGAGCTGATTGCACTCAATGAAACATACTTGACAATTGCTCCCAAGGCCAAGGAGGCTGATACTAAACATGAAACAACACAACAGTATTAAAGGGATAGTTCAGGTTTTTTAAGTGGCGTTAAAAGGTGCTTACCCATAGTCAGTGTACCTATAGTAGATGGCAGTCGGTATGCCTTCAGTTTAGAGAAGCTGCAGCAGTAAAACCTATTTTTGCCACCTAAACGGATAGATGAGAGGTTTTAGCGGTTTAAATAGACCGCTAGATTGGAAGGGTGGTGTGGTATGTACTATAGAGTGTGAGGCGTGACACATCGGTGCAGCTCAAGTTGACTGCCTGAACTAGCTCACAGGCGTTGCTACGTTTAAGTTATTATTAAAATAATGGTCATCAACACTGTTTAACAGAGTGATATTTGGTTTCCCGTCGGAAATCAACGGCTATCTGATGGCAAGGTAAAGCTACGCTTAAACTGATATTTTTGAGTGAGATTGGTATTTGGATTGTTTATACTGAGCTAGTGTTATCTGGAACAACATGCAGCCATAGATACAAGTGTCCAAAACAGAGCTAAACAGTACTTGTACTAGTAGGAGGCATGCTATGCTCGTTGGAATGTTCCAGATAGTTTTATATCAATGTTCAGAAGATTAGTGTCTGATGTTCCTCTTAAGTGAATCCCATACACAGGCACCAAGTGGGTCTGGTTTGACAAAACACTTCCATCTTCAACAAGGTCACAAAAAATCATCATTTCCAAGCTGCTTTATCTGCTGCTATAGTACACTCCATTACGGTGGACGATGTTTGGAAATGTGAGGGAGGGCAATGAGGGGGAGGAAAGAGACAGGAGTGCAAGAGGAATGAGGGAGTAGAGAAGCAGTAACAGGTTTCCAGGAAGAGATGGGGAGGCATAAAAGAAGAAAAGGAGGAGGGTACTGTGAGGCCAAGAGTGATAACAGAGAGAAACCAAGAAGAAACTGAAGGGAAAGATGGATGATATGAGGATGATGAGAAGGAGAAGGAGGAGAGCAGCATAATGAGAGTGTGATCAGAAATGAGAAGTGAAAACAAAAATAAAGTTCTACATTAGAAAGTAATGCCACCACTGAGGGGCCCCTTATCCCCAAGCTGCCCAGGGACAAACGGATCAGATTGGGGTCGTACTGGGCAGCTTCCAGGTGAATGTAAACTCTGTGAGTGTGAACAGCATGCTCTTAAAAAGAGAACATTGCTCTTGGTGAAACCTCCCCTGATAAATAAAGGTTAAACCAACATTAACTGATGTTTTTGGCTATTTGGGAGCAGCATAAACAAGCCGTTAACACAACTTTGACACACCATATAACAGGGGTCTCAAACTCAAATTGGCCTGGGGCCACTGATGGTATTTTAATATCATGGGGTGGGCACTTTGACATTCAAGTACTGCAAGAAAGCACAATATTTCTGAGAATGTTCTTTTTTGTTTCCATTACTAACATTCTTATATGCATTAGTTAGCCGTGTATTGGACAGAAACTCAGCAACTCTTCTTTCACTTTGGATTAGCTGATGAAAATGGCTAGCTGAGCATTAATGGTTTTGTCTGTGCTTTTGTCAAATGAGAGTGCACAGTGAAAACTCTTGCTTTGTAGCATAACAGTTCATAAATATCACTTGATAACTTACTATTCCTCTCTTCCAGTGTGTTTGTCAAGAGAGAAATATTGTTGTAAAAGCTCTTCTTTCCTGGGCATAATATCAGCAAATTGCAACATGCAAAAAATATTTTTTGGGCCAGATTATATTATATTTTTGACATGTTTTTATCATGTCACATGCTTAGGGGAGGGAGAGAGGGGGCCACAAATGGCCCCTGGGCCGGCAGTGTGACACCCCTGCTTTGTACTTTTGACACTCCAAACTTGTAAGCAAATGGTTCAGTTCACACATCAGGCAGATATGAAACAACATTGCCTTTCATTTTCAGCTGGCAGATATAAGTCCAATATTTACTCTCCTGTTAAATCTGTTATTGATCTCCACTGACTCCAGAGGTCCACTATGTTCATAGCAGGGGGCACGGGCGGGTAGCAATGAGTTACAAGTAATGCAGATGAGTAAAACAGTAGCTTTTTTAAAAAATAACAAGTTCTTTTCATGTTCTTTTTTTTTAAAAACTGTATTTTTACTCTTCATTTGAACCTTTATTCTACTTTTTACTTTGCTGCATTTGCCATATATACCTTTGGTACAACTAGTCTGCTCTAAATGTGGGACTTGATTGTAGGCGGCGGAGGAGTGATGTGAGTAAGTTGCATATACTGTAGGTGAAAATTACATTAGCTATATTAATTTTTCAGGGGTAATGTTAATCTGTGATGCTATCTTATAGTTAGTGGTCTGTTGAGCTTTAGAAAGCACATAATGACAACTTGATTGTTTGTGACTTTCATAATTGCATTACACACTAAAGTAACTATTAACCAGGTCCTTTTTTGCTTTTACTTGAGTAGGTTTCTCAAGTTATAATTCTCCCTTTCACATGAATAATTTTTTTTTATGGGAGTACCTGTAATTTTACTGTAGATTTCCAGCAATCCATCCACCACTGCTAGCTAGTTGATAACTAACTGACTATCTGTTAACAAGGTGCTAGGCAAACAGTGTGGTTTTTAGAGCCTTTTGCTGAAAACAGCTGCCTGGTGTTGCTGGAAATAACTATAATTACTATTCTAAGAATTACTATATATGAGAAGAGCCATGAGAATGAACCAAAACAGAAACATTGCTGTCTGTAAAACAAAATAATAAACTTAAAGATGCTAAAACATTCACTCACTCCTCCTCACATAGCTGAGAGGAAGTATGTTGACAGCTTTAAAAAAAAAAAAAAAATCTGGTCATACATCAAACAGTGATGATAAGGAAGGAAATTCTTCTTTTCCATCAGTACATTTGTGGAGATGGCCGCTATTTGTTCTTGCTCTCCAAGCACCTTTTGTTTACCTTTCAATATAGTGTACTAGAGAAAGACTGGCAGAAAATTGTATGTTTAACTGCTGTTTGAAAGGCCAGCACCAGTGACAATAAATAAAATCCCATAGAGAAAGGCATTATAAGATCAATATACCTCACAATCAAACCCTATAGGAATGTTGCAGCAGTTTTGATTGTGGTCTGTTTAATGACAGCAAATGCCGTTTCATCTCTGTGCGAATTATTCTTTTGTGTTATGACGGACTCACTGACCCCCGCTGCACCTTTAAAACCACTCATTTGCTCTGTTTTGAAACCTGACATTTCCACTGCCTGTCCCTGCATCCACCACTCCCCCTTTGTCCATCTGTTTCTCTGTCTGCCTGCCCGACGCCCGGAATACAGAGGGCGAAGACCGTCATAGAGGCCTTCAAAGACATCTGAGTAATTTCACCTCCAGAAAACCTGCCAAAGAGTTCTTTCTCTCCCTCCCGTCTCAATATTTTCTCTCTCTTCCTCTCCCCCTCTGTAGCGCTTTTCCTCTCTCTGTGTCTGTCTCTTTATCTCCTCTGCCTTTGTATTTCTGCTGTCTTTCATGGCCTTTCTCTTTCTCTCTATATTTCTATCTCTCTCCGTTGCTCCCTTTACTCTCTTTTCCTCATTCGCCCTCTCTCTTCTGTACCTCAGGTACACCTGGCTGGCTGCTGAGGGCTGACACTTTAAAGACATTGGCTCCAGCTTCTGCTGCTCGTGGAATATCAATATCTGCTGTACACACACACACACACACACACACACACACACACACACACACACACACACTCACCCCTCCCTCCCACACATGTAGCAACATATAGCACACATGAAGGAAAACACATATCCACACACGCACACCCCTCCATCCACGCACCACGCACTAACCCACACACTGTAGCAAACTCTGCACTCTTTAAAATAAGGGTTCTGAAAGGGTTCTACCCAGAACCATTTGCCTCTGAAGAATCCTTTTTGTCAAGGGTTCATTATAGGTCTAAAGGTTCCATTAAGAACCCTGATCAAAAAAAAAAAAAAAAGTTTTTGGGAGAAAAAGTTCTTCAAAGATTGTTGAAATCCTTGAAGAACATAATATAAAAAGATTATTGGTAGAACCCCTTGGGTGGATTCTAGATAAAACCCTTGGCATATAAAGAGGTTCTCTTTAGAACTCAGAGTGTGTTCTAGCTAAAACCAATTAAAATACAGGAAGGTTGTTTGTAGAACTCCTTGGGCGGGTTGTTCAATAAAACCCCTGGAATATAAAAAGGCTCTCTGTAGAACTCCCTGAGTGTGTTCTAGATAACACTCTTAAACTATCAAAATGTTCTTGGTAGAACCCCTTAGTGGGCTCTAGATAAAAAAATGTAAAAAGGTTCTCAGCAGATCCCTCTCAGTGGGTTCTTGTCACCACCCAGAAGGTAGAGAGGCTCTGAATAGAACCTGCAGAGAGCATTCTGGGTAGAAACGTTACACCATTGAAGGGTTCTCTGAGGAACCCCTTATAGGGTTCTAGGCGGTTCTAGGTGAAACATTTCATAGATGGTTCTAAGTATAACCTTTTATGTTGGTTTCTAGGTATAACCCTCTTGGAAATGGTTCCAAGTGGAACCTTTATCAAAGGTTCTACCAGGAGCAAAAAGGGTTCTCCAGTGGGGACAAGCTGAAGAACACTTTGTGGTTCTAGTTAGGATCTTTATTTCTAAGGGTGTATTAGAGCAGACTTAAAGAGATGCTCTATCTGCCATGTTGCACAGTAAATAAAAGTAAAACTTTATTTATATAGAATCTTTTCAAAACAAGGGACAAAGTGCTTTATATCAACATAAACAGAAAAAAACACACAAAGTGCATACAGCTGTGATGATGACTGAATGACCACCATACCAACAAGAGAGGAACCTTGGGAGGGCTGCAGTGGAGGCACAGTGAGAGAACACAAAGCATTCCCACTCCACTACCACATTTTGTGTTGCTACAAAGCACTTTTTTTTCTTTCCAAATAACATGTCCTGCATGTGTTGGTTACATCAGAAGAATTTTAAGCAGCTAAGTGTAAGCCCTTTAAGACCTCATCCCTGCTTGAGCATGTGTGTATGTACAGAAACACACACACACACACACTTACCTTCCCATTACAAACTGCCTCACCCCGCTCTCTCTCTCTCTCTGTCTTTGTCTCTGTAGGCTACTCCTCAAACCTCCCTCTATCCCCCTCGCTCTTTGTTGATTTACGCATGGACGTCTCTCCATCAAAGGTAGATTACTGCTCTCGCTGTTGCCTGGCATGGATCTCTTTGCGCCAGGGAGTAAAAACCCCACGGCAGATTGACTCAAGAGGTTATCACATGATTCTCACTGTCTGCTTCAATTGTTTTGCTATCTGTGTATGAGTAAATGGACATTTTAAATAGCATGTTTGCAACAATTGAAGATGTCTGAGTGCATTAATAGCTTCATTTTCTTTCTTTGTATTTATAGAAAATATTCTGTCGGGCTGGCCTAAAAATAACTAAAATAGAGTAACAATTCTAATCTCACCCACGTTTATGCATCTGTTTACTCACTCACTGACTGTGAGTTTAGCCGTGATAGCTTCTTGGAAGTCACAGGGGACAAAGTCAGCTTTTCATTGCTCTGAAATTTGCATAACGTTGGCCTGACACCTAGTGGATACAACAATGCTGGTCTGTCAGGAAGACACTGAAAACTGAATTGAATTTCTCATCTTCATGGTGATTTTTTTTTTTTTAAACCAACAGTCTCACACTTGATTCAGCTGCAATATGACATCAGAGTTACCTTTTTCTTGAAGGGCTCTCTGTGCAGTCTACAAATAGTTAATCTACACCTTGAATGTTTCACTTGAGCTGATGATATTTTGCAAATGGAAATGAATGTTTAATTAAATTCACGGTCATTTACACTATTTGATAATATTGAACACCTTGAGCCAGAGCCATATCACCTCTGTGAGTCACCAAACAACTCCAGTCACCACATATAAATGACTGTCACTGAAAACTTAATGTTTACAAACATTTCTAATGATAATTTTTAATCAAGTGGATTTTCATCACATCGAACCAATTTTTTGATGGCATTTATTCTACTATAACCATAAGATGTGTTAAACAAGTTTCCTCTCTATATAGACATTTGTCATGTCAGTGGCAGAGTCCGCCACTACTGTGCTGGAATCAAATGGCGTGCAGTCTCAGGGTCAGGGTTAGTTAACATTCATTCTGAAGACAGCGACCAGTGCATGCACACACTGCATGTAATTTGTGCACGTGTTTTAGGTAATAACGTAATCTGGAAGAGCGGAACAGCTGGTCTCGGTCACTTTGAAGTGCAGCATAGTATTTATGTTCATACAAGTATAACCACTGCAACACACAAGTTGCATGAGCTGTTCGTCTTCTTCTGTTCTATTTCTGACAGATTAGCTGTTTCAAGCATGTTTCCTCCTAGCCAGGATGATGACCAAATATGCTATTGTGGACTGAACATTGTGAACTCTAGGACTTGTATTATTATGATGTTCTTAGTAAAACCACAGGTATCACCAAATCAACAAGAACCGAAATCTTCAGGATTACAACTCTAAAAGTACTTTGCTAGAACCTAACCTAATGGGATATTTATGTCTCAACCCCAGTTGTTCATAAAGTTTTAAATTTACCTTGTATAGCTCAGATAAAAATGCATTTCCATTTGCAATCTTAAATCACTAGTAATGTTTTTTATGATAAATGTCAGTGGCACAAATCACCAGCCCTGACTAGTCTTCCTTGGCTCTGCTGTCTTGCTGAAAGCAAAGCTTGCTTGGGCTCAGCAAGCTTAGTCAAGCACAAAATCAGTGCCACAGTGCCAGGGCAAGTTTTCTAAACAGACATGAGAAAAAGTGACAAATCAGTATATCTCAGACCAAGCTTCAGATTTATCATTGAAAACCCAGAAAGAGATTCAGGAGGAAACGTACAATTGAGGGGTAGAAACGAGCACCATACTGAGTCAGACAGAAAGGACAGTTGGTTTTTGTGTGGTTTTAGGGCAGGATGAAGTACTGGTGGGCAGTATAATCTCAAAAAACATGATACCTTATTGGTTTTTAACTCTTCCCCTGAATAGCACCGACCATTCATTTTTCCCATTCACACTTACATTGATTTAATAAAAAAGGCCTTAATTGAGCAAACACAGATGAAAGAGAATCATTATCCAGGCTTGTTTAGGGATGAGTGCTCCCCTTTTCCCAGTGCTCTTTGTTTGCTTTAGCCCATGTATCACAGAACCTTTTAAGTCATTTCAATACGACTCACATTTTAGGGTCATGTGGTAAAAAAAAAACATGCCATATGCAAAACAAAATATTACCTGCAGTCCTGCACTGAGTGGAGCGCAATCAAATGAAGACAGGAAATAGACTCAACGTGAACTCACTGTCCAGATTGCTTTCAAATAGTCTTTTATTTGACCAAGGAGAGCTGTCTGCCCTTCACACACACACACACACACACACACACACACACACACACACACACACACACATACACACACAAAAACACAATACTAATCAGCGCAATCTAAATCCCCCGGGTATAGGCTCTATTAGACCATGTGCTTATGAGAAGATAATCATTTGGTGATATGAAGACACAGCACCGGGCGGTGGGTGGCAACAGTAACGCTGCTGCATGAAAATGCTCTGCTGCAAACTGTGAGCCGCCAGAGCCTTAACTTTTAATATAAGTTGTAGCCTAAAGGCAGACATTAATGAGTCCTTTTTGTCAAGGTGAAGGAACAGAGATAGCAGACAATGTGCTTAACTTTAAAGGATGCAATCACAGCTTTGAATATGAGAGTTGTAAAATGACACCGCAGTCTTCTGGGCAAACAAGTGGAGCTTTTGCCCTTGACTACATGGATCGATGAGATAATTTAAATGCCAGTATCATGCAAAAAGGGCAGATATTTGTTTTTGACATTTAGTTGAATGATACAGTCCGGATTGCCCTGCAGGTATAGATAACAGCTTATTACCTTACAATTTAGCTGGCCTGTTTGTTGTGTGTTTTACTTTGAAATAAAGCCCTGAACACATTCACACACAAAGTTAAAAATGTCATAGAAAGGCAGACAGTTTTTCACAATAGGCAAAATGACTTTTTGTACACACAAACACTAGATGGTGCTGTTTAGTTATGACTGCTTACTACATGTCAGCAGCCCTGGTTTCATGGTGTCACGTGTGGGAATATTATGACCTCAGGTTTCAACATCATATTTAGGTTTTTAATCTTACTTTTTGTAAAGATTTGTGCTCCTCATACATGTCTTTTGGGTATTTCGGAGTTTCTTTTCACTTGCATTTGCTGCAGTGTAGCCCAAAAACAACAGCATGACAAACTGTCCACATGGATGACTAGTGAGCTCAAGTAGTTTATGGTCTAAACTGGTGATTTGGTTGTGCAATCCACACTGAACTGCACTCTAGTGGCCGTGGTCTCTCAAGCAGCCATTTATTTGCTCTGTAAACAAGCCTGAGTACAAGAAAAACATGTCACATCTCTGTCTATGACGATTGAAAATGGATTGTAGTTTTGTTGTTTTCATACACCCACATATATGAAACAGCGTTGCAAGCTTCTTTGATTCTTCTCCAGCTTTAAGGAACAGGCAAACATATCATATTGCCACTTTGTGGGATGTACTCCATGAAAGCTGGAAGTAAATAAGCTTTATCTCTTTCGGGAGGATGACACAAATGAGATGGAAATGAGCGGTTACATTTCTTTATGATCAAAAGATGAACACTGTCCGTAAAAATTAAGCCAAAAACATTCAGTAGTGCATTGCATAGCCAGAGTAAAGCTAAAATTCTTCTAAATGGTTTCTGTGTTCTGAGGGATACAGACATTTGACAAGCTGTGGAGGCAGGTGCATTAAGCTATACGATGGAAAACAGTGACAGGTGGATGGGTCTAGTACACAGGTCATGTGACTTTATACATTAAAAAAATATATATATTCATAATTTGTATTAAAATCCTGGAAGGTAGCTTTGTGGACAAAGATACTGGCCATGATGTAGATTTTGTATTTTTTCATATTTATTATATTCTGGGGGATTTAGTTTTAGATAATATTTTTTAAGGATGATTTTATGTTCTTGTTGAAAAATAATTAATTACATTTTCACAACTTTGGCACTGAATGTCTGTATCCTGGAGAATACATTGCCCAGATGAGGGTATAAAACAGGGATAATCACTCACAAACATACTTGACATACTTGTGTTTTGAGGCCTATATCCTACAGATAATCAATAATATGAAGGTGTGAAATATTGATTACTCTTTATTTCATTCTTAAATGTGTATTATTGATTAATTCACCACTGTTTACATGTTGTCAGTGAATTTGTCAGCAGCTTCTACAGTTCATGAGGGAGAGGTGAAGTCTGTACTTTTGCTCCTGTACTTAGGATGTTGCTAGTGCTAGGTAACCACATGAAAGACTGTAGTATAAAAACAGAAATATGATCTTTTCTTCATAAATGTTAGAAGCTTGCTGTTTATTATCTCCACCAGGTGTAAGCCTGGAGGGAATCATGAACTCATTGTGTGTGTGCCTGATCAACAGACCTTTAGCTTGTCTGCAGCTAATCTTACATACCACTGGACCCCCAACCTGATTTTCTCAGAAGTACATTCATTACTGTATACTGAAGGACCTCTGTGACTCACAAATTTTGAAAACCTTTTAAAAACCTTACTTTGTTTTATTCTTATGAACACAATATCTCAAGAACACACTGAGAGAATTTCTTCAAACCTGATACAATGACCACCTGGGCATGGATGGACTGATTATATTTTCATGGTTAACAGCCAAAAGTGACTGTGACCTCATGTCCATCCAACTCCTGTGAACAGGATATCTCAGGAACGATGGGAGGGAATTTGCCCAAATTTGGTACAAATGTCTACTTGGACTCAGGGATGAACTGTTTTTGGCAGTCAAAGGTTACTGTGACCTCACAAATTCTGTTTTTGGCTGCAACTCAAGAATTTATATGCTAACTAGAAGAGTGCACTCAGTAAAGTGCAGATCCCTGCCAGACAACAGCTGTGAAACACTTGCTGCAATGCCACCGCAGATGCCAGGTGCAACTGGCGGAGATTTGCAAAGTTCTGCCAACATTAACGCGACCTCCACATACGTTGTCCCGAGCTGAAACAAGATTTCCAACTGAAGCATTTGTGACCCCTAGCTGCCAGTTAAGAAGAGCGAGAAGTCAGCTGGCAATGGCTGTATAAAACAAAACAGTTTAAAAAAAGAAGAAAAAAAAAAAAAAAAGAATTATTGGCTGCTGTTGTATGCCTCTGTCAACTAGTCAAGTTGCAGTTTACATACATGTCTGCCCAGACTCATATAAGACTTTGAAGGAATTTAATATGGAACTTAGCCCTATATTAACCTGTAACTTTGAAGGAATTTAATAAAAGGTATTACGTGAATTTCTGACAAAATCACTATACATGTGTGATTCCAGAGAATACCCAGTGAGAAACATGCTGTCTTTACTTAGAGATTATTTGTACAGAGGAGTACAGGGGACTGATAGAGAACTGAACATTATGATGTCACAGTGAAGTTGACCTTTGACCTTTTGGATATAAAACGTCCTCATCATTGACACACCTCATTATTTTACCCTTTTAGACATTTGTGTGAAATTTTGAGCTAATTAACTTATAAAATCTTGAAATATGGCTGAAAATGTGTTTAGTGAGGTCACTGTGATATTGACCTATGACCACTAAAACCTAATTAGTTCTTCTTTGAGTCCAAGAAGAAATTCCCTCAAGGCATTCTTGAGATATCACATTCACAAGAATGGGATTACCTGAAAACACTGACAAGTCCAGTGTTATTCAAGATTAGCTCCAGACAAGCTGTAGGTCCAGTGATCACGTGCACAGTCACTCACTCCCGCACGCACTCACACACACACACAGAAGCGATTACATGATCCCCTCCAGACTTATGCTTGGCAGTATGACAGTGATAACAATAATAATTATTTTTCACACAAATGTCTAATAGAATACTAGAGGTGCTAGTTGTCATTTTAGTATAGACACATTAGAAAATAGCAGTTAATTAATTTAAGGACTTATGTGTCACCAAGCCTACCTGAAACTTATTCACTGAACTTGTTGTGACTTGTTATATGTAGCTGCTGGTTTTCTTCGTATGCATGACTTCATCATATCTCTGTGTGCTTCGACAGTAACCTAATCCTGTTTTTGTATCTCTGTTTTCAACCACCCAGCCGCCAGTGTGAGCAGCCAACAAAATGAGTGTTATCAAATATCAGTGCTGTTTTTACTGCTACAATCATGTGCCAGACAGAGATAGAGATGATGGAGTGAACAGGAATGAAAGCTATAGAGAAGAAAGGAGAGATCAGACCAGGAGGAAGCGCTGAAGTGAGTACAGGATATTAGAGAAAGATGGAAAGAGAGAAAATTGAAGGAAAGAAGAGATTAAGCGAGGGAGTCAGATATTCAGTGAGAAAGCACTCTAACATGTGCAACATATCACATGTGAGTCTGCGGCGGTGTTGCCAAAAAGGGGCTCTATTTTTAGGGAAGGAATGTACACAGAGGCCTCGTGGAAAGAGACCATAACAACAACAGTACGCAACACGCTTCTACAAAGAGACAGCCCCCTCTGGAACATAAAGTCACACAGCATTAACACGAGAGAAAAGAGGAACAAAGTACAGGAAAATGTCGAGACATCAGATTTTCTGCTGAGATCTTGCTTCGAATACGGAGTGGGACCCCCAGAAAACACATAAAGAGAGAGAAGAGAAACAGGTAAGTGATGCATTTCAGTAAGGATTAAAGAGGCTGCCAGGAGCATCTGACTTGTCATATTCAGTATATGATGCTCGCATGGCTTAAATGTAAAAAATAAGCTTGTTTTATATTCTTATCTTTCATACTGAAGTATAATTTTAAAACATGTGTTAAAGTCAAATTATGTTGCTTCCAAGGTAAACTACATTTACTTTTATGTGTGTTAGTTAGCCCTGCATGCTACAGAGGAGAAAAAAGCTGCAGTCACATTCATCCAGCTTAAAAGCCAAAATGAGACAAACACATTTGGCTCCACATAAACACCATCGCACAACAGAAGCAGCACTTACTCCATGACAATGAGCTCCAATCCTGCAGCAGAAATAGTTGCACAGGTTTGGGTAGTAAACTAGGCCCTAAAATGTCTGAGTGCAGCGGTGCTGAATTGGGCCCATGTGTCGAAAGGCAATGAACTCAAGCCATATAACAAAGTTAGTGCTGTAGTTATGAGTTGAACAGGTTTCAAAGTGCTTCTGAAAACTAGACATTTAGGCTGTGATTTTGGGGGAGCTCACAAAGAATATTTCAGATGCATGAATTGAATTGACCTGGCTATACGGTAATATGTTTAAGTGTTTGTTTCACTAGCCTCATTATTCTTGTCAATTCAGGGGACTTTTTTGTTAAGATTTGGATTTTTTCGGTCTTAAGCCTTTATTTGATAGTATAGCTTTAGACAGACAGGAAATGGGGCTGCTGCTGAGGACTCTTTGCCTCTGTATATGGGGTGTGCCCTCTACCAACTTAGCTACTAGGGCACTTCAATTCTGGGGATTTTAATCAAGATGGGTAATGAGTAGGTGATAATGTCAGTGAGCAGCTCATTGCATAATAAACTTTGACAAGGTGCGTCCTATACCACCCTGAAGGGTTTTATTTTGAAATAATGACCCACGATTCTGGAAACTTTCAGCCTTAATTTGAAGAATAAGAATAGAAATACCACAGCTGTAGCGTTGTTGTCAGAGAAGTGAGTATTTCAACCTAGCTTGTTTCCTTAATAATCTGATGACATATCATGGTCATGGTCATGATCAAAATGGCATTCATAACAACAGACTGTTATTCATAGCAGCAGTCTGCTGATTCAGAAATAATAGACCATAGAAAGCAGTAATTAACTGGTCAGGATTGCATATTCAACAACGCCGTTTAATCAGTTCTAAGATGTCCCCTGAATAAGAGAAATCACTATTCTCAATTTCTTTTTATTGCTCCGCTAAAATCTAAACTAAATCTAATCATGTTTTGGTAAAGTGGATGCCACATTAAAGTAGAGCTACTATTCACTCATGTGATAGATTACTTTAAACCAGGTCCTCAAATGGCTCCTAAATTGTGTTGAGAATGTGACTGCTTAAACAAATTGATAGAGGAGGTTCGTATCTGAATAAAAAACAGAACCCATTAAATTAAAACAAGCTTGAAAGTCAAATGATTTGACAGTAACAACATGATCTTTGTCCTCAGCATGGACCAACCGGCAGTCAAGGTCTTCCACTACAAAGATAAGGAGCAGTCCTCCAACCTGCTCCTGCAGCTCAACAGACTGAGACAGGAGAACATCCTGACTGATGTGTCACTCTGTTCAGACAACACAGAGATCCCCTGTCATCGTAACGTCCTGGTGTCCAGCAGCCCCTACTTCAGAGCCATGTTCTGCAACAACTTCTTGGAGAGGCAACAGACCAAGATTAACCTGAAGGGCATCACATCAGCCATTCTGAGTAGCATCATTGACTATGTTTAACGGGACTTATTAGTATCACCATGGATATTGTACTGCCCCTGATGCAGGCGGCGTCCATGTTGCAATATGGCCGCCTTTTTGAGGCCTGCTCAAGTTTCCTTCAGGAGGAACTGAGCCCTGACAACTGTTTGAGCATGATGAGACTCTCTGAGATCATGAGCTGTAACAGTCTGAGAGACAAAGCAAAGGAGATGGCCATGAAGAGCTTCTCTGATGTTTCGGTGTCTGAGGATATGTGTGAGCTCTCCTTACCAGAGCTCATGGGATACCTCGAAGATGATAGTCTTTGTGCGGAGGAGGAGCAGGTCTTTGAGACACTTGTTGCTTGGATCCACCATGACCCTTTATCAAGGCGTGGTGCCATCAGCGACCTTTTCAAGAAAGTTCGCCTTCGCCACATCCACCCCACCTACCTCTTCCGATTCATAGCCAATGACCCTTTGATCCAGTCATCCACCCTCTGCACAGAGCTCATAGAATCTGTGAGACGCCTGATGTTTTCCGTCACCACAAAATGCATTGGTGACACAGCACCTGACTTTAAACCCCTCTGGGTGGCACCGAGGCGCTACTCCTACCATGACATGTTGGTGGTGGTAGGAGGGAGGAAGAACAATGAACAGACCTCGAGGGAGGCCCTCGTCTTTGATGAGAAGAGCGAAAAATGGCAGTGGCTTGCAAAGCTGCCCATTCGTCTGTATAAAGCCTCCTATGTCACCCTTCACAGTGTCTTATATGTTATCGGAGGACTGACCACCACAAACACAAAGTGCAGCCAGGTCAGTACAACCGTCTACACCCTCTCCATCAAGACCAACCAGTGGCGGACGGCAGAGCCCATGATGGAGCCACGCTTTGCCCACCAGAGTGTCTCCTACCTCCACTTATCTTTGTCCTGGGTGGCCTTGGGCCTAATAGACAACTGACAGACAGTGTGGAGAGGTGAGGTGGATCATAATTGATCCTCACAACCCTTTTTGCTCTGTGATCTATTAACAGTTGAGCAAACTTGGTACCTGACAAAACTTTTGTCAACTTTCTCCTTTCTGTTTCCTGTACTTAGATATGCTATTTGTGGTATTTGGTTAGTGACCACTGGTTTTACACTACTTTTCACAGTGCATTGTGGGATAGTCCACTATATAGGGTAGCCAAAATAATAACTTTCTCAACAAGTAAAGTTGCGCAAGGTTCTGCCCAGTACCAGGTTTGCACAACTGTTATTGGAGTGTGTGTAAAGGTGGTACTTTAGGGTCAATTATACACACATACGGTGTGAAACACAACATAAAACCACATCTCTCATAATGCCCCCAGATACAACAGTATGTTCAACCAATGGGAGCCTATGGCACCCATGCCTGAGGCTGTGCTGCATCCTGCTGTGGCTGCTACTAACCAGAGGATCTATGTGTTTGGAGGAGAGGATGCCATGCAGAACCCAGTCAGAATAATACAGGTAAGATACAATCACTGTGCTTACGTTTTCAATCATCTATCTATTCTCATTCAGCCATGCACTCAATCTGTTTCTCTTCACCCCTGCCCCTCCCTCTTCTTCTGTAGGTGTATCACATTGCCAGGAACATGTGGTCAAAGATGGAGAACAGAACAGTGAAGAATGTGTCTGCTCCAGCTGCTGTTATGGATGACAAAATCTACATCATTGGTGGTAGGTGGTAGCATTGAGAATGGCTAATAAAAAGAAAAAGCACTATATCCATTTTGCTATAACTAACTGTTATTGATTTATTCCTTGATGAATTTGATAATAGAATTACATCACTGCATCTCTGCTTGAGGCCACTCGTGCCGCCCATCTCAAATTAATGCCTCCGCTGTCACAGGATACACCAGGAGAGTGATCGCATACGACACCAAGGCCAACCGGTTCATCAAGTGTGCCAACTTGAAGGAGAGGAGGATGCATCACTCCGCCACTGTCCTCAATAACAAACTCTTTGTCACTGGCGGACGTTACATCAACGGCCATGATGTCATCGAGGACTCAGACAACTTTGAGTGCTATGACGCAAAGACAGACACTTGGACATCTAAGGGGACTCTGCCGTATAAACTGTTTGACCATGGCTCGCTGACTCTGACACATGTATCACAGACATGGGCAAAGTCATAGCGGTCATGTACATTTGAGAATTTTAAAATCTTTTTTATATTCCATGTCTTTTCTTTGTTTTTACGTAACAACAAACCTATGAAAACAAACCCATCCTGCTGCACAGCCCCTCCTTAACCTGTTTGACTTGACAAAGAGGGAAAGCGCTATTTTCAGCCTGCTCTAAATCATGAGATTTCACTTGTCATGTTTAAATCCTGGGGCTGTGTACTGTTTGGTGCTCAGCTGTTAGGTCTGAACCTGCTGCTGTGTCTGGTGAACTTTTGGGTCATGGTCTGTTGCTTCAAGGAAAAATTATGAAATTATTGTGATAACATTGTCACTAAATATTTCATGCAGCAGCAAAGGTGGAAAGTAACAAAGTAGGCTTTACATACTGTTACTGTACTTAAGTAAAGTTTTCAGGTATCTGTACTACCTGTACTTGAGTATTTCTGACAAGTTTTTACGTTTACTCCCTACATTTTAACCAAAATACTTGTACTTTCTATTCCTTACAAAACAGGCTTGTTACTTTAGTTTTAATGCATTAGCGGGGAATTACTGATTTTTTTTATTTTGCATCATTGCGCTCTGCCTTCCCAGCATCAAAACTGATTTCAACTTAAGTAGATGGGACAATAAGATGTAGAAAAGATGATTCCTTGGTATATATCATGCACAGCAAGACGAAAATGATGGAAAAGACAAAACAGACAAAGAGGGAGACTGAATTGTGGAGAAAAGGTGAGGTTCAGCTAGCTTTGCACAGTAAGAGATGACTGAAAATGTCCTTCAGAAGGCTACTTTTTATTTTTAAATTTGAGCACGTCAGAGCCTGTAGTTTTTCCACTTTTTTCAGTGAAGAAGTTGAATCAGTACTTCAACAGTTGTTTTTTTTTTTGTTTGTTTGTTTGCTTGTTTTTTTGTTTTTTTTTTTACAAAAGTATTGGTACTTCTACAGGAATAAAGAGCGTGTGCACTTTTCCCAACACTGTGCAGTAGTGCAAAATGAAAGCATACAAATTAAATGTAAAATATTGCTTTAAACTGCATTTGAATACAATAATTACTAATGTTTTTAGTTTTTGAGGTTTGTTTTCCTGCTTTGGACCTATTACCCTAGTATGTTATAATGCACAGCACAGTTTTGCATGTAATGCATTCAAATAATAACTGGCTTTGCTATAAACCTGTAGATAAAAAATAGCTTCAAATTCTATATTTAGTCAAATTACCTAATTTAAAATGTTTTTTCTAATGTTTTGTACTGAATTTTTTACACAATAAAAAGTCATCATATACATCAGGCTCTCTCTCCATCTCTCTACCGCATGTCTTAACAGTGCTTAGTCAGTTGACCGCAGATGCAATCTGAGCAGCACATGTGTCCTGTAAGTGTCATCATGTGTCTGTTTTGACCCCACTCACACTCCTGTCCACACGGGACCTTTACAAGCCCAGACAGGTTCCTGCCATCTACACACAGGGGGGCACAGAAGATAGTGTTTGTAGAAAAGGTATCCCTTTACAAAGAACAGCCTTAAATATCATCCAGTGGGGACATGTTGAAATGTGTTTGCTCCACCTGTTCCAGGTAAAATTGAAGCCAGGGGTGCCTCAAGAAATGACAGTTGGTTAACGTGATTTTTTTTATGCATCTACTCAAACAGAAAGCACATGGCATGGATAAGAAAATGGGACCCAGATGTAGTGAGGACATTAAAGCTAGATTTAAATGCCTGTATAACCAGCAAGATAGAACATTACTAGGGATTTAGTTAAGTGTTCCTGGAACCAAAACTTAGACGGCTGGGGCTTTTTCAAAAATGACATGTAAAGGAACAACAACTGTGCATCCAAAAATGAGCACTGCAGTCCAAATAGGAAACTGGAGCCACAGACAGTATATTATTAAATAGGTTGAAATCCTATTTAATATGCAAACTATGGTTGAAGCGAGTTGTTTCCCCTACCCCCTCCTCCCCAGACTTGAGGAAGCTCAGGCAGGTTGCAGGAGCACACGACGAGCGCAACATTGTAATTTGACAATGACAAGCAACGACGCAACCTAACATGATCAGCTGTAAATAGCTGTCAATTGTCTGTCAATATAAAGCTTGTTATCCTGAAAACAAAAGCCCACTGCTGTGAAAACACACTCTGGAGTTGGAGTGCCTTGCTGCCTGCCAGACACCATTAATATATTGCTAATTTTAACTGCTATGAACATTTACTCCTTCTGAAAGATTATTAATGATTTGTTGCAACTCAACAAACAGACACTTACTCATTCGGGGAGCATTCAGCATTAATTGAACTAAAGTGAAACAGGCAAACAATAACACAAGTTATGGCCTGGAATAGAAATTTCAAAGGAGGACACCATGGCTGTAGTGTTGTTGTCAGAGAAGCAGGTTTTTCAATTTAGCATGTTTCCTTAATCTCAGATGGCATATCATGGTCATTTTATGATTTATTACAGTAAATATACCAAAGATTTCTCCTTGAATGCCAGTATGAGGAGATGCAGGTGATTCAGATTTCTGTAAAGAATTACAAAATCTCCTTTAAAATGATTCCTTAATGTAAGGATCAGCAACAGCTAAAGAGATTACATAATTTCATTCATCAATGACTTTCAGAGACGAGTGTCAGCCGTGTCATGTGGAGTAAACAGAATGTGACCAAGAGGTGCTACACAGGAGTCTATGTACATTTCTTTGAAACCAAAAGTCACTGGGTCAAATGTTTCAGTTGCTCACTGCCAACGAATAGAGTCCAGGGGACAGTGGGTGGAGTGTGTGAGAAAAAGGTGGGGGACTGGAAACTATAGGTGATCTGATGTTATTTTGAGAAACAAACAAGAGGGCGAATGTTACACCACGTGAGGCATGTGGTCCTGTCGGTTGCCACGCAAGCTGGCAGATGTGAGAGACGGCTAGAGAGCAAGAAGCTGATGAGCAGGGTTTCACAACAGAGCATCTGAGCCAGTGATGAAACTCAACTAGGAGGAGCAGCAACAGGTGTGTGTGTGAGTGACTGTGTGTGAATGTGAGAGCGTGTGTGTTTGTGATTAAGATCTTTGGAGGGTCGAGCAGGACTGAGCAGCTGTCCCATCCAGTCAAAACATCACAACAAAAACAGGGACAGAGAAGAGGGAGGGAGAGAGATGATTCACTTAATGACCTTTTAAATTGTCTAATTTGATGCCAGTTGGCACAGTGATGCAGTGGTCAGCACTGAGGCCCCACAGCAAGAAGGTTCTGGGTTCGAACCCAATGACTGGCTGGGTCCTTCCTCTGTGGAGTTGGCTTGTTCTCCCTGTGTCTGTGTAGGATCGCTCCAGGTGCTCCGGCTTCCTCCTGCAGTCCAAAGTCATGCAGGTTAGGTTAATTGGCTCTAAATTGCCCGTGGGTGTGAATGTGACTGTGAATGACTTTGTCTCTATGTGTCAGACCTGTGATGAACTGGCGATTTGTCCAGAGTATGTCCTGTCTCTCACCCAGTGTCAACTAGGATCAGCTCTGGCCCCCTGTGACCAATCAAAGGATAAGTGGCTATAGATAATGGATTGATACGGAGTGTCTCACATGTCCATCTGCCTCAGAAACACTGATATAAACATGAATGAGATTTATAACTCAACAAACATAGAAATGCAACATTTTTCTCTTTGCTCCAATATTTCATGATTCAATTAATTAAAAAATGCACACAAAAAGTTTATTGTACTTTATTTCTTCTAATTTTTGCTCCCCCAAAACAATCTGTGCTTGAGAGCATTTCTTCTTTCCCAATATAATCAAAATAAACAATAAACCCTAATCCTGACAGGTTTGGCATATAGAGATGCTAATTAAACATCATTATTATTGTACAGGTATTGGCCTTGGACTGGTCACAGTAAAGGGACACTCTAAAATGTGCAGTTTGAAAAAAGACATTTATTAGACATCAAACTGTGACTATTTCAAATAGGGCTACAGATACAATTTTTTTTTCTCCAGGAAGGCACATTCATGACCTGTCCTACTCTGCCTCTGACTGTCTTGCCCTGATATTTGTACCTTAATCCTAACCAATCACTCCTCATGCCTAAACCTAACAAACCCAACCAACAAAAACAATGATTAGTACCAGCCAATCCAAGGCAGAATAGGGCAGGTCATGACATTCCCCTTCTAGGAAATCATTTGGTATGCGTAGCCCTATGTGAAAAAGCCATGATTCAGGTTCATGGTTCCTAACAAATGTCTTTTTTTAAGATGAAATTACACATTTTAGAGTGGCTGTTTATCATAACCAGTCAAAGGTACACTTGTGCAATAATTATGCTGTTTAATCAGCATCTCTTGTCATACCTGTCAGGTGGATTGATTATTTGCCAGATATTTCGAACAAAATTTGAGAGAAATAACAGAAGAGGTCTTAAATGTTTTACTTCAAGTCATGAAAAATGGGAGCAAAAACAAAAGTATTGTATTTATATGTTTATTGAGTATATCTTGGAAAACTTTCATGTGAAATAAGCATTTCTGCTAAAGATAGAACATGAAACATATTTTATATTGGATACATCACCTGGGGTGCATGAATATCCACACAAAGTGAGATATTCTGGAGCAAAGTAGTGGACTTACTGACCAACATTGCCATCCCTAAAGCCAAGCAGGTCGCACAGCTAAAATCTAGGACTTTTATCTTTCCTTTTTAGTGAAGGAGTAAACCACTTAATCTTCCTAGTAGCTGGACTAAACACTAAACTAAACTAAACACTAAACAGAGCACATCTCTGATTCATCATTGTTTGTGAATCTCAGGCCTTACATCATAGTTTCCTTCTTAGTCGGTCAGTCTCCAACTGACCGAGCACTTGCTGGGACTTTCCATGTCATCCTGTAGCTTGGCCTACTCTGAAAATAGACTTAATTAGACTTCAGGGACTCACAACACCATGCACATTACTGAATACCCTCTGTAGTTCACACAATTATACTTTTTTAGTCTTAAAGTTCCATTTTTTACAAACACCACTACAGCTCTTCATGGTTAACCACATGGGGAACCGTTGAGTTATTTCAGTGCTGGTCACCTCTGTAGTGGCTGCAATTTTAAGTCATGATCAATCCAGCTAATCAGACATGTGTTTAATGCACTTTGATACATTCTCACATGACGTCTTGTTTTTTATTTAGCATGCAGAGTGTGCAGAGCTCTTTGACCTTTAGCATATATCAGGGTGTTACATTAAAACCTCAGACATGAAGCCATAGATGCACCTGTTCCAAAAGACTCTGCAACACATGATCTGTAATGGACAGAGCAGTAACGTTTGAATGATGTCAATGATTTGAATAAAACTGAGACTGAAGCGCACTTTTGCGGACTGAGATCCACATTCATTCTTTGTGAATGTCACCAAAAGACAACTAATTTGCGAGGAGAAAAGGAATCGACAGAGCCCAAGGAAAAAATTGTTAATTTTGTAGCACGACTACAGAGTAGTTTGTAACATCAGTGATAAGTCTGCAGCATAAAGACCACATCAACCACATTAACAGGCCTGGTCATGCTGCACACACAGGATGTGTCCCTACAGAAGCACAAGATGAGCTGAAACACTGTCCTGCTGGTTCCTGGAAGAAGTGCACCATGTGCTGCTGCTGCTGACATGTTTTGCAGATTGCATAGTGTGTCATGAATTATGAGGGCACAGAAATCCCCCCTCCCACTGCCTCAATGCAGACAAAGCATGCACTCATTCACTCACATGGCTATAGATACACATACACATCCCTGCTGTATCTTTTCACTGAGAATAAATACACAAAGTGTTTCTCATGCTGCAGGACTTTGAGGAAGTGAACTCTAGCTTTAGATCAGCAGTCACATGACACCAGTGTTGTGTGATTGAGGTGAGACGTTAATAGAATTTCCTCAATGATGCCTTTGTTGTCCTTCTTACTCTGTGGTGAAGATAAATTTGACACGCAACACTTCCTTATCCTTCACAATAGCAGTGGTCATGGACGTTTTTACTTTTTTAATCAGTGCCATGCTAATTGCTTTTGAAAGCACAAGGTTTAATGGTGACATGAGAAGAGCTATTATAGCTGTAAACAAACAGATATTAACTTTGAACTCGATTCCCAAAAGATTCATAGATGAGTGTATAACTATGTCAAGTGTTTAATTAAGCTGATAAGAGGTGACCCACTGGCCTGGACAGGCTTAGTTACACATTATCTTTAATAGCACAGTCCAAAACAAACAGTCTACATGGATCAGTTAGTGCTGTTTTGGGAAAAATTAAAGACAATGGTACCCACCACCTGCAGGCACACACACTCCCACTCAATCCACAATGCAACTGAATACTCTGGAGGAATCCAAAGGACAACTTGATCTATTTATAATACTGTGAGTGACTAAGAATCAGGGGACTTTACAGCCATGTTATTCTTCCCATTTATATTTACAGTGACATAAAGCCAGCACTGATAAGCCTGGGCAAAACACAGTAATTACTTTTATCAACACCAATGCATTAGCCATTAAAAACTGGAGCAAGAAACAATATTGTTATAGTACATAACAATATGAGTTGTGAGGCCCTGAGTGGGATTTGAAGCAAAGTCAGAAGTGGTCTGCAGTTTCTCTTAGTGCTCTTAGTTTCACTATAATATCACATACTTCTATGAGACTGTATAGGGATGTGGGTAAGAATGCAATATCACAATGCGAAAATATGTTGCTACAAGTAAAAGCCCTGCATTAAAAATTCTACTTGAGGAAAAGAACTCATAATGTAAACGACCCAGGAGAAGCAGCTACAGTTTTAATCTTTTTCTTAATCTTGTCTGTACAAAATGAAAAATATAATATTTTGAGACCTCGAGGGGGTTCTCTTGTTAGTTTTGTCTCAGTTCCAACTTTATCATTTTCATTAGCATACATAACACTGTGTAATTAGGCAGGATATTTAGTCGACATAATGCATTACATTTTGTCTTTGGAGTGACTGCATGCTTCTTGTTGAAAAATCAATCAAATTACTACAAAGAGATGAAAAACAACCACAAAGATACAAAGAACAAATAGAAAATGACCATAAAGATACACACAATGACTACAAGGAGATAAAAACAAAACTAAGAGACTCAAAACAACTAAAAGGCAGCTTAAGAGTCAAAACAACTACAAAGCAACTACAAAGAGACTGAAAACAGCTACAAAGCAATTAAAAAGAGACTCAAAACAACTACAGAGCGACTTAAAATAACTACAGACTCAAAACAATTACAGAGGAACTACAAAGGGACTCAAAGCAACAACAAAGCATTTACAAAGAGACTCAAAACAACTACAAAGGCACTCAAAAAAAAAAAAACTACAAAGACTTAAACTACAAGGCCACTTGAAACAACTACAAAGAAACTCAAAACAATTACAAAGCAAAGAGACTCAAAATAGCCTCAGAGGAACTACAAAGATACACAAAGCAACAACAAAGCAACTTAAAATAACTACAGAGACTCAAAACTTGAAAGTGAGCCAAATTAAATACAAAGCAACTTAAAACAACTACAAAGAGACTTACAACAACTACAAAATAACTGCAAAGATGCATGACAATCATTTTATGTCATGTTCACTTTGGCTATTAAGTAATACAGTACAATATTTCCCACTGAACTAAACTACAAAGTTATATCAATTGGAGATGTTCAAGTATATACCTGAGCATCAGTAGGCAGTATTTGAGTAAATATACCTCATGGCAGAGTCAGTTACATAATTGTCTCCCAAGCCCTGTGACATTTAGAATGTGCATCCCTGACAAATTATTGGTGTTAAAATCCTTAAAAATGAATTTCCTGGTGCTCTCTGCCTCTACCTTTCCACGACATGAAAACTTGTTACTTCTTTGCTCTTCTCTCTGAGAGGTTTTGCAACGCTCGAGTTGATAAACAAAGCCACGTGTTGCAGGGAAGTTTCCAAAGTGGGCGGACCTCGTGTATTTCCGGGTTCTGAGCTGAGGATATAAGAAGAGCTGCGCAATGTCAACAGTAGACCAGAAAAATCGCGTTCAAGAAGGGATACATCTTAACTCAAACCGGGACTGTTTCCTCATACTTTTTTTTAGATACATTTAACTCAGACTCATCGAGCCAGGATGCCTTTCCTCGGACAGGACTGGAGGTCACCGGGTCAGAGTTGGGTTCAAAACCGAGGAGGGATGGAAAAAGACAACAGCTGACGACAAAAACAACAACGTCTCCGTGGAGAGGTTGGTCATTAAATTCAAACAAGTCCTGAGAACTGCCGCAGCCTGCATCGCTACTGTGATGAAACTGTTTTGAAATTGCGCAACTCTTAAATGCGCCATCACTTCTTTATAGTCAGAGAAAGATGGAGGAGGAGAGGAGGAGGAGGGGGAGATGTTGTGAAGGAAGTCCAAAAACAGCATTAAGAACAAAGAAAGGCAGGGTGACAGACTGTAGGCCTGCACTTTCAAGATGTTTCCATCTCATTAACCTCATGTTCCTTTTCCAGACTAATCACTAGGCTATTAATAACCTCACAACAAGTGAGTGGATTAACAAACGTCTGTTGAGCCTGTCCACTTTCCAGCATGACTGCACTGACTTCTATAGTACCAGGAAAAGCATTTAACATGGCCTCAGGTTACACAATTTCCCTCTTTCAAATACAGTTAAATCACGTGCATAGCAAAGGCAGCAGAAATATATTTGATGCTTTTGTTTTCATGTTAGTGTCCTCTCTGTACTGAAGAAAACACTGAAAAAGCCTGTCAACAGCAGCATATAAAGCCTGCAGTACTGTGAGCTAGTGAGATAAAGTGGTGAAATGATGCCTTTAATGAAATATGGGGTGCATGTGTTTTTCCAGCTTCTGCAAAGCCGAGGAGGAGGAGTGTTTCAACAAGGAGAACCTGCTGCTCTCTCTCAGCTACGACATGGCTGCCAAGAAGAGGAAAAAAGACCTAATGAACAACAACACCAAGGTCCCCTGTGAGTCACAATGAGAGAGCCACACAGTCGGGATTATTGTATAAATATGCAAAGGATAACATTCTGTTATTTTATGTGTGGGGTTATAAATCACGTAATAATACACCAAAGGCAGGTTCCGGACCAAAAATATTAGCTGGGGAGGCTCATGAGGATGTTATGTAACATTCATGAGGAAGAACTAATAATATTGTTCATGATTAATTTTCCATCATTTCATAAACTCTATTTCAATAACTATGCCGACTCTGGAATTGTATCGTATATGTGATGTGTGCGTGTGCATTTGTCACAGTGCTCCTAAGCTGCTTAATGAGGGCAGGCCACTAATATAAACATTCTGCTTTCTCACAGATTTCCACAGGGAAAAGTGGATTTACGTTCATAAAGGAAGCACCAAGGAGGTAACAAACCGTCTCATTTAGTTTCACATCAACTTTTCATATCATTGCTAATGTAAACATGCTGAGAAAACTCTATACTCCTGCCGAGGATCGCAATCTAATACCCTGATAATTAAATTCTCCCAGCGCCACGGATATTGTACACTGGGAGAGGCCTTCAACCGCTTAGATTTCTGCAGCGCCATCAAGGACACAAGGAGATTTAATTACGTCGTCAGAGTGAGTTCACATCTCTTTCTTTTCTTCCAGTTTCCCTTTTGTACCTTTTGTTGCTTTTCTTCTGTGGTTGTCAATAGGAGATGTTTTGTTAGCGGCAGAGAAGGGGTTAAGGTTAAGAGGGTGTGTAGACTTTTGCCAGGCTCTTATCAATGCTCTGCAGACAAGAGTCTCTCAATGGTGATGATACCGACCCAGGGAGTGTATGTGTGTGTGTGTTTGTGGTAGGGTAGGAGTGTAACAGAATAACATTTTTAGATTTTTTTTAAAATTTAGATTTCTCAGTATTTAGAATGAACACTTTCCAACAAAACAAAGACCCACAATCTCAACAACATCTCAACATCTGTACCTTCCTATTTGATCAACTTAAACAAAACATATTAATACAAAAAAAATACACATACATCATATACAGCTCAAATATTATTCCTTTTTATCGAGTACCCTATCCTTTATCCTTCACCAATTCAAATATTCAAAAACAACACAATCTTTTAAATTGTGACCACTTAACAGCGATGTCCAAGGTGACATCACTGTCTACGCATCCAACATTCAAAACAAACAAAAATAACAGAGCCCACAAGCAAAAAAAGGTGAACACAGAATGACACTTTGCTGTAATATAATTGCTAAAGCCATTTTGCATCCATAAATTGAGTTGAAGCAAAGCTGTATTTTATATCAGTTCCTATTTGTTGCACAGTTCATTCACTTTAAGTTTGTTTTTTAAGAGTAAGGCTGATGCATGGGCCCATAAAATGTCACACAATGTCAATCATAATTAGGGATACCAAATGGCTCTGTGAAAATTGTCAGCTAGCAGGAGGGCTATGACCTCATCAGCATTCAGTATATCATTATCATTAATGTAACTGTATTTAGAGCTGCAACAATTCATGGATTAGTTGTTAACTATAACATTAATTGCCACCTGTTTGGAAAATCTTTGAGTAATTTGTTAAATTCCAGCTTGTTGATTGCATGTTTTCTGGTTTCATTAGTGCTCTCTGACAGTAAACTGAATATCTTTGGGTTGTGGATAAACTAAGACATCTGAGGATGTCAGTAATAAACATTTTCCACCATTTATGAGTCTGGATTCTAAGTGTAGTATTTACACCAAGGATGCCAAATGGCTCTGTGAAAAATGTCCACTAGAGGGCTGTGTGTGAGACATAATTAACATTAACATTAACAGTAATGTAACGCATTATGGGACATCAATAGAAAGTCACCTAGTTGAATTTGGAGCGTTTCCTCCTCCACATCAAAGCGTCACCACAATGAACAGCAGCTCTCCCACATGTGCTCCCATGTGAGCTGAGGGCTGTATGCGGTCGTGTTCTCCTCTGCTGGTGGGGGCAGGATTGGGGGGGGGCCTGTGCGGTGAGCTGCGACCACCGGACAGGGGTTTATGAAACCAGACCCGGTGGTTGTCAGGTGATTCAGACCCCCCAAAACACACACATACACACACACTTGTCTCTGCCAGGCACAGGCCGTCTCCTTTTGTGTTGTCTCCTACTCTCTATTCTGTCTCATCATATGCCACAATTTTCACCTCACTTCAACCGCTCTGTATCTTTCCTATCCAAACCAATTCAGACTTGGTCAGGAAGAGCTATATAGTGATATTGCAGGGAGTTTATGGCTGTTTTGTTCTTTCACCTCCTGTCATAAACACCAGTATAAGGTATTGCCACTATAATAATATTCCTGAGGCACCAGAATACAAAACACTCTGGTATTCCACAAGAAATCTAAGTTTTCAATCTCTTTACACATAACTTTCCATAGCTATCTGGCCGTTTGTGTCTGTCTCTGAAGTTTTGGATTGACCTTTTAGTGCAGGCTTCAGCTAACAAGTGCAGTGTAGTGTGGTAAGCCCAAAGAACAATATGGCTGTGTAACATTAGCGTCTAGTCTGGACACGGTGTCCTAGGTCACTGCTCTTCACTGGTTGTGTCTGATGGCATTTGCGGGTTCATTTAACTCCGTCTCAGTTACACAGATCAGTTTCGTCCACAAAGAGACAACAAGTGGTCCTCTCTTTTTTTTTTTTTTTTTTTTTTTTGTTCCCTCAGGGCAGACAAATGGAGGTTACTTCAAGGAGACAGAAACCTTAAAATGAACATGTGTTAAGATGCAGTGTTTCGAATACTGCCGGTGTGTTTGTGGAAAAAAGTATGAGCCGCACGCCAAGCTATGAAGTGCAGTTTAGCGAACAGCGGGGGCTAAAAGTAGATTCGGAAACGCACATTGTTCTGCCCGGCTGCTCTACAAAGAGAGGAACACTTGATGAGCTGCTAAAAGAAGAAGGGCATGGGATTAGGTTTTAGGAATGGAACTGGAAAGAATGAAAAAAGGGGGGCCAGGAGGGAGAAGAAGCTTAAAATTGGTTAAAAACAGACAGGGAGGTTGAGGATGTAGGAGAGAAGTAATTTAGCTCAAAGTTATTAAAGGTGGTATTAAATCATGAACTTTTCACTTTGGATTTTCTTACTTACAGTAGGTGTGATTTGTCTTAATGAATTTGCATTTTTCGCATGAGTTTTAAGTTACCTAATAACAGTACCGACTGGCACTAGATTTTGGGGGCTGATACTGTTATTAGGGGATTAAAAAATTCTGATATCGCTACATCGGCCGATATGTTTATATATAGAAAATAATAAAATGACATCAGGGCGCTGAACCAGTAAACTTTCACTGGTATTTTTAATAATCATAAATAACTACAGATACAAAACACAAATCTAACAACTTGGATAAAGAAAAAGACCATATTCATGTAAAATGCTGCCTATAAAATTAAAAAGATAAAAACAGTTTTCATTATGTTCTGTAAACAAATATTGAACAACAAATATGCTGATATCAATATAGACCGATACAGGTGTGCCAGGTCGATAACAATTGGTCTGGCTCAGGTCAAAAGTATCCAAGTAACAATACTTTTTTGATACCACGTGTTAAAGTGATACTGTGTCCTTTAGTAATAGTACTTAAAGTAGAGCCTGACCGATACAGCAGTTGACAGATATTATGGGCCCAATATTGGCCTATCACAGCTATATATACACAGGCATACCAAAACCAGACGTGTTCAGTGACTTTTGTACCAGCACTGTATGCAAGTTGTTAATTAAAAAAAGAAAAGGAAAACAAATTAACCTATTTTGTGCGCCTAGGACTTTTTTCCTTATTGCCATGGTATCAAAGAGTATAATTGTTTTTTTTAATATACCAGTATGGTATTGTGGCGGCCCTACTAGCACTAAATATCCCCTCCAGTTTACCAAAAGTCCCCCACAATATGTTGATGTTGATATTATGACAAGGGTCACATGCTGTGGGGCAGAGTTGAGGAAGGGGGGAACTTGAATTTCTCCATGATGTCACAGCATCTGTTACATGCCAGACATGCCAGCCTGGAAGCCGCTGTTTGTCCACTCGCCAACGGCAACAACCTCGCAGACACAGCTCACACACAAGCATGCATGGACACACAAGTGCCAACACACACTTTCTGTCAAACGAATCAGCTAATTCACATGACAAGAGGATCAGGAGTCAAATGATTAAAAGCTTGTTTGTGGAGGCTGACGCTGTCGACAGCCCGGGCTGATGTCCAACACCTTTCCAGTAGCTTCTTCTTCCCCCTAAAGACACCAAGAGCCAAGAATGCTGTTATATGGCTGTTGGAGCCAGCTCCAGTTGAGAGTAATGACCAGGTGGAACGGCTCCAGATTCAGTTCTAGACAGCATTTATTGTAACGAGTGCCTTCGTAAGAATGCAGCATAACAAACATTAAGTAATGAGGCGAAGGAACAGAGAGTCTCCACGGCTGACGGGCTGAAATTTATGTTGTGTTTCTTTCTTTCTTTCTGTCTCTTTCTCTGCTCTAGCTCCTGGAGCTTATCGCCAAGTCCCAGCTCCCCTCGCTCAGCGGAGTGGCGCAGAAAAACTACATGAATATTCTGGAGAGAGTGGTACAGAAAGGTGAGCCCTGTCGTCGCTTTAAAGTCACTCTGCTGGTTTGCCTCTTCGGTTTCTCTCCTTTATGTGCCCGAGGGTTTCATCTTTCTGCTCTCGTCTGTTCTTTTTCTCACACCCACAGACACACACGTACCTCTTACATGTACAAAAATACCCAGATGCTCAGTTTGCCGCTCATTCTTTTTTATTTTGTTTTCTCTTTTGTTAGAGCAAATATACAGAGAATTACACTCCTCATCTCTTGCATAATAGAAGTGGAGCAAAGATGAAGCCTCTTGTGCTCTTGTTTGCTCCAATAGGTGAGGAAATGAGCCCTGGCCACATCAGAAGGAGGCCGGGGAGTGAATTTAGTGCTTTAATGGCACAGTGAAAAACACTGACAGTCACCAGACTCCTCTGCAGGCCACAGTGTAAACTAAATGTTCCCTCTGCTAAACACAGATTCAGGTTGTTTAGGTGGTGTTATGAAACCTCAAATATTGTGAGCGTCACAGCAAGAGAGTACAGCCACTCCAGGACATTTGGTTTAATAATGTTATTTTCGATGACTCACAATAAATATTGTACTGTTTGGCTATCTGCCTGGTAGATACTAATCTTTCTGTAGCACTCAGGCTTTAAAACAGCACTTTCAGGTCATGACTGGAACAACAAACGGAGTTCAGTGAATATCTCCTGATTCTCTCCTCAGTTCTCAATGATCAGCAGAACGTCCGTCCCATCAAGGAGCTGCTGCAGACACTCTACGTCTCGCTGTGTGGTCTGGTTCAGGACATGGGCAAATCTGTCCTGGTGGGGAACATCAACATCTGGGTGCACCGCATGGAGAACATCATGCAGTGGCAGCAGCAGCTGGACAATATCCAGATCAACAGGGTAAGCTCCTGTCCAAAACATGAGACAAAGATTTAGGGATGTAAATACAAGTTTCCACTATATTCATTAATTTTTCTGCATTCTGCTTCCTTCAGCCCACTCTACAGGCATGACTCTGACCGACCTGCCCGCCAGTCTGCAGTTGAACATTATGCAGCGTCTGTCTGATGGCAGGGACCTGGTCAGCCTGGGCCAGGTGTGCCCTGACCTGGGGGCCCTCACTGAGGACCGGCTGCTGTGGAAAAGACTCTGCCAGTACCACTTCACAGACAGACAGGTATGTAGAAATAAATAATAATAATAGTAATAATAATAATGACTTCATTTATATAGCACATTTTGAAAACAGTTTACAAAGTTCTTTGACAGGCAAAGCAAGGCAGGGAGTCAGGAAGCAACCCATCAACAGAAGCCAAACTGCCAAACAAAATCAAGTCGAAAAAATAGATGGACGCTAAAAAGCAGGACACAGAATGTCTAAATAAATACAATATACATCTATGTATGTTAAATTAAAGGTTGATCACTAAATATAGAATGAGAATGACGCCTATGATCAGGTGATGAAAATTATTTCCAACAGAGAAAAGTGAGAAACAGAGCATTCGATAAGTGAATATGAGCAGATCCTAGCCGGACAGCAAATTAGGAGGCTCCTTTGAAAAAGGGCAGAAATAGGTTTCCTAACAAAATTGCTAAATTGTTATGTGCTTTTCATTCCTTTCCCTGATTAAAGATGCAGATGGCTGGTGATTTAAAGATATTACAATTCACCCTTCCTAAGTGCTGACCCTTTTTATTTTGTTCAACAACTTTCTCCTTTTCCTGTGAAAAACAGGCCACACATTAAGTTGGCTAATGTTAGCAAAAAGCTAGATAACTAGCTAGCTTATGTAGATTAGCTAGTACCTTGCGTTTTATGAACACTGGCTAACTGAAGATATGAATATGTCATTTTTTACAGGTCTCCCAGCAACATCTTTAAACCATCTCCAAAATTCAAAACTTAATTTCAACATGGACAAGCCTAGCCCAGAGCACATCTAAGCACAGGAAACGGAGAAGGAGAAAGTTGACTGAACTCCCAAGCTTGCTCAACTGTCGTTAATGCACAAGGCAAAAAAGGGAGGGACTTCAGAAAGGTCAATTATGTAAAAGTAGGCTGTAAAAATGATGTTTTGTTGGTTCATGTTTTTGAAAGTGGACAGACTCACCTAATCCTTTCTTAAACATCTCTGATGGTCAACCTCAGTTTGACTGAAAGCTAAATTTGTGAATATCAAATTATATCTATGCTTTTAGGCATTAGGTGCTGTCTTCATGAGGCCGGTTTATGTGTTCATATTCTTAAAACAAAAAAAAAAAACAAACAACTAAAATGATATCATTTGAAAGTGTTGCACATATCCTCTTAATCCAGTCAGTTATTAGTGTTGCTTTAGTGTTTTATAGAAGAAGCTACCTAACTACAAAAAAAAAAAGTGGAGATGGTGTACTCTTCCTAGTTGTCTTCCTCACTGTCCTCAAACTGTGTCACTGCTTCAGATGACCTGCCAGTTACATACTTGTGACAGTTAAAGTAAGATAATGGAGCGCTCTTCTTGACATCCATGTCATTTAAA
The DNA here is from genome assembly GCA_034769285.1 of Lutjanus argentimaculatus. NCBI lineage: Eukaryota > Metazoa > Chordata > Actinopteri > Lutjaniformes > Lutjanidae > Lutjanus > Lutjanus argentimaculatus. The sequence goes on from JAWZSL010000081.1 coordinate 968,992, forward strand.
TCACTCCACAAGCAGGTCAAGCATCTCTGATAAACAAGACTTGCCACTGGAAAATGGGAGGCCGCCAAGTGTGCTAACTGTCTGACACTAGAGTAGCCTAGCACCGAGCTCCAAAGCATGCACTTGATAAGCGAGTGAGGCGGTCTCAGGCTTTAAGCTAAAGTAGGTTACAGTAAAGCTTCCCTACAGGTTCAGCTTTATTTTGTGTTTGGAGAAAAACTCTCTCAACTAATGCTCGTAAAACCTCCATTTTTTTGAGTATTTGCTTTGTGTGTAGTAGTGAACTGGAGTACGGGCGAAATTCTCATGAAAGCTAAGATTAAAGTCTATTTCAAAGTATTTTTTCTCCTTGGTTCATGGCTCTAAAGTCTGTTCGTCTTCTTCTTCAGATCCGAAAGCGCCTGATGGTGTCAGATAAAGGTCATCTGGAGTGGAAGAAGATGTACTTTAAGCTGAGCCGCTGCTATCCTCACAGAGAGCAATACAGTGACACCCTGCACTTCTGCACACACTGCCACATCCTTTTCTGGAAGGTAGCGTGTGTTTTTTTTTTTTTTTTTCTCTTCTCTCTTTTCACTTTGCACTTGATCAAAGTGGATATGAAACTAAAATGTTACCTCTTGTAAAGATGCACTTAAAAGATAAAGCGGAAAAAACCAGTAATATTGATTTTTATGTCTTTGTTTGTTTTCTCAGGACACAAACCATCCCTGCACAGCCAACAACCCAGAAAGTTGCACCATGTCCCTCTCCCACAAGACTTTATCAACCTTTTCAACTTCTGATCCCTTCTACCCCTGAAAATCCACATGGACTGACTGTACATACTGTACATATAAAATGTACAATATTGTTTTTGTTTAATAGCACAATAAATTCCTGGATGTGTATTTAGTTTGAGGTAAGACTGGAGGGGGCTCAGGCAGCGGGACAATTATGCAATCATGTTTCTTTTGGAAGAGTACAGAGGCTCCTGGGAGAGTTTGCTGTTGAAAGTGAGTGAATGTGACCGAGATGTTGGAGAAATCAGACTGTGGGTGGAGGAAAGAAGAGCAGTGAATAAAGGGAACACTCATCTGTCAGTGCTTAGTCTTAGATTGTTTTTTTTTTTTTTTTATTACACCTCCAAAGTAAACCCGACCTTTGATATGTACACTTGTTTTTCCCGGTTTGAAGAATTTGGTTTTATTTTATTTTTTTCTTAACACAGGAACTAGGAAGATTATTGTTTGCAATTGTGATTTGTTTAATATATTACACAAGGCCTGCTCACATGGGGGGATGCAATGTGTTTGACATTCAGATGAAGTTTGCAGTAATATTCTGTTTGGCACTGGGACAGAGAGAGGTAAATCTTGGGTTGCTGCAGTACCTAAGGGACAATGAATGTAAGTTGAGGAGTCAGTAATTGATCTTTAGATTGAGTTATGATTTCTTTGATATGTTGACACACCACAGTATGTTTTCTATTTTTCTTTGTTGTTTTTCACTTTTATAAAGATTTGATATATGATTTTTTTTTTTATTGATTGTGTGTTTGTTTTCTGCTGTGGCTGCTATAGCAACAGCACCTGAGTGCAGTATTACCAAAGATATCAAAGTCAGTATAACAATGGTGTGTGCCTTATCATGAAACTTGAAACCGGTACAATAATCCTTAATTCTTGTTTGGAATGTTTTCAGATCCTGATGCTGTTTAATCATTTCAATGTCTCATTTACAGACGAGCGAAGATCTGAGGCTTGATACCAAAGTTGAGTGTCTGAAACATCTTATTTCTCTGTAGCCTCCTGCATGATTTTTTTTAAACACCCAGCTGATTGAGTTTACTTATTTATTTATTGAGATTCTGGCAAGCAGCTCATCTTGCACTATTGCGTTTGAAGGAATGGAAATATTGGTGTAAAGGTGCAATTTGACCCAGACTTTCCTCTATCACTGCTCAGACAGTGAGGATTGATGTACATGCTATGCAATGCGTTCTGTTTATGTTCTGTTGAATAAATAAAAGAAAGTAACTTGTGTCTTCTCTGCCATCAGTTATTTGTAGTTCTCATGTTAATGTCACTTCACACACTGAAGGACATTAACATGCAGTTGAAATCTTTGCTTGGGTAGGCACGGACATTTCGATGTGGCATACGTCTATGTTCAGTTAACACAGCAGCCCAAGTTCATATTACGCATGGATAAACAAAATACAATCTGCATCAGGCTGTCAACCAACTAATATGCGTTGCCTTCTTGCACGCAATAATAAGTCATTCTCTCTCGTGGCAAAAATAATTTGCTCTCTGACACACCTTCAGCCTCTCTCGTGCGTACCTTCAACCTCATGCGCACAATAACTTCTTGTCTCGCACAACCTAAACCTCACATGCACAACAATAACTCATTCTCTCTCATGCACACCTTCTGTATTACGATCAACCATGTATATAGGAATCTATACAGAAGGACATGTTGGTTTATCACTGTAGAGCAATGGTCACATAATTGGGGTTTTAAACTTTCATGTATTAAGTTTTACTATATGTACTTTACTAGGGAGGATGAACATAGGCTTAGTTTATATGAGCAACCAATGGAAAAGGTAAAGGAAGTCAAGCACTTAGGAGCTTGGCTTAATGAAAGGTGTACATGGAAGAGTCTGTTGAGAAAATAAGAAACACAATGTAAATTGTGTATAAGGAAATACGAGATTTTTGGCAAAAAACAAAACAAAACAAAACAAAAGACAATGGTTTGGGTTTAAATGATCACTCTCGCAAGATCTGTCTTGGGTTTGGGGTTCCCTTTTATATTACTTTTATTATTTGACCAAACAATTTTTATGTTTTCTAATACATTTTAAATTTAAACTGACAGTGTTTGTTTAAAGAGTGTTTGATTCTCACCTTGCAAATAATTTGTAAAACTGTTTTTGTTGTGGTGCTGTACATGAATGATTTAGTGGGGTTTGATATTGACCTTTTCACTGGTTTGTTGTGTCCATGGACAACATGTCTGCCACATGTTAGCCATGGAATATGCACACATACCCTTTGCCTAAGCATTTTTATCCTGTGGGGTCGAAGACAAACAACTGGTACTCAGAGGTGAGTCTGACAATGTCTGAGATTTTGCATTGAGAGCTCCACTATCAGAGCCCAGCAGAGGTGATTGTGTAAGGCATGTGTCAGACTCTACGCCCACAGCCAAATCTGGCACAGCAGGTCCTGACCTCCATGGGGCCCTAAGCAAAATTCGGCTAAGGGGCCCTCCGAACTGACAGGAGAGCCACGTAAACCATTTCCCACTGTCACACCTGACATCCCAGTGCTTCGACTACAATCCCTCCTCCTTTCAAACAGTTTGCTCCATCTGTCATTCAAAGAATAAGTAGATCTGTATAGAACTAATTTCCATCCTGCATTAGTTCAGAGTTGTATTCAGTGGTGGACTGTAACTAAGCACATTTATATCAAGTACTGTATCATGGCAAGACATCACAATGCCATGCCTCGCCCTTCAGTGACCGCCACAAGAGGCACCAGCCAAGTGGCGATGGTCGCAGTGAGGTCAGGTGCCCAACAGTCAAGTTTCAGGCAGATTTGAACATGTAAACGGAAGTTACTGCAACTTTCTGTGTTTTGGCGAAACATTGACCTTCGCCGTACCATCATGGCAACGCCATTTGACGATATGTCATGATCTTCACAATAAAGCATTACCAAGGTCTAAAGGCCATTCTAAGCAGATTTGAGTGGGATATGGTCAACCTGCTTAGAGTAGCATGCCAAAGTCTAAAAAATACCATTTCCTGTAGCCACTAGGTAGCACTATGACTATTGCAGAATATTGTCATGGAGATGTCTTCAGAGCGGGACTTATCAAATATGTGAAGTTTGGTGCAGATTTGATCATTTATACTAAAGTTATAGCAATTTTGTGTTTCATGGCGAGACATCAAAATTCCATGCCACGCCCACGAGGCTGGGCGCCCAGTTCATGTCAGTGAAACATGTAACTGAGGCTGCACTTTAAAGGGCGTGACCAAGCCATTTGGCCAATCAAATCAACAAAACTATATCACAGGTTCAGGCCTGGACTACTATTGAACGTGAAGTTTCAGGCAGATGTTGTTATTTGTCAGTTTCAAATTATTCATCTAATTGCAATCTGATTAAACAGTGTTTGCTTGAATTATTTCGTTAATATTTTCCTATAGAATCATTTTTGTAATGTTTCAGTTTTTGTTTTGTTTGTCTCCTTACCTGACATAGGTGACTATTCACCTAATAAAAACAGCAGCACTGTAGGGAGCAGCAACAACCTGAAATATATCGATCTTCTTTAATAAAAGTAGAATTGCCATTATGAACACAATGACAGGTGACCATTTAAAAATTCTTTATTTGTGAGAAAGTTTAACCAAAAAATGCATTTAGAACACAGACAAAAAGGACATACACCCAGTGACACAAAGCACCTGATGTACTGCTACTGATAAGGTAAAAGTCAGCAGGCTCCACTCTCAGTGAAACTTCACTGTCAGGACAGGAAACAAACACTTTTTGTACAAAAGTCGCAGGGGCTTCATGATCAGCTCGTCATGAAGCCCCTGCAGAAGTCTGATAACGAGCTGATCATTTGAATCAGGTGTGTTGGAGCAGGGAAACATCTAAAACATGGAGGACAGTGAGCCCTGAGGACCAGGGTAGGGGAAACATTGGCATCAATTCTTCAAGCTACTCTTGCACAAAGTCAGGGATTTTGTTGGATCATAGTCAGATGTATGATTAACCAATTATACCAACAGGTGCTAATGATCATCAATTTCATATGAAGGTTGAAACAGTCATTAAATGAAACAGAAACAGCTGCGTAGGAGGCTTAAAACTGGGTGAGGAACAGCCAAACTCTGCTACCAACAGTTTGATGTCACAGGTCAGACACCGTGACAAGACTGAGCACAGCAACAAGACACAAGGTGGTTCTACTGCATCAGCAAGGTCTGTCCCAGACAAAGATTTCAAAGCAGACTGGGGTTTCAAGATGTGCTGTTCAAGCTCTTTTGTTCCTTCAAAAACTGTGTGCAAGTGTACTTAAAGAAACTGATGCTGTTTTGAAGGTAAAGGGTGATCACACCAAATATTGATTTGATTTAGATTTTTCTTCTGTTTGCTCACTCTGCATTTTGTAAATTGCTAAAAAAAACAAAAAACAAAAAAAACAATTACATTTTATATTTTTGGAAAGCATTCTTACTTTTTTTCACACCTGCCTAAAATGTTTGCACAGTACTGTATATGTATACATCCACTGTAATAGCACACAACAGAATGATGTATACAACAAGATAAATATTTAAAAAATGCAAATAGAACAAAACATGCATACAATAAACCTGAATTAAGGAATAAGGATTGACTAGAATGCACATAAGGGTTTGAAAACAATGTCAACCACAATAATAGTAATTCTTTTCAGAAATGTCTCATAACCCTGTGTTTCATACAATTAAAAATAGCCTACCTGTGACTGTTGCTGAAAAAGAGAAGAGGCCCAAAAGATTCTGGACTGATGAACTAAGCTGGGCCTTTTCACCTCCAACTTAGTGACGACAGTCTGCAGCACAGATCATCTGAAAGAAAAGAAAATGTGGGTCAGTAGACTGAAATAATATAAGAAAAGATGGATGTGGGCAACATCATTTCAAATTGTGGGAAAAACTCTGTTGAATGAGGCCTAGTCTATGAAAAGAGGTTTAGATCATGGTAGTTTGAGTAGTTGTCATTCATTACTTCCACACCTGCTCAACATTAAGCAAAAATGAGTTCATCTGACAATTTCCTGTTTGAGATTTTAAAGGTCATTCCTCAACATGGATGCATGAATACTCTGTCATAAACCCACTTTTCATAAAAATTAACCACCAGACCAACAGCACACAGATAATCAGAGTGACAATGCAGCAAAAGTCACTTCAGTAGAGATCAGTGTAGTAATAGGACAATGAAAAACCACATTTGATGTGGGAGAAAGTCATTTTCAGGAAAGTCCAAAATAAATTTTCTCTGACACTCTTCAGACTTCAACAGAAAAACACAACTTTTCAGGGCTTCAGCAACAAACAGCAAAAAGAACTCAGTTCGTTTCAATTCAGTATCTCAGAATTTGTCCTGAGTAAACCCTCTTCACCGAAACAAATCAAATTAGGATCTGTGTGAAAGTTTTAGTGTTTCAATTTAGTTTTTACCCCAAAGATTAAATCACCACCCCAAAAAGTTATTTAGAGATCTTTGGACAGGTTTCAGTTATTTGGTTCAGTTTTTTCACACAGAGTAAAACCTAAAACATCTCAAATAAATTCATCTTTCAAAGCAAAATCTCAGACATTGTCATAGTCAACTCCAGATGCCAGTTTGTCTACAAGTACAAAAGAATCAAACCACAGGACAGACAAACAGGTTTTAACACACAATACCCCTGGGTAATTTCTCACAACAAAGTCATAAATTATTTGCAGACAAGAATTAAACCCTCTTTTTATATTAAAAAAACACAAAACTAGGTCAGACCAGTTCCATGTAATTCAGTTCAGTCCATAAGGTAACACAAAAACTCCACTTCGGGTTTTCCCACGAAAGACCTCGCAAGTGTGATCATTTTTAACCCATACCATGATTTTTCCACAACTCTAACTGAGTGTTGTCCTTAAACCTACCACATTTACTTAGCCATGGCGTTCTCACATTTAAAACAAATCTGGGTTGTACAAAGTGCACAATGAAAAAACAAACGCACAAATCTCGCAAGAGTCCACAAACCAAGGGTTCCCTTCTGTACTGGACAATAGTTCAGTTCAGTTCTCTCTCAAACAGAAAATTAAACCCCAAACGTTTGCGAAAGAAGAAAATAAATGACAAAAAGGGAAGAAGACCTGACTTTCGCCAACTTATCGTTCCGTGGAGGGAGATAATTGATCGACTAGTCCCGGAGATATCTGAACTTTTCGGAGGACTGACTTGGCTTTTGTTTTACCCGCGTGATTGGTTGTCAGGATGGACAGGTGACAGGGGTGTGGGGTCAATCAATTAAAATTAATTAATCAATTGATTTCCCAGAGACAGTGCATATTAATAAACATTACTGTAATATGCCAGAAGGCTAGTTTTTAATGCCCAGATGGAAACCTAAAATCAATGTAAAACTTAAGAACTGATTAAACGAATTAAAGAAATCTGCCAGAATTTGATAAAAGACCAACAGGCACTACAGAGGCCAGATGAGTCTGTTTTCTACTGACAGTAACTGGATGGTTTGAGACAATTTCTTTTAGAAACGTTTTTTCAATCTCACTAAAGTTTTTTGACCAAATTCTTTCTGCCTCTGCTGTTTTCAAGATTCACTCCAGTCCTGGTGTTTTCTAATCCATTCTGCATGTTTGTGAGCACCATACTGATCCCTGACTCCCACACCCATGTTACCATGTATCAGCACCCTACAGCCTATTGCTGTTACTTTGGCCAAAACATAGTGGCAGGTGACAGAAATACTTGTCTAGTATACCCCCTGGCTACCCAGAGGTGGAGACTAGAAATCCATGTGGAAATGGCCTGTAGTTCTTCATTAACCCCAACTACATCACTGTGACAACACTGGATGCAGGAAGAACAACAGATTTTGCAGCATTAAAACTCTTTCTCTGTCAATATAAGACACACTAAGGAATTTATTGCTTCAACTGACTACATTTACCATCAGTGCTGACTGGATAAACACATGAAAAATGCCAAGTTGACCTTCAAATGAAGGAATGGTTATTTAAGGTATGGATATTTTGAATCAATGTGAAAAAAATAAAACAGCACATTGAGGAAAACTGACACATGAGAAGTTTTAAAAAAATGTTTACAATCAGAACCTTAAAATATAATATTTAATATTCTAATTGCTTGCAATTAAAATGTTCATTAAAAGGGAAATCTCTAATATGTTTACTGCAATGAATCATAATTTGACCATGTCTGATATGCTGATGTGATATGTTTCACCGTTAATGGTTGAATGTGTTTTTTTCTTATCAGTACACTGATTTCTACTGAACTGACTTGTGCTCCATTGTCACCCTGGTTATTTGCTATGATTATGTGTGTGTTGTTGTTCTGGTGGTTCAAACTTATGAAAAGTGGGTTTATGACAGAGTGTATTCATGCATCCATGGAGACTGACCTTTAAAATCTCAAACAGTAAATTGTTAGGTGAACTCATCTGGCACCTTAAAGCCATATCTGGCAATCCACTGCAAACAGTGAGGAAATATTTTGCTGACAATCAGTGCACCGTAGTGATTATGTAAAATGGTGAGCAGGAGTGGAAGTAACAAATGACAACTACTCAAACTACCATAATTTAAACATTTTTTCGTAGACTAAGCCTAATTCATAAGTTCATCCCACAATTTGAAATGTAGTTACCCACATCCATGTTTTAAGAAATGTTTTCTTATGTTGTTCCAGTCTACTGACCTACATTTCTGTCCTCTCAGATTATCTGTGTTGCAAAACGTCATCACTAATGGAGGCTCAGTTCATCACTCCAGAATCTTTCGGGCCTCTTCTCTTTCTCAGCTGCCATGATTTTTAATACAATGAAGGACAGGCTTATAAGAGACATTTATGAAAATAATTACTGTGGTTTGCATTATATCAAATCCTCACATGCATTCTGTGTATAGTTTGTCCCCTCTTCTTAATTTAAGTTCATTATATACATATATTTTGCTCCATTTGCGTTTTTTATTTGAAGTTATTATAATTATTAAATATATTACATATGGTTTACTGTTTTAGTACTCTGATAACATTTTGGACAATAATGTTTAGTCCTGAACTGTAAAAAATCCTGCCTCCATCACTTGTCACAAGTGTTAACCATTTGTGAAGGATCATTGCAAAAAATGTGTTTACGTATATTTTCTGTTTGAGGAAAAACAGCGTGTAGATTTCATATATTTCATGTAATCATACAAGACAAGTCAATGAATTTTGGTTAGAAATCACAATCGGGTATCTGTCAAACTCTAAATGTCCTGACATCAGCCCCCAGTGTTTATTAGGATTAATCATAATGTGTTGAGTGCTTATGTATGAGTCAAAGTATTGTGGGTTGAAGCAGTAGAACAAGTTTCTGAGTTCACACTGCTCTGTCATGCGCAGCATTCCACCACAAAAAATAGCTCTATTTGTCATGACTTATTTATTCACCCATATCCTGTAAATACT